>SZWC01001278.1:180007-190136 GCA_023375785.1 Penium margaritaceum | reverse complement strand
CAGGGAGGAAGAGCTCCCCCCCAGGGCCAACGAAGCGGACGACACCGACCCCCTGGACAGGGAGAAGGTGGCCAGAGCCAGTGCGCACAAAGCGAACAGAACCAACAGGACCCAACGACACAAACGCTGAGCGACAGGAAGTCATATGGTGGGTGGCTCCTGAATCAAGAATCCAGAAGCCACCTGTCACACGGACAGACGCAGGGTCACGACTCACAGCAGCAATGGCAGAACGTGGAAAAAGGCGCTGGCCACAAGCAACAAGGCAACGAGGGAGACTGTACGACTGCCAATCCTCAATCCATGGGACATCATCTGGGGGACACCACTGAACATGACCGGAGGGAGGTCCACGAAGAGACAAGTCAACAGCACACGCAAGGCCCTCCTCGACCGAACGTACACTCTCACCTCCCTAATCACGGAGGTGACGCTGGTGGATGGTGTGAGAGAGCGCAGAGTCCAACTGGCGCTCGTCCTCAGGGGGTCCGGTGATGAGTGCGGCAGAGGAGTGTGGCTGGGGACCAGGAGTGGGGGACAACCATGATGGAGGTGAGTAGAAGCCGGAAGGAGGCCCGAAGTAGACAGGACCTCCAAATCCCGGGGGCCAACCCCAGGGTGTAGGTGGAGAAGGTGCAGAGAGGACAGTGATGTAGGCAACTGCTGCAGGGAATGGAGATGACGTGTGCGTGGGGCTACGACTGGACCCCGCGGAGGTGGAGGAGCGGGCAGAGCCTCCACTAGACCCTGAAGAGCGTGCCCAGTGAGCACGCATGGCTGAGGCCAGGCGTGCATCATCTGGTGGTGCAGGGCACTTGGGCGCTGCATGACCAGCGGCGCCGCAATTCCAGCAAGTGACAGTGTTGGAGGAGGAGGAGTGGGATGCCGTGCTATCAGAACCGCGACCTTTCCCCCCTTTCCCCTGTCCTCCACCGCCTGAGCCACCTCCTCGGCCTTTACCTTTGTTGCCCCCTCCACCACGCCCACTTCCTTGGGAAGCAAGGGAAGTGGCGGTGGTAGTGGAGGTGGAGACGGAGGATGAGCTGGAGGATGAGGAGGTAGAGGAGGAGGGAAGTGCGGTGGTCGCTGCTGCCACAGCTGCGCGGTGGATGCGTTTGTTCTGCAAGGAGCTCCACCAGTCAGCGAGGGGCTGGGAGGTGAACTCCCACAAAGCCCCAATCCCAGGGGGTGCGTCAGCGGGAACAGGCATTGCCGCCAGACGCTCCAACTCTGTGGCCTTCACTTCGCAAAAGATGTCGCTGAGTTCAGGGATGAGACCGTTGACGATGGAGAGGACAGCGGGGAGTTGGCCTGGGGCGGCTTTGCCGAGGTCACGCAGCAGGCGTAGACTGCGAGCCCAGTAGGCGTCAGTAGTCTCGTCAGCACGCATGGAGAGCGTGTTGAACTGGACGGTGAGGACGCTCTGTGCCGCGTGTCCAGTGACTGTCGTGCGCCGCTTGATCAGGGCATAAGCCCCAACCGGGTCAACGGGTGTGCGGCGTGCAGTGTCAGCATTGTATGATCCAATCTCATCAGTGAGATTGTCTGGTCCGGCGCGAATGAGGGCTCGAACCGCTCGCGCTGACTCAGAATCGACAGGCACGAAAGGTGGGACAGCTGAGGGATTTGGTGCATGGTAGTATTCCCAGAGCTGTTCTCCTTGCGCCCAGGCACTAAAACGAACCTCCCAAGAGTGAAAGGTGAGACTAGGCGTGAAGTGGGGTGGAGTGGAGTCAAAGTCAGGCTTGCGTTGCACTGCTGGGGCAAGTGCTTTGGCTGCAGCAGCGCCAGCAGCTGCGGCGACTGCAAGTGGATCAGAGGTAGATGTGCCAGCGGCAGTGGAAGCGGAAGCGGGAGAAGTGGAAAAAGCGGCAGCAATGCTAGCAGACTGAGTGCTGTGCAGTGTGGGCTGCAGGCGATTCAGAACCAAGTCAGCAATGTGATCGGCGAATGTCTCTTGATCAGCTTGCTCAGCCTTAAGTTTTTCCTCAGCAGCCCGCTGAGCACTGAGAGCTGCCTGTAATGCAGTGCACTCACGCTGAAGCTCAGCCTGCAGCGCTGTGTATTGGTCATCGTCGACTGGCATTGTGCCAACGACGTGACTCTGCCGAAAAAATTTTGGCAGAGTTTCCCTTGCCCGAGTGGGCGTGGGAAGTAAGAGATCGGTGTTGAAAGTGCGCTGCAAGGCAACAACCTGAACGCACGAACACGCCAACACAGGGAAGGCAGAGAGTGCGGAAGAGCAGGAAAGGCAGGCTCACCACGCACTGCGGTGCAGAGAGAACAGTGGTGGCAGTGCTGCAGCAGCTGAGGAGGAGACGACTGCGACACAGGACGATGTGGTGACGACGAAGCAGGCTACACCTGTCAGAGCTGCACCTGACAGAGCGACGATGACAGTAGCGATCAAAAGCAACAGTTGTAGGTGCCGAGTGACTGATGATGATGTGGATGGTAGAGAGGCTGCCTGTTTTGTGGAGATGTTAGCGGAGCCAACTGCATTGGAGAGTGCTGTGGCTGCTGAGGCTGCGGCGGATGCAACTGCGTCTGCTGCTGCAGCAACCTGAGTGGCTATGTTGACGGCAGAGGCCGCCAAGGGTCCCTGGTCAACCGCTACAGTATATGCGTCAACGGCTCGACCTGCAGCAGTGCTGGCTGGTGCACGTGCGGCACGTGCTGTGGCTGCAAAGGTAGTGGCAACGGCAGCACTGGACGAAAGGATAGCCAGCAGCGCTAAGAGAATATCAAGGGGCGAGATGGGCTCTGCAGTAGATGCGGCTGGGGATGCAGCACGACGCTGAGCGGAGGCCTCAGATGCTGCCGCTGCAGCAGGTGGAGCTGCACCACGGGGAACAGAACGGCGGTGTTGCGGTCGCGTCCTATGGGAAATGGGTGGTCTTACCAGAGAGTGAAGAGGTCGGTGGTTGTTTTGTGGTGCTGTTGCCGACTGGTTCAGCGACGTTGGCGTGTCGTCGTCGGCTGATTGACAGCGCGTTGCGTAGTCCCTCGCGTCCGCCCACGCGTAGTGATCAGCGGGATCGTAGTCTTCACCGGGATGATACCCCGGACTGCTGCGACGCACCCTCGACCACACCTCTCTCTCCCCCCTCTCCTCGTAGTATGCAAGCTCCTCGTCAGTATTTGCACCGTCCTGAGCCACTGTTGACGACGGAGGTGCTGGCTCGATCTCAGGTGGAGACGCCAGTGTACAGATTGATGGGCTGCCTCAGGGCAGCCCGCGGTGATCGAGAGCGCGCTGGGATCAAGTCTGGCTGCAGGCTTGGGGCTGAGGTCACGGCTGTGAGAGCAGCAGTTGCACAGAGCGGCGGCTGCTACGGCTGCCCAGACTGCCACCTAAGTTGCTTCTCGTGCCAAGCGGCTAAGCGGCTGAGCCCAAGCGACTGCAAGGCATGACTGCTGCTGTTGCTGCTTGGGCCGCCACGGCCTTGCGCTGTGGCGCGTCAGGGCTCACCCGTCCGTCGATGCCAGCGGCTCCCCAGAGTAGCANGATCGAGAGCGCGCTGGGATCAAGTCTGGCTGCAGGCTTGGGGCTGAGGTCACGGCTGTGAGAGCAGCAGTTGCACAGAGCGGCGGCTGCTGCGGCTGCCCAGACTGCCACCTAAGTTGCTTCTCGTGCCAAGCGGCTAAGTGGCTGAGCCCAAGCGACTGCAAGGCATGACTGCTGCTGTTGCTGCTTGGGCCGCCACGGCCTTGCGCTGTGGCGCGTCAGGGCTCACCCGTCCGTCGATGCCAGCGGCTCCCCAGAGTAGCAGCTGCTGCTGCTGTCCAAGCTGCGGTGGCTTCGCGCTGAAGTCCACGAATGCGATGTTGGCAGCAGCACAGAGTGGCTGCTGCTGATGCTGCCTAGCTGGAGTGTGGGGACTGAGATCAGTGCTGCAAAGTCAGTGCTTGCACAAAGCGGTGACTGCTGCGGCGGTCTAGACCGTCACCTACGCTGCTACTTGTCACGTGCCAGGGTTCACGAGCTCGAAGTCAGCAGCTGCAAGGTACGGTTGCTGCTGCTGCTGCTTGGACCGCCATGGCCCAAGCCTCGGGATCACCCGTCGGTTGACGATAGCGGCTGCCCAGAGTGGCGGCTGCTCCTGATGTCCAAGCTGCTGCGGTCTCGCGCTCAGATCTGCGAGTGTGATGTTTGGCAATGGCGCAGGGGGGGGGGTTTCCAACGATGCCGCGGTCTTGTGATGTGGCTCGTTCGGAACCACCTGTCGCTCGGTGCTAACAGCTGCACAGAATGCTGCTGCTGTTGCTTAGGTCAACACGGCCTTGTGCCGTGGCTTGAGCGGGGTTGCCCGTCGCTCGATATGAGAAGCTGCTCAGAGTGGCAGCTGTTGCTGCTGCCTAAGCTGCCAAGACCTCGTGCTGAGATGCACGAGTGTCATGCAAGCGGCTGTACAGAATGACCGCCGCTGCTGCTGCTTAGGCCACCGCTGTCTCGCACTGTGGCTTGTGGGGAATCACCCGGCGCTTAGCGCATGATGCTCATGAGGTCCCAGGACGTCGCGGCGGGAGGGACAGCCCTCCTGCTCTGATACCAGTAGGTAGGCGTAGTTGCTGGGCTAGCAAGAAAGCAGGTGACGTGCAACAACATACGCCATGGATCGGGGAACGCTCACGACTTAGAAAAATGTAGTCACAGCTTGACTAGCGAGAGTAAGTGTGAGCGAGGTGGTGAGAGCCGGTTGACCGGGCCACCCACGCGAGACCATCGTTGTGGGGCCCGGACGCCACCCAGGGATCGAACCCGACCCTGGAGCGAGCGAGCTCCAGGCGGTTTCTCACACGTCGGCACAAGCCAGACGTGTGGTCCCGAGGGATCAGCAACCCGGTTCACCACCCTAGGAACATGCAAGCATGCAATCAACTAACAAGCATGCATTCCCACAAGTTGTATCCCCTTTTAGTATGAGTGTATTACTAAACTAAGGCATGTGACAAGACTGGTGCTGAAGCCACAACTTGGCAGCTTGAGGGAGGCACATCCTCTGTGTTCTTCATGCTGCACCACAGTCTTGCACCAGGGAGCCTTAATCCAGATTAATCACCTGCAGTGGTGAGGTGTGTGTATGAATGGAGACAAGAGGGCACTTGCGTGTGTTTGTGACAATAACCAACACATCACTTCCCCTTGTCTCCACCTCCGTGCACACACCTGTACAGATTGATTGACATGGCCTCACCTGGAGAGACACCAAGCTCTTCCACCATGGCTGACATCTCGGACGTGCTTCTCCCAGGAGTGTCATCTGACACTTGCATGACCATGCTCTTGCTCTTATGATGTGTGGGATAGATGCTTGGGCCCATACACTTAAACTGCTGTGCCCAGTATCTTGCTTGCTATGAGTGTCTTATATGAAGCTGCATTACCCGGGTGCTGATCCTTGGGGGCCACCTTGCCGGGTTTCACCTGTGCACTGGTGAGTAGCCGCCGCTCAGGCTTATGCCGAGCGGTCGGGCTCGACCCCCGGGTGGCGGTGTACACTCGCTTGGGTGTGATGCCCGTGACGAGTGCACACTCACCGGTTACTAAGTCTCGCCTGCTTCACTCACACTCTTGTCTTGGTTCTACTGACCTAATGGAGGCAAGCTTTCCACTTCCATGGCGTCAACAGCACCTTGTCCGTGAATGCATGCTCTCACATGCTTGCCCTAGGAAGCATCCTAGCAACTACTAGTATCAGAGCATGCGTGATTCTACTCCGCAGCTCATCGATCCTCGGGACACACCCATGCATCTTTCGCACCCATGACGTTCTTCGCCACCCAACGCCGTCGCAGCGGGTGACTCTCATCACCACATCCCGGCACCAAGCAGCAGCATCTGGCCATGTCTTAGTGCCTCTAGCTGCCCCATTTACTTCTGGCCGCACAAGTCTCTCTGCTACCGCTCTCGGCAGCTCGTCTGCGACCGCTTTCGGCCGCACTCAACTCAGTGCACCCTCCCGGGGTACTCCAGCTCACACACCTCTCCTCAGCCACTCTTGGCAATCCGCGACTACTCTCACCTCTTTCAGTCGCGCCCTTGTGAGCAGCCGCCCGGTGCCGCCTCTGTGGACACCCTAGATAACACTGGCCATTTCTCGTGCCGCGGCTCTCCTAGATTTTTCCTAAGTCGTCACACTGGATTCTCCACCTCTGGATGGGCCACACGACGAGGAGCTTGATCCTCCTCGAACAGCAGCCCGCTATGCTGACGACAGGTGGGAGGACTATCACCCTCCCTCCCCTCCGGATACAGACACACCACTGTGGGTCCGCATGCTGGACGCTGACTACTGGCGTGACGAGTTAGCTGAACTGGACGAGCGTGCAACCGCCGCACGGGAGGAGGAAATCAATCGCCAGGCGTACACACCCGACGACCTGCCCCCATCTCCACCTCCTCCCTCAACTATGCAATCGCCCACTGGCACGCAGTCCTCCAGCCCGGCATCAGCCCCTCACACCACATCTGCACCTGCACCTGCCACAGCAGCAACTGCTGGACCGTCGTCTCCTCTTGAGGTCCCTGGTGTGATCCCGGTTCTTCCGGTTCACACCGACTCTGTTGGCTTAGCAGGTGAAATCTTAGACGCAGCCGCAGGTGCAGCAGCAACATTTGCGGCAACTGCTCGCGCTTGCAGGGCACCCACCCAGACCGCTGTTGGCCGCGTTGCCGAAGCCTACGCCCACACAGCAACTTCGCTCACTCTTCTTGCCACTGCAGCGGCTAACATTGCCACCCAGATCACGGCGGCGGCAGCAGCTGTTGCCACTGCCGCCTCATCTGCAGCAGACTCCACCGCGGCTGCTGTCGCCTCCATTCGTGAATCCACCGCATCAGTAGTTCTGACTCCGACTGGTGTGCAACGGGAGCTAACCCCGCACGTCACCACCGGCGTTCTGGTCGCGTTGGCATCTGCAGCTGTTGCTGGGGCTACGGTCACCGGACTCCTGTGTCTCACCGTTGCAGTCGCGGGGTGGATTGCCGTGCTGTTCTCCTCAGCCGCAGCAGTGGTGGCGCCTCTCTTCACCCTGCTGCCTCAGCACTAGAGCGGTGAGCCACTCCTCATCTCACGCACTATGCATTGCATACTCTCCCTACTCCCCGTTCTCTCTTCCCACGCTCTTCCAGCATGCCAGGACCAGAGGAAACCATAAAGGCTCTCCAAGCCGCCCTCAGTGAAGCACAGGCGGCAGGCCGCAAGGCAGAAGATGAACTGTATAGGAATAGCGAGGCACAGCACGAGCTAGCTGCTACAGTGGCGAACCTAGTTATAGACCGCTTGCGGGCCATACCTGCTCTTGCGACTGTCCTTCCCTCTGACGACACCGCGTCTGCCGATTCCTTTGTGCCACCAAGCGGTGCTGTTCCCAATTCCTCTTCTCCCGCTCTCTCAGCAGCAGCCATAGCACAGGCACTCCTTCCCACACGTCAGAGGGACTTTGAGACCCCACCACCACAGTTAACGTCCAAACTTACTTTCACCTCCTGGGAGACGCGCTTCTGTGCGTGGGCCCAAGGAGAACAGCTGTGGGA
Organism: Penium margaritaceum; assembly: GCA_023375785.1. Lineage (NCBI taxonomy): Eukaryota > Viridiplantae > Streptophyta > Zygnematophyceae > Desmidiales > Peniaceae > Penium > Penium margaritaceum. Next base: position 182,596 of record SZWC01001278.1, on the reverse strand, counting down.
GTACTACTCACCTGCCAAGGCCCCATTTGTTCCATAGCCAGTAGAAGCAGCCCGTGCAGTTCGCGCCCTCATCACCGCCGGCCCAGAGAGCCTGCTTGACGACATTGGAACGTACAATGCAGACCCTATCCGCGGCACTCTAGCCGACCCTGTAGGGGCATACGCCCTCATCCGTCGTCGTAAGATGGTCACTGGGCATGCTGCCCAGAGCGCCCTGACAGTTCAGTTCAACACCTTGCAGATGCGTGCTGATGAAACAGCTGACGAGTATTGGGCACGAAGTCTGCGCCTGCTGCGCGACCTAGGCAAGGCTGCACCTGGCCCTCTATCTGCCTGCCTGTCCATTGTTGCCGGCTTGATCCCTGAACTTTCAGACCTTTACCTCCATGTCTCACAGGTGGAACTTGAGCGTCTTGCCTCCTTACCCCTCCCTGCGGACACCCCTCCAGGGATAGGGCCTCTCTATGACTTTACCGCCTCCCGTCTCACAGACTGGTGGAACAGTCTCCAGATTAAGCGCATGCATCGTGCTGCTCTTGTTGCTGTCACCACCTCCTCTGCCTCTTCTGCAGCTGCCTCTACTTCCTCCTCCTCCGGCTCCTCTGCAGCCTCTCATGTGACCCAAGCGACTTCCCGTGGTGGGGGTGGCGGCTCCCACCACAGTGGGGACCGAGGTAGCAGCAGAGGGCGTGGGGGTGGACGCAAGGGCAAAGGCAACTCTTCTGGTGCCCCCATCGGCTCTGAGGTCACCTGCTGGAACTGTGGTGCCGCTGGTCACGCTGCTCCCAAATGCACAGCCCCACATGACGATGCCCGTCTGGCATAATCCATGCGAGCTCATTGGGCCCGCACCGGCGTCACACCCTCTACAGCTGCAGCGGCGGCAACCGTGGCCTCTTCGTCCTTTTCCAACTCAGCCACTGCACTCTCCTCCACATCCGCACCGCTCCATCCATCCACTTCACCTCCTAGTACTTGGGGCTGGATTCCACGTCCTGGTGGACCTCCTTACTATGGACCCCCTTACTATGGACCCCCTTCCTCGCACTAATCAACACCATCATGGACGCGGGATGATGGACCCCCTTCTGATCGCTCATCCGACCGCTCCTCCGACCGCTCCTCGGACCGTCGTGACGAGGAGCGCGCCCTTGAGTGCCACCTCGTTGAGCTTCTCCACCTTCGTTCTCAGGGAGGTGAGAGTATGAGTGGCCAGTGTCGTTTGTATGTCTGTGAGTCTGATGCCACTCTCCGGGGTGCAGCGTCTAGTGGGGTTCAGGGGGATATGCCTGATGTTCATGACTGGATTTAGGATTGGCAGTCTCACACGTTTCCCACGCGTCTTGGCACATCTTCCCCTGCGTCGCTCCGTGGCTCTGTTGCTATCTGCCTTGTCCTCCGAACTACACGTGCGACTCCCGGCCTCTAGATCATTGATTCCGGGGCCACCCATCACATGACATCTTGTCGCTCTTCCTTTGTGTCCCTTGGTCCCGTTGGCTCTGTCCGCTCTGTATGGACTGGCTCCGGCTAGCTCCTCCCTGTTCATGGCGTTGGTGTTGTGAAGTTTGTCGGCCCCGGTGGCACCGTGTACCTTCCTGACGTGTTGTACGTTCCTGACCTGGAAGTCAGTCTTCTCTCTGTCACCACCCTTGACGATCAGGGCATGGACTTCTCGTCCAGTCGTGGCATTGCCTCCATCTCTCTGCGCTCTTCTGGCCATGTTGTTCTCCGCGGCATCCGTTGTGATCGGCTCTTTCGCGTGCCACTGTCTCTCCCATCGTCTTCCGCTGCCTCTGCCTTTGTCCATGTGGCACCATCCCTGTCTCCTACTCACGCTGCACTCCTCCATCGCCGCCTGTGTCATCTTCACACTGCTGCCATCCAACGCCTTCTGCGCCTCCAGCCCGAAGTCGGCCTTGATCCCGCCACCTTTGCTCCTCCCTGTTCTACCGACTGTCTTGACTGTGCCTCGGGCAAAATGCACCGCTCCCCCTTCTCCTCCTCCGAGTCCACCACCTCTCACCCTCTTGACCTCGTCCATGCTGATGTAATGGGTCCTCTCCCTCACACTTTCCCGGGTGGTCTGGGGCGCTATGTCCTTTGTCTCACCGATGACTTCTCCCGTCACCGTTGGGTTTTTACCCTTCGTCACAAAAGTGACGTCACGGAAGTCATTGAGGACTGGCTACCCCAAGCAGAACGTGCCTGTCTCCGTCCCCTGCGCGTATTTCGCAGTGATCGTGGCGGTGAGTTTCTTGGTCCCACATCCCGTTTTCTTGAATCTCGTGGGGTCCGCCTTGAATGCACAGCTCCCTACACCCCACAACAAAACGACGTCTCTGAACGCTGGAACCGCACGCTTGCAGATGGTGTCCGCTCTCTTCTTGCTGAGTCCGGTCTATCTCCACTGTTCGCCTTTGAAGCCATGTCCTACATGACGTGGGTATGGAACAGGATCCCTCATGGTCCTCTCCCTCACACTGTCACCCCTTTTGAACGCTGGACAGGTCGTCGTGCTGACTTGCGCCTTGCACGTGTCTGGGGTTGTCTTGCCTCGGTTTGGCTCCCCGCAGATCACCGCGACGG
>SZWC01001278.1:135402-174113 GCA_023375785.1 Penium margaritaceum | reverse complement strand
AAATGACCTGTCCACCGAGAAAACTCTAGAGCACTCTGAACTGCACTGAGAGCACCCATAAATGTACGAGTGCAGTACCGAGACGTCAGCGTGTGCTTTCCACGACAGGAAGCACACCAAAGTCGCAGGTCTCCTCATCGCACTGGTACAGGCTACCGGGTGCGTCGGTCTCGACCACCGAGAAAATTCCAGCAACGGCGGACCTGCCAGTCAGGCTGTAGAGACGCATCATCTGCGTCACACCTGTCATGGCTTAGCTGCTGGATAAGTCCCTGGACGATCCGGAGTCCCGTCGGGTCGTCACGATCTCCAATGCGTCCGCCGCTCACCATCAGCTCCGGGTGCACCCGTAGCTGCCACGGTCATGGCTCGTGACGGGTGGAAGCCACACACACCAACACTCCCCCTGGCTGACACATCCGTCAACACCACAATGGCTGAGCAAAGGCAGGACAGAATGGCTCGGGCCACCAATCATGGCGAGCACCGATCAAGCATACCAGAGCACAGGGTCTCCTCGTGACAATGGTGCATCCCACCAAGTGCCCGGGTCTCGACCATGCAAGAAGTCAATCACATACCTACGTGTCAAACATCATGCAAGAGATGCAGAGAAATAAGGTCTCCTCGTGACCCCGGAAAATTTCTCGGGTGTCCGGGTCTTGACCAAGCCATGCATGGATCATACTTAATAGATGAAGGCAATGGGTCTCCACGTCACACCGGTAGCACTCACCAGGTGCGCGGCTCTCGACCACCATAGCCTCAACCATAGCATCGTGCCACACCCCAAGTAAGCTCATTGTCCTCAAGAGAGTGTCAGGCCAAAGCCCACACACGAATACTCCCCCTGGGCTACAGAGGCTAACAGCACAAGCAAAGCTGATGGCCGCGCCTAACACAATCCCTCAGGAGGGAGCATGGCTCCCCCATGGCCCCACACCCCTGAAAAACAGTAGTAAGGGTGACAATGATGCTGGTCGGATGAGCTCGCACATAGCCTCACCCTGGAGCGCCGTCATCACTGTCGTCGTCGTCGTCTTCGCTGTCGTCGTCATCGCTGTCGTCACCTGCTACAGTGACTGGTGCAGCGCTGAGGGCCTCCTCCAACTGCATCACCTGCTGTGTGCCTGCCTACTGCTGAGCTGCACACCGCCACGGACTGTGCAGCGTCGAGACATGTGTACAGCTCGTCGAGCTCTGCTGCAGCTGTCGGCCGGGCGGCTGCATCTGCGGCATGTAGGCGGTCAGTCGCAGAACGAACCTGATGGTGGACCGCGATCGCGTGTGCGTCGGCACGAGCCACGACCTCCTGCAGCCTCGCCGCCTCATCGCGTAGGTGAACCGTCGAATCATCTATCGCCTGGCCACCAGCTGCTGGCAGGGCGTCGACACTAGACAACGTGTCGGCATCTACAACGTCTGCATCTGCAAGAGGTGCTACTGTAGAGGCACCGGCTGCTGCTGGCACACCTGTCACTCGACCGTCGACTCCTGGTCGGACGTCGGCATCTGTCGGTGAATCTGCCTCTGCTGCATCGTCGTCGTCATCGGGAGCCGGTATAGTGTCCCGGGGCTCCTCCCAACCCCTGGTACGCAACCAATCGTCCACCTGCTGCTGAGCGTCCGCCCGTCTCCGACGTGCATCCTGTAAAGCCCTCTCAGTTGCCTCAAGACGCGTGTGCACATCCTCCACGCACTCCTCGGCAACCTGACATGCTGGAACATCCGTAGTGTAACAACGGCTGCTGGCCTCCCGGAGCTCGGCCATGAGACCCTGCATGTGCGCCTCTGCACGAGCCACATCTACCTCCTGCTCGTCGACCGCCGAGCGCAGGAACTCGGGTACGGGAACTGTAGCTCGGACGTGTGTAGGCGTGTCGTCGGCTGGAACCGCCATGGTGTGAGGGATGCCGGTCAGGGCAGCCATGAGCCCGAGGTCTGCAGCTCACTCTGCATCCTCCACGGCAGATGCGCCTGTTGGGGTGACTGCTGTAGGCTCAGGTGATGCCGCGGACACAACCGCCACTCGGCTGTCAACAGTGTGGACCACGGTAGCAGCTGCTCCTGCACGGGCGGTCGCTACTGAAGCATCCACTGATATCACCTCCTCCAATTGCCGGCGCAAGTCCGACTGTCTCCACACTACACCGTGGAACGTCCACTCAGCAGCCTCGAGACGCGTGTACACATCCTCGACGTCTACTGTTGCTAAGCAACGACCTGTGGCATCTGCGGTGCTCCAACGTGTGCTCGCTGCACGTAGCTCAAGCGTGAGGTCCTGTAGGTGCCTGTCCGCACGTGCCACTGCATCCTCCTGGTCGCGAAGCGCAGAGTGTAAATTCTCGAGCGTAGGGGCCCGCTCGGCTACTGGTGCATCAGCTACTGCTCGAGTTGCATCCTCCACGACGGCTGCGCCTCCAAAGACAGCTACCGTAATGGCATCGGTCATAGCGACGTCTCTTGCCTCTTCGGGTACCCCCTCCGCATGTGTATCTGCAATGGCTGATGCTGAGACTGAGGGAACGTCTACCCCTGCGGAGTCTATACTGGCTGCTACAGGAGGGACGACCATCGTAGTGTCTACACCAACAAGCGCGTCCACTGCCGGCATCCCGTCAGTAGCAGTGACTGCAACTGCTGCTACTGTCACGACGTCAATGGCTGCCGATACACCCACGGCCTGGACGTCTGCTCCACATGTGCCGGCCGTCACCACTATTGCTACTACTGCCCCATCCAGTGGTACTGCCACACCTGCCTCTGTGGTCGTGGTCTCTGCTACGTCAACTGTAGTCTCCATCTCCATCTCCATCTCCACGTCTGCCTCCAACTCCGCGTCAGACCACTCGTCCGTCTCCGAATCCACGTCAGACCACTCCTCGGATGTCTCGTCCTCACTGAGAGCGCCCTGTCGTGAAGCACCGTCTGTCGCATCCCTCCTGCACTCTCCGGTGGTTGTCGGCGGACACTCCATCCCCCCCCTTGACCGACACACCGGTAGAAGCTGCGAAGGGATGCCGCACCAACCCTGCGACTGGGGACGAGGGAGTCATCTCCGTGGCGACGTCTTCCACTGCTGCGACTGCTGCTGCCTCCTGGGCACGTCTCGCCAAACGTGCCGTCCGCTGCCTTGCGTGCCGAGTGCGAGCGCGACGATGCCGAGCTGAAGGGATTACCACAGAAGCGGAGGGGTCAACGTCGGGATGACTCCAACTGACTCTAGCACAGAGCGGAGGGCGTCAGACGTGGAGCTAAGGTCGGGAGGCGTGGCATCGTCAGGTGATGACACTGATGGAGGTGAGGATGGCGAGGAGGAAGATGTAGCTGTCTGTAGCGGCATGGTGGCAACGGCCCCCTCAGAGACCACATGGTCGGTGAGCTGTTGCACCATGCGCTTCAAACCCTGGAGCTCGGCATACAACACCGCCATAGCTCCACTGAGGGGTGGCATAGTGTCTGCCGACGTCTCTGAGTCGGATGGTGAAGAAGAAGGGCGGAGCCGTATCCAGGGCGGTCGCCACCCGGCAGGGCGCTGACGACACTGGCGCCAGCCATGGTGCCGATCGCCACAATGATAGCGGGCAAAGCCGTTAGATGCCTGAGGCGTGTGCCACGGTTGCAAACGCCACTGTGGATGCGGCGCCTGCCACACATGCATTGCCAGTGCCAACCACGGCGCCGGCTGCGCTCCCTGCCACGCCAGTCTGCTCATCTTTGGAGCTTGGCGTAGGTGAGTGCACAGGGCACTCGCTCTCGCTGGCACAAAGCCACAAGGGGAGATCGGCGATCGAAGCACAATCTCTCAGACGTGCTGCGACGCCGTCACGAGGAAGGCCACCACCACGCTAGTGGTGCGCTGTTATGCGACTGCTATGCGATTGCTATGCTGCTATCGCGTGGCTACCGCTATGTGCGACCTCAAGTCGCCTTCGGTGCTGTTGCTGCTGTCGCTACTACATACGGCCGCCGTCAACGGCGACGACGGTGGTCCTCGCCACACTTCCTGTGGTTGTTAACGCCGCTGGTGGTGCCGCTACGGCTGCGACTGTTGCTGTTGCACCGGTTGTCGTCGACTTTGCCCCCTGGCCACCTCCCCTTTTGTTTTTTTTTGTTTTTTTTTTTGTTTTCTTTTTCCTCTCGAGTGCTCCACTCGTGTTCCCCATTTTTTCCCTTTTTTTTGTTGTTGTTGTTGGGGCCACCTCCTCAGGTGCCCCGTTTGGGGTTGTTCTGGGGTGCCCCAGTCTAGGACCCCCCTCTCTGTCCTCTCCCCCTCGGTTTTTTTTTTGGTGTGTGTGCAGGCTCGAGCCTTGCCTCGAGCGACCTCGTCGAGCGAGCTTGCTCGGGGAGCTCGCCGATCGGCGAGCTCGCCCGTGGGCGAGCTCCTCGACGACCCCCCCCTTTCCGGATGAGCCCGTCGCAGCAGGAAGCTGCAATGCAGCTTCCTACTGCTACAACGATGACGGGGGCAGGTGCAGCTGCTCCCGCGGCTGCTGCGCCTGCTCCTGCTGCCTCTGCGCCTGCTCCTGCTGCCTCTGCGCCTGCTGTGCCTGTGCGAGCACCTGTTGCAGCAGCTGCGCAGCTGCTTGCGCACCTGCTACAGCAGCTGCGCACTACTATGCTGAGCAGCAGCGCTGTAGCACTGCTGCGACCTGCGGCTGTGCGTGCTGCTGATACTGCTCGCTATTGCTGCTCGCTGCTGCTGCTGCTGCTCGCTGCCGCCTGCTGCTGCTGCTGCTGCTCGCTGCCACCTGGTGCTGCTGGTCGCTGCTAGCTGCTCGCTGCTGTTTGCTGCTGCCGCCTGCTGCTGCTGCCGCCTACTGCTGCTGCTACCGCTAGCTGCTGCTAGCGGCTGCTAGCTGTTGCTAGCAGTTGCTACTGCTGCGTGTGCTGCAAATGTGGCTGCGAGTGCGGCTGCGGCGAATGCTGCCCTGCTGCTGTGGCTGCTGCTGCCTTGGCTTCCACTGCCGTACCTTCTCACCGTTAACTCACGGTGGTCGCTGCAGCTAGTGCAACAATGGTGGCTACGGCTGCTGTGGGCGCCGACCTCGTCGGCTGTCTCCTGATGTTGCCTTGGCTGCTGTTGGTGTGACTCCTCACACCGTGGCGGCACGAGCACTCCTCACAGTGTGGAGCGTAGTGTGGTGAGCACTCCCAGGATTTTTGTTGCAGATGTGTCTCACACTACTGCTGCTGATGCTGCGTCTCTGCTACACAGCACCACGAGCTGTGGCTCGTTTTCTCTGATACCAAGAAGAACTTCCTGGAACCTTCCTAACCGCTTGCCACTTGACTAAGCGTCAGCGCTCAGTCAGTGTGTGACGACAGTCACAAGTCACGCACGAAACTGCAAGGGTCTGAGTAGGGACACGTGCAGAGTGTCAGGAAGTTCAATATGAATATAATTGTAGAGAGAGAGAGAGAGTGACAACAGAGCAACAATCAGCCTAAATAGTTGCTGGCCGCCTAGAGTCACAAGAGGCGGCGGTATTTTCGTACCTACTCAAACTGGCCTAAAACCACAGTTTTGGCCGTAACTCACTGCTCAGGTGTCAGAATCACGCACTCTCTGCACCAGAACGTGCAGAACGATGAGCTCTACGCAACGACCCATGCATGGTGGGTTTGCATCATCTAGACACGAATAGCAAGCAAAACAAGGAAATCGGCCGAAATGACCTGTCCACCGAGAAAACTCTAGAGCACTCTGAACTGCACTGAGAGCACCCATAAATGTACGAGTGCAGTACCGAGACGTTAGCGTGTGCTTTCCACGACAGGAAGCACACCAAAGTCGCAGGTCTCCTCATCGCACCGGTACAGGCTACCGGGTGCGTTGGTCTCGACCACCGAGAAAATTCCAGCAACGGCAGACCAGCCAGTCAGGCTGTAGAGACGCATCATTTGCGTCACACCTGTCATGGCGTAGCTGCTGGATAAGTCCCTGGACGATCCGGAGTCCCGTCGGGTTGTCACGATCTCCAATGCGGCCGCCGCTCACCATCAGCTGCGGGTGCACCCGTAGCTGCCACGGTCATGGCTCGTGACGGGTGGAAGCCACACACACCAACACTGGGTTGGGCCGGGGTGGGTTGGGTAGGGCGTGAAGGTCCTAACGACGTGGAGGCCCTGAGCTCAGGGCTCACGTCACATTATTCTCTGGCAGAGCCGGAGGCGGAATGCTGCCAATTTGTTTTGGCAGTTTTCCTCATCGCGGCTACCTTCTTGGCGGCGACGTGCAAAAAAGGGGTGGAGGTTTAGGCCACATCCACAGCATCAGAAAACGCTGCTGCAATAGCAACTACTCTCAGCTTCTTTTGTTGCAATCGGTGCAACCACGTAAGTAGCACCAATGGTAACATCAGCAGTAGTAGTAGATATAGCAGGAGTAGCAGCGACGATGCCAACCCTGTAGCTGTATTGCATCTTCATGCAGTAGCCAGAGCATCCGTGCCACGATAGCAACTATAGTAGTAGTAGTAGGAGTAGCATCAGCACAAGTAGCAGTAGCGACAATAGCAGTAGCAGTAGCATCCATAGTAGTAGCAAGAGCAGCAACAATAGCTATACTCGTAGCATAACAACACCCACAATAGCAACAGCTGCAGCAGTAGCATAAGTAGCCATATTATTAGCAGCATCTGCAGTAGCAACTACAGTAATAGCTACAGCACCAATCGTTGCAGCAGTAGCAGCTGTAGTAGCAGCAACAACCACAGCTGCATGTGCAGGAGCAGCTCTAGTAGCAACTGTAGCAGCAGTCATAACAGCACAGCAGCAGTAGCATCTGTAGCAGTACAATACCTGTAGCATCTAGAGTAGTAGCAGCGGGTACGACAGCTGTACTGGTTGCCGCCGACCGAGCCCGTCTACAGGTGAGAAGCTGCTCTACAGCTTCCTAAGCCCGCCTAATGACGGACTCAGTAGACGAGCTCATCGATCGACGAGCTCATTGATCGACGGGCTTGTCGCTCGACGTTCCCTCTTTTTTTCTGCCAGCAAGGGTCGAGCACATCCTCCCTAAAAAAAAACTAGTGGCATTGGTTGCACACAGGCGTGCATCGGGGTTACTTAGTAATGCACTGAAGCTGGGTTCAAACATGTTATGTGCCTTGAAAATGAATTATGGATGACGACCTCCTCCTGTCCGAGGAGAAGTCGTCGGTCGATTCACGCGCTTGCTTGCAATGTCCGGTATCTGTTTACTACGTGAATTTTTTCCATTTCACACGTTTTCCTTGGGCTGGGAGTTGCTTCCACAAGAATGATTGCGCTCAGAGAGAGCCTGTCGTCCGGACGCGACAGAAGTGGTGAAAATGCTTCGAAAGTACACAATGGGCTGTCAGTGGACTAAAACGTTGACCACAAACATGACTGCCGTCGCGGAAGTCCTTGTGTAGCAGATTTCATGACGTCAGCGCAGGTTCTTGGCTACCGAACCGATTGCATAGGGTAACTACGTGACAATAAAAAAAAAAGCTTGATGGGGTACTTGACACCTTGATACCTTTCACATCCCAGAGGGACCCCGGATCACCCCGGGTCTGGCTCACACTACTGACTTCTTCTTGTTGGTTTCCATTTTCTATTATTTCCCTTTATTTTTCTTTACCTCTCCTCTTTTTATACACGTGGTCAAGACCCGGGCATTCGGGGATTTGTCTTGTTCTCTCGACTGTGCATCCCCTTTTCACCCCCATCCTCTTTGGTCGAGACCATCACATGTGGGAGTCTGACCCACCATCATGTCCTTGATAGTTCCGACGCTCGGTTGGGCTTTTATGCCTACGTCTTTGGCAGTGGCTGTACCTCACCCGGGTTGGCATTTGGCTTTCGCCACCGTACTACCCTACAATATATGGGCCGCCTTCTTCATCCTACACCCCACCATTGTGACCCCGGTTCCATCTTTCTTTATGCCACCCGCTCGGTCCTTTCCCAAGCTGCCGCATGGTCCGGACACATCTGCTGGAGCCTCCAACTTCCATTCCCATCCATGGCCTCCAGTTTTCCACTCTGGAGTGAGTTTGACCGTCGAGTCCGGGAGTCACCGTTGTTTGTCGGATGGAGCCCTTTGGGACTCGTCGGATGGTGGGCCTGTGTCGTCTGTGGGGTGGGTTCAGAATTGGCAATCCTTCACCCTTCCCCGTCACCTTGCTATGACTTCTGGTCGTACTGTGCCCTCTCCTATCCTCGCATGCAGTGTCACGCGCTGTCACGTGACCGCTCCGTCTTGTGTGTCAAGTTGCTTCTAGATCATCGTTTTTGGAGCCACTCATCACATGACGTTTTCTTGTGCCACATTTGTTATGTTGGAACCTGCGAGTGACGTACGCTTCGTCCGCACTGGCTCGAGTCAAATGTTGTCAGTTTAGGGGGTTGGTGTTGTGCATTTTGTTGGTCCGTTGGGGGACGTCTTGTTTCCTGATGTCCTCTTTGTCCCTGTGCTTGAGGTCAGCCAGTCGTGTGTCACTACTTTGGATGATCAGGGCATGGACATTGTCTCGTCACGTGGCGTTGGCATTGTGTCGCTGCAATCATTTGGCCAAGCTGTCCTTTGTGGTCTGCATTGTAACAAATTATATTGTGTGTCCTTATTTGCATCATCACCCGCGACAACTGCAGCAGCACATTTATATAATGATCCCTCACTTTCCTCTGTACAGACATGTACGCTCCATCGCCACTTGTGTCAAGTATACACAGTAGCCATCCACAGCCTCTCGCATCATCAACTTGCTGTTGGTCTCGATCCTGGCACATTCTCTGTGCCATGCACTGCTGACTGTCTTGACTGCATACAAGGCAATTTGCATCACCCGTCTTTTCCTTCGTCTGACTGCCGTACGCTACACCCCCTTGCCCTTGTCCATGAGGACGTCATGGGCCCAGCTCCCCGATGAATTTCTCGGGTGTTTTGGTCGGTAGGTCTTGTGTCTTACGGATAGTTTTTCTTGCTTTCGATGGATCTTTGCCATTAACGAGAAAAGCTATGTTGGGCCCATGATTGAGTCTTGGCTTGTCCTGGCTGAGCGTGCTTGCCAACGCAAACGAATAGATTTTTTCTCCGATCATGGTGAGGAGTTCATGGGTCCCATGACCTGCTTCCTCCAGTCTCAAGGAGTGCATCTGGAGCTCACTGCTCCATATACGCCACAACAGAATGGAGTGTCGGAACGCTAGAACCGCACTCTTTCTGACGGTGTTCGCACCCTTCTTGTTGAGTCTGGCCTCCCTCCGCTGTTTGCTTTGGGGGAATGTCCTACATGGCGTGTGTTTGGAACCGTGTTCTCCACGGTTTGCTACCTCGTCATGTCACGCCCTTTGAGTAGTGGTATGGTCGGCATGCTAACATTTGCATAGCTCATGTCTGGGGCAGCATTGCCAGCGTTTAGCTCCCTGAGTGTTGAAAAAGTGGCCTACTTTGTGCCCATACTCATCGTGACAGTGGAACACGGCATAGTTCCTATCGAAACTCGAACATGTTCTTCGCACTACATTTGCAGATATCACACGATACAAACATTACTACAAGACTGCTGACGTGGCTGGAGTAGACAACATGACTGCTGGCAGTCAAGGATCGAGTGAGATTGGTGAATCTCGCTTGGTCCTTGGCTCACTGGGATAAAGAATCTTTTGCATGAACAAGCGGAAAGTGGAGGATTCTCCTGAACACAAGGATCTCATCTCCACCGTTGATGTCTTGAGAGTTTGAGCGGGAGCTTCTCTCGAGCATCAAGCAGTGGATCGACGGCAAAGAGAAGATTGCCGCAGATTCGGACAATCTTGTCCGTATATCACACCGAGGGCGCTGGGCATCCACCAACCTCGGTCTGCTGATGACTGGGCGTCATTGAGCGGTGTCCGGATGACCATGTGACTGCGGAATCGAAAGACACAGGTCACCGGACTACCTGACACTTGTATTTTTCTGCTGATAGCTAGTGCAGTTAGATAAATAGATGTAGGTCTGATTTTCCTATTGCTTCGTCTGTACTTCATTATTTCAAGCAAGAATTGAACCATGTGAAAGCTCTTGAGACAAGCAGTGTGTCTGTGCTCTCAGTTTATTTGATCAGATCACGTGTGTAAGTGTATTTTGAGCACAAGTTAGTGTGCGTGCATGAATTGATAAGTGCAACTGTGGTTGCTGTACCTCACGAGATCAGGAGCTACATTATTCAAGAAGGAAATTGAAAGGTACTGGAAGATTCTGGAGGTTCTACTTTCAACATTTGCCATCAGAGCATGTGGTGCCTTTCAAGGATTCTCAAGAGACGAAAGTACCACCGACAACATGACAAGTAACACCATCCATGGTGATCTTTTTAAAATGGCTCCGTTCAATGGAGATGACTACCACACATTTGTATTCAAAATGCAAATGATCTATCGCAATAAAGGACTATGGGGAGTGGTCACTGACCCACCAACTGAGACTCTTGATCCTTCCGCCACTCAAGAACAACGTGAAAAATGGCAGTTGAAATATGATCAGGCCTTTTCACTTCTGGCAATGCAACTTACAGAACGCCTGAAGTTCATCATTTGAGATGGAAATGACAACCTCTGCCCCAGAACAACATGGAGAGTCCTGAAGAATCAATATGAGTAGACCAGTGATGTAGAACTCGGTATCCTCTTGACAGAGTTTCATACTCAAACTATGGAGGAAAGGAAACGTCTTGAAGATCACATATCACATCTCAAGCATTTAGCAAGTCGCATCAGTGGGTTGGGTGAAGTCATTTCAGAACGTGTTCTGGTGCTAACATTATTCCAAAGTCTTCCTCCCAGATTCAAGGACACCATCAACAGACTTATAACCTTTCAGAAACAAGGCAAGACCTTCGACGACAAGCTAGCTCAACTTCAGACAAAGTTCAACCAAGCTCTTGCAGCAGCCACTGGTCAAGCTGATAATCCTCAAGGTGGCAATGCTGCCAATGGTTTGGCCGCTGCAGCTCCACCGCCAACGCAACCATATGCCCTCACACTTGAAAAAGTGATTGAAGAACTCAGTCTCACTGAAGACCAGTACATTGAAGACAACGGAGGTGAGACCGGTCTTGTCGCCAAATATCAAGGAAAGCGCACTAAGAAGGTTGTTTCCTACAAAAACAGACAATCAAGACAAGGAGGTCTTGAAAATTCTCCTCATCGATCTCCTCAAAGGTCCTTCTCTCCCAGACCCTGCGCTCACCCTGATGAACGCAAATGTTGTACCTGCCAAAAAGTTTGACATAATGCAGTAGATTGTCCCAGAAAAACTGGATGTCGCGTGTCTCATCTACCGCGACAACAACAGGCCTTTCTAACCACTGGGCAGGCCTGCAGAAATTGTGTCCAGCATTGTGTCAGGGATCTATGCTCTTCTGACAAGGACACAATCTCATTACAGTCCCTCATCCAGCATGACTATTAATCTTCTATCAGAAGGTCCCACCTGCACCAAAGAAGCCAATGTTTCAACAGGAGAAAGATCCAACAGAGATCGAAGAGGAAGAGACAGTTCTAAAAGAGCTCGCCATGTGCACCATCGAAAGTGCATTCCTTACAGCGGCAGGCATCCTGGAATGGATAACTGAATCCGGCTGCACCAAGCACATGACGTGCAAGAAGGATTGGTTCATCACGTACACCAAGTTCGCCATTCCAAGGGATGTAAGGGTAGGTGATGGCCACATTATTCCAGCCTACGGCCAAGGAACAGTCTGCATGAGCATCTCCCTCACCGGAGAGAAAGCGGTCCGCACCTTCTCTGAAGTCCTCTATGTCCCCGACTTGGCTACAAATCTCCTCTCTGTCACGCGGCTGAACGACAAAGGTTTCAAGGTGGTTTTTGATACTAACAAAAACTGCAAAATCTACAGCAACAACTCTCAACTGGCAGCTTAGGACCATTGACGAGGAAACTTGACTATCCTTGACACTGCTGAGGCCCCTACAGACAACGCAACACTAGAAATGGTGTTTGCCGTCACAGCAACCACTAACCCATCTTTTGCAGGTCCCTCACATGGCTCCCGACCCCTGCCTGTAGCAGAAATCTGGCACCGCCGACTAGCTCATGTTGGGTATCATACTCTCAATACCATGGCCACCAAGAATCTGGTACTCGATCTTCCTTCCACACTCCAATGCGACCCTTCCAGAAATCCCTGTTACTGCTGCCTCAGAGGAAAAAAACATCAGGCTCCATTCTCTTCATACTCAACACATATCGCCAAACAGCCGCTGGAGCTAGTTCATATTGATCTATGCTCCATCAAGGAGCCATCCTTTTCTGGGAACCACTATTTCCTGGTCATCATTGATGACTACACACATATGACATGGGTCAAAATTCTTTGATACAAGAATGAAGTTCCGGAAATTCTGGATTACTCAAGTGGAGAATAAGAAGGATTTAACAGTCAAGGTCATCAAGACCGACAATGGCGGTGATTTTGTAAACTCTACCCTCAAAGCTTTCTACGACAGCAAAGGAATCCAACACCGCATGACTGTGCCATACACACCACAAAAAAATGGATGTGCAGAGCCCATGAACCGGACTCACCTGGACCGGACACGCACTATACTCCACAGGGCAGGTTTGTCCACGACCTTATGGGCTGAGGCTCTCACAACGGCAGCATACATCACAAAATGTCTTCCTACCTCCAAGCTGCCAGAGGGAACACATACTTCCTATGAAGCCTGGACTGGATACCGTCCTCATCTGGGTCACATCCGCACCTTTGGATGCACAGCTTTTGCCTGGATCCGCCCAGCTGAACGATCCAAGCAGGAACCTCGCTCCAAGCTGTATTCTGCTTGGATACGACAACAGTCGTGACATCTACTGACTATGAGATCCCACTACCAAGACTGTTGTCTGATGCCGTCGTCCTGTCTTTGATGAAAGCTTCTAAAACTGAGTAGTGACTTCCTCTCCACCTCCTGTCACTCCTCTAATCCACATTGAACCTACTTCTGAACCACTGCAAAAGTTCTCTGTCAATCCCTCCGTTGATGAATATGCTTCCATTCTTCCTCCCATTGTCCCTGAAGAACAAGTCTCTGTTTGCGAACTTCCTGCACCAGCAGCTCCATCAGTATCATCTGCTCCATCCGCATCACCTGCTCCACAGGCTTCCGTTGCACTCCCTGCTCCACCAAATCCATCTACCCCAGCTGCATCCTCCATCATGCCACGTCGATCTGGTCGCCAGACTAAGCGACCATCCTTCCTTCAGCTCAACTTTCTTGCTGACAGTCTCACTGATGACTCAGATGCAGCACTACTGATACAGGTGGTTGATCCCACAAGTTACAAAGATGCAATGCGCCATCCTGATGATACTCAATGGCAAGAAGCGGCACAAGCTGAATTCTCTCAGTTAATAAAACAACACACCTAGGATCTCATTCCTCGTCCACCGGGTGCACCCGTGGTAACCTGAAAATGGGCCTTCCAAACTAAAGTTTGACAGTCTGTGTGCCACTGAGCACCGCAAGGCCCGCCTGGTTGCCCGTGGCTACAGTCAGATTCTCAGGGTCAACTACACTGACACATTCGCTCCTGTGGCTAAGTACTCATCCATTTTGGGTCATTCTTGCTCTTGCTGCTGCTAACACATGGTACTTGCATCAGATGGATGTCAAGTGCGCATTTCTCAACCTGAAAGGCTTCTCTATTTCGGGAAAGGAGGACATGGTCTGCAAGCTTAACTGCTCACTCTACGGTCTGAAACAGGCTCCGTGCCAGTGGAACCTTTAGATCCATGAATTTTTTCTCCTCCAAGGACTCCATCGACTGCACTCTGATCACTCTGTCTACTTCAAATCTGGCACCAATACTCAGCGTGTCATTCTCTTCATCAACGACCTTATCCTGTTCAGCCCCAACCTCAGCGTTATTGACGCCTTCAAGCATCAGCTCTCCGCTCACTTTGAGATGTCTGACATGGGTTCCTTGTGTTACTATCTCGACATTCAAATCTATGTTGATCCCACTCAGGATCATGTGGTACTCACTCAAAGCACATACGCGCAACGTGTTGCTGACAAGTTTGGACTTGGTGACTCTAAAGCCGTCCCCACTCCACTCACAAAGGACCATGGTCTCACCAAGGCCCAGCCTTCTCCGGAATAAGCCACGGCGGCTGAATCTAAGCTCTACATTAGCATGGTTGGCTCTCTGATGTATGCATCCATCGCCACCCGTCCTGACGTGGCCTACGCAGTCGGCATTGTAAGCCACGGATGTCAGGAACCCACCACTGCTCATGTGGTGGCTGTAAAACGGAACATCCAATACTTTCGAGCGTCCGTCTCTCTCAGCATTCATTACTCCTCCGCCGGTAATAACATCCTCGAGGGGTTCTGTGATGCCGATCTCTCAGGTGACCATGCTACAAGCCGCTCCACCTCCGGCTACGTTTTTCTTCTCAATGGTGGCCCCGTCAGTTGGCGTTCCAAGAAGCAATCTGTTGTTTCCCTTTCCTCCACTGAAGCTGAATGTATCGCAGAGAGCGAAAGCGCTCGTGAAGCGGTATGGCTCTGCATGCTTCTCAGCAAGCTTGGCTTTGATCAACTCGAGCCCACACCTATTTGGAGTGACAATGAGGGTGCCATCTCCCTTTCAGAGGATCCTGTCCTTCACGACCGCACCAAGCACGTTCGTCGCCAGTATCACTACGCGCGTGATGCCGTCGCCGACGGGGAAGTCTCCATGCTCTACGTTCCAACTGCCTCCCAGACTGCAGACATCCTTACCACAGCTCTCTCAACCGATCGGCATACTGCCCTCTGTGACCGACTTGGTCTCATGTCCCTTTGATTCTTTTCTCTAACACTCTCTGTCCCTTTCTCTCATCTTTTTTTGGCTCCCCTCTGTCCTCGTCGTGGTCCTCGTCGTGGTTATCGTCTCTGTGCTTCTCTCCCCCCTCCTCGTCGGTGCCCTCCAAATGAGGCATTGGCATCGATGCGGAGTGGCTCACCTAGACCCTCCTTTGCTCACTCCCGGTCCCCCCATATAAGGCGTTGGATCGGGCGTGGGCGCTGGTGTTCGGTCTGGGTTGCCTCCTTGCTCTGTGTACTGTCCACTTTGTCCTTGCGCCTCGCCTCGCCTCCTTGACTGGCTTGACCGCCCCTCCTTGACCGTCTTCACAATTTTCTGCGGCCAGCCACAACAACAAAAAAACAAGATTCGGGTGTTGCACGCAAAGCGTACATAGGGTTACATAGTAACTGAGCAAATGAATATACATTTTTATCTCGTGGGAAACATGACCAATTTTTTTTTTTTTAATTTTCCTTTTGCCACATAATGAGGAATTCCACAAATTTTGCCAATAATGGAGGTTCATAGTGGCATTCCCCAGCAATGTTGGCCAATCATATAGGTTTTCCATGTAGAAAATGTGGGCTTTGTGTTTAAAACTTCATACATTACAGTAAAAGTGTAAATACTTCCCATGTTTAAGATTTTAAGGAATTTATTTCGCATGCAATGACCAAAATTACTTATGGATGTCCTTCTTATTTACTGCCGGGATCAGTTCTTTGGCTAGTCTAGCACGGTTGGGTCCAATCCATACTGACCGTAGCGATTGGACCCAGCCGTCTGTGTCTTCCTGATTGGCATCGGTTGGAGGATTCCGTGATGTCCGGTTTGATGTTTATAAAAAAGCCCCAGGATTTGCAGTCCGGCTGTCCGTTTCTGACATCCGCCAGAATCTTCGATTCGTCATTGGTGGACCCGTCAGAAAAATGACCGATCCACCAATCACGATTTTCTTGCAACATCTTTTGGCCACGAACCGATTGTAATAGGTTACTATGTAACCCAAAAACAACAACTCACCACACCACGCACGCCACCAGGTGGGCCGACTTCCTGCCGCCAGCTGGTCACTGCAGCAACAGGGGGCTCCCGGGGATTTTGGGAACCTTTTTGCCTAGGCCTGAGCCTTATGGCAACACTTGGGGCACCCCCGAAGACCACCCTGCCCGGACAACCAGGTGGCCAGTCTGACGGTCCGGCCCCGCGTGGTCAGCTGGCCTGCCGGCCGACCAGTGGGGGATGCTGAGTCTCCTGCTGCCGACTCTCTTTTATTTCGCTCTCCAATGCGCTTTTTGGCAGCGTGGCCTTGCCGTCCTTCCTGCCGTCTGCTCTCATTTCTTCGCTCTTTCGTTGGGGGGCTCTCAGCTCGCAATCGCCCGGGGGGGAACTCTTTTGCTACGTGCAACTTTTATGCCTCAATCTACTCGTTTCTAAGGACCTCTCTCCTCGGTGAGGATCTGCTCCACATTGTGCACAAACTCGTCTCGAGATTGTGACACAAGGGGGGGAATGTTGGAAAAGTGGCCTACTTCATGCCCATACTCATCGTGACAGTGGAACAGGGCATAGTTCGTGTCAAAAATTGAGCATGGTCTTCACACTACAGTCGCAGACAGCATGCGACACAAACAATACTGCAGGACTGCTGACGTGGCTGGAGAAGACAACATGACTACTGATAGTCAAGGATCGAGTGAGATTGGTGAATCTCACTCGGTCCTTGGCTCTCTGGGATAAAGACTTCTTTGCATGAACAATCGGAGAGCAGAGGATTATTCTGAAGACCAGGATCTCATCTCCACCATTGAAGGCTCAAGAGTTTGAGTGGGAGCTTCTCTCGAGCATCAAGCAATGGATCAACGGTGAAGAGAATATTGCCGCAGATTCGGACGATCTTGTCCGTGTATCGCACCGAGGGCACTGGGCATCCACCAACCTCGGTCTGCCGATGACTGGGAGTCATCAAGGGACCAACCTCGCTCTGCGGATGACCATGTAACTGCGGCATCGAAAGACACAAGTCACCGCACTACCTGACACTCGTATTTTTCTGCTGATAGCTAGTGCAGTTAGATAAAAAGCCGTAGGTTTGTATTTCCTATTATTTCAAGTACGAGTTGAACCATGTGAAAGCTCTTGAGACAAGCAGTGTGTCTGTGCTCTTAGTTGATTTGATCAGAGCACGTGTGTAAGTGTATTTTGAGAACAAGTGACTGTACATGTATGAAGTGATAAATGAAAGTGCGGTTGCTGTACCTCACGAGATCAGGAGCTACATTATTCAAGAAGGAAATTGGAGGGTACTAGAAGATTCTGGAGGTTCTAATTTCAACACTGAGGACCAACGCAATGGCAAGCTGTCTCCTCGAGGTCACCTCTGCCTTTCCCTTGGTGTTTCCTCTTAGTCCAAGGCCCGGCGCTTTTGGAACCCCGAGCATGGTCAGGTTGTCAAGTCTCGCAATGCTCTCTTCTTTTATAGCAGATTCTCACACAACATTGCTCGCTTTGTTCCACCGCTTGCACCCTTCTCTTGTCCAGGGGGAGGGAGTAGCTTCCCGCCGGTTGACGGGCTTGGCTGGCTGCGACGAGCACAGCTGCCATGTCCGCTACTCCAGCTACAAATAATGTTACTGCTGTGCTGCTAGAGATGCTGCTACTAATGTGCTGCTTCAACTAGTGTATGTAGAGTGCCCTTTGGTAGTGGCTGCGCTCTATATCCTACTGCATCATCACTTGCATCATCTCCGGTCGCATCTACATCATTGCCTGAATCACCTCCTGTCGCATCGGAGTCGCCACCTACATCACCTCTCGTCGCGTCTGCGTCGCCACCTTTGTCACCTCCTAGCGCATCTGTGTC
Organism: Penium margaritaceum; assembly: GCA_023375785.1. Classification (NCBI taxonomy): domain Eukaryota; kingdom Viridiplantae; phylum Streptophyta; class Zygnematophyceae; order Desmidiales; family Peniaceae; genus Penium; species Penium margaritaceum. The sequence continues at coordinate 156,417 of SZWC01001278.1, read as the reverse complement.
ATTGTATGCGTCACCCTCTGTCACATCTATGTTGCCACCTGCATCATCTCCTGTCATGTTGATGTCTCCTACATCATCCCCTTCCACATCTACGTCATCTCCTTTCACGCTGACGTTGCCTACATCATCCCTAGTCGCATCTGCTTCATCTCCTGTTATGTCATTGCCTACGTCATTGGTTGTGGTTCTATTAGTAGCGGACCCAGTCACACCCTCGTACTCGCCCATCTTAATACCGTTTGTTTGTGCACAAGGCAGTTGTCTGAGACCTTCATAGTTTGTACCTCACTATACTTCGCCTACGAGTCGTACAGTCTTGGCTGGCCACTATGGGCTTGTGCGGTCAATCCCTCCAGTTCACAATGGTGTTTTCAACCCCACATAGCCTACTCCTGCCTCTAGTCTTGACGCTCTTGGCTTGGTGGTGGCCGTGGTAGAGCCTAACACCGTGCTTGGATACTCTCTAATTGCTGATAAGTTCTACCAAGCCATCACGGCAGCTGGGTCTACCCGGCCCAGCCACATCCCTATGTCTCCACCTCACTCTTTACGAGTGGCAGCATGACACGTGTGCCTGAACCAAAAAAAGTACAACAAGCACGCTCCGCTGCAGATGCAACTCTCTGGGATCAAGCCTATGCGCAAGAAACTTGCTGCAATCGAGGAACATGGGGTTCATGAGAAGGTGATGCTCCCGCTTGGTCGTAAGGCCACCTCAGCCTGTTGGGAATTTTGAAGGAAAGAGAGGTCCGATGGCTTAGTGAAATGTTACAAGGCCCGTCTCACGGCCAAGGGATTGTAGCAAGTGCCTGGTGTGGACTTTGATGCCAACTTTGCCCCTGTGGAAAAGTACACCACGACAAAGGTCTTGTTGAGTTAGATGGCAAAATATGATTAGGATCTCCACCAGATGGACGTCAACAATGCTTTTTTACACAGAATTCTCGAGGAAGAGATCTATCTCGTTCTGCCTCCATTATTCAAGGACAGCACAGACAGAGTCTGCCGCCTCCAAAAGACCTTTTATGGCTTAAAGCAATCCCCATGTTGATGGAACATCAAGATATCCGCTACCTTGGATCGGGGCGGTTATCACCGTAGCAAAGTGGACCCAGCGATGTTCGTGAGTCCCCCCTCTGCATCCTTTTTCATTGTTCTGGTCTATGTGGACGACCTCTCAATTGCGTCCTTCGACCCTCACGCTGTCCAAGCTATGGAGGATCTCCTCTAGTTTGTACAAAATGAAGGATCTTGGTCCAGATTGTGTCTTCTTGAGAATGGAGGTTGAGCGTGATCGCCGGTGTTGCACACTGCATGTGCATCAGACTGGTTATGTCAGGACGTTGGGGGAGCGTAATGCTGACCTGTTGCATCTACCCCTATGACGTCTTCTGGACAGAGGCTTCTCACATCAACAGACCCAGACCATCTGGAGGAGTTTGTCGATGTCAGGACGTACCTTCAAGTTATTGGCTCCCTGATGTTCCTTGGGACCACGCCACGTACAGATGTTGCCTTTGCTGTGAAATTCTTGTTGTATTTCTCATAGCATCTGTGTCAGCTCCATTTGGAGGCTGCTCTACGCATGGTGCGGTATGTTGTGTCTACCCCACGTTTAGGCCTGTGCTATTCGCGCGCAACCATCAGATATTGTTGATGGATACACTGATAATGATTGGGTCCATGATTGCGATGCGCGTGGCCGGTCCAGTACATCTTCCTTGTTGGAGGTACAGCTGTCTCATGGAAGAGTGTCAAGTAGGGTTGCGTATCGTGGAGCTTGACTGAGGCTGAGTATTTTGCATTTGGGACTGGGGTCTGTGAGAGTATCTGGTTGTACCGTCTCATGCAGTAGCTGTGCCAGCCCATCTGCTGCATCACCATCTGCTGTGACCGTGAGAGCACGCGCCGCATACCAGAGCATGATGGCATGTGTCACATGTGCAAAAAGCACATCAACATTGAGCATCAATTTGTACGCACCCATATTTCATGTGGCAATGTCTCTGTCGTGGGTGTCGACATGTTGCAGCAGCGTGCAGAATTCCTCATCAAAGCGTTGTGCAGTGACAAGTTCAAGTTTGTAGTGCGCAATATTAGGCTTCTTGCGTATGCTCCTCCTGCTGCTACCTGATTCGCAACCCTCTCTTCCTACTTCTTCTCTCCGTCAGTGCTCTGTCAGTTCCTTTCTTGTGCGGCCCTGTCTTGTGCCCCTTGCAGTGCGCTGTTGTTGCTACCATTTTTTGACCCTTGCTTACTAGTGGTGACGAGCGTCTGCGGGTCATGGGGGAGTGTTGGTGGGTGATTCACGGTGACCTCTGGACTTGTCTTCATGGCTTGCCGGTATTCCGGGACACTGGACTGCTAGTTTGACGACGTTAGCACCAGCCGGCGTGCCCTCACGTGCTCTCCAAGGTTTTCTCGGTGACCACCTCCCGGGGCCATTTTCTCAGTGGCACTATTCTTGCATGTTTAGGATCCAGTTGCGTGGTGTTTCTGCTTATGTACCTGACGCTTCTTTTGGTTTTTCATTCAGACAACTGATGAGCCCGTACACCTGTCGGTTCCCTCTTGCTGTTGTTTGGGAACTTGCCGCCGGGTTAGCCTATTTTCTGACCGGTTGGTTGGACTTGCACGCCTAGTTGCATGCACGTGGGTGAGACTAGACTTATACATTTTTCTGTTGTTTCCTAAATTACTTCCATATTTTCAAGTGTATCTTCACCATCTCTCTACCTTTTGAAGCACCATTTGTTCAGCAGTTTTGTGCAACGTACCCTCTCACATTGAATGTCTCTTTGGGGGTTTCTCCATTCTCTCACCTTACAGAAATTTTGGACTTTATCCAAAGATGGCCATACAACAACTGTTACGTGAGAAGGAAACTGTCCCTAGTGTGTATGAGAGAGGACAAGGAATGCGTGAAAGGACAACCAAGAGAGGCAAGACGCCATGGATTATGATTTTTCTAACAAGCAAGCCACGAGAAGTGAAAAGTAGCAAGTAACACGTCAAAGAGGTGCTCTAGCTCGCTATCCCCGTGTGTGGTGGACTCAAACAACCCAACCACTAATTTGAAAAAACAGTCGAGTATGTCACCAGCTAAGGAGCCAACTGAAACCAGGTTTGGATAAGCACCTGGCTCTACTTACGACAAACGCAAAAAAAAGCATGACGCTTACGAGCATGCGAAATTGGTAAAGCTCTTTTGGTCATTTGCTCCAAGAACTGGTCCGTCGTGCAGCCACGTCACCACAACAAAGCGGCCAGCCGGACTGGCGCACTCTGGGCAGTCACCTGCACTAGTGAGGTGAGTGTGTCACGAGGCCTGGGGTCACTGTGTGGTACTAACACATAACCAATACTCTCCCATGACTCACAGCCGACATGCACATACACACTCACACTCACAACACCGACGTCACAAGAGGTGACACGAGACAGGACAGTACACAAGCATTGGCATGACAACTCAACAAGGGACATCACGAGTGTATTGCAGCCCAACCGAGTGAACTACCGTGAAGAAAATGTTGCTAAGTGCCTTTGTGAGGAAGTCAGCCCGTTGCTGTCGTATGTCAACCCACATAATCTGAACATTGTCTGCAGCCACATGCTTAAGCACAAAATGGTGTTCCATTTTGATATGCTTCGCGCGAGTGTTATTCATGCCATCATACTCAGCAATAGTTTTCAAACTTTGATTGTCGAAGCACAAAGTGATGCAGCGAATGGGAACACACAACTATTGCAACTATCAATATAGCCAGACACACTCATAGGTGCCTGCACTAAGCGTGACATACTCGACTTCACTGCATGCCACACAACACTGCTTTCCACTTTCCCACGAGATTGCTATCCCACCAATGAGAAAAACAAAGCCAGTGCGACTGCGAGCATCCGAATCATACGCAAAATCACGGTCAGTGTACCCTTCAACGACCACAGAGACCGACAACATGCAACGCGACCTCCATGTGTCGTGCCCTTTGGCACTGTGAGAACTGAGCAAGAAGGTTTACAGCAAAGGCGAAGTCTGCTCTTGTGGTGATAGCCAAGTACATCAAGGACCCTATGACTCGCAGGTAATCTGGCATATCCAATGGCTCCCCCATCTTCAATACGTCCACTGTTTTCAACAACCTCTACCCCGGGGGGATCATCGGTGTTGACGCAGTGGGCACGGACTCAAGCAGAGTGGCAAAGTGCTCCCCCGGGTTCCTCAAGTACGCAGCCCGGTGAATGTAAAGGACACAACGAGCACAATCACGCTCAAGCTCCATGTACAGAAAGACACGAGCTGGACCCAAGTCTTTCATCTTGTACGTAGACTACAACGAGAAATTCACGGACGACACTACCTCTTGACTTGGTGACACAATCAGCAATTCAGTGACATGGACGGTGATGGCAGAAAATGGTACACACCATGGAGTGACAAAGAGGGAAGGGTCCACTATGCTACGTCGGTACCCTCCCTTGTCCAATGTGGAGGTGATCTCTTGGTTCTAACACCGTGGTGAATGCTTGAGGCTATAGAGAGCCTTTCGCAACCTTCAGAATCTGTTGGTGCCGTCAGAGGATCCTGGGGGCTGCACCACATAGATCTCCTCATCCACCATTTGTGCAGGAATGCGTTATTCATTTCCATCTACTCGAGCTCCCAATCATGGTGTGCTACGAGAATCAGAAGGGCTTGATCCATGTTGTACCGTCCGACAGGGATAAATGTCTCATTGAATCAAACACCGAGGACTTGGAAAACCTCCTTGACAGTGAGACATGCCTTGTACTTGTCAATCTCACTGTTGGACTTGTACTTTCGATGGAAGAACTATCGTGATTGGATGGCCTTGCGTCCCGGCGGTAGATCAAATAGCTTGTATACATCATGGTTGTCTAGAGATCTCATCTCTTCCCGTATGGCTGCCTTCTACTGTTGTGAGTCGGGCACTGCACGTGCCTGATGAACTGTGGTTAGATTAGATGACAATGGCGTGGAAGCAACTGCTGCAAGACACTCTATGATGCTGCCAAGGATGGCACCTTAAAGTGCACGCTCATACTCGGTCGTGAGCCGTGCATATCCAAGGGCTGAGCTAGGGTGGAGAGCCCTTGTGGCCAAGCCCAAGGCGTCCATGCTGGTGGGGAATTCCAGTGACTATGCAGGTTGTGACCGAGGTGGATGGGCGGAGGATGCTCAGACAATGGAGGAGCGGGTAGGAAGCTCTCGGAGGTGCCCACCACGAATAAAAGGTGACACGGGTGTTGGAATTTCTTCGCAAAACTGACTCCGTGTACACCTGCTGTCAGAGAATTCCTTTCTCAATAACGGTTCAGGTCCGTGACCGAACCACCTTGAGTAACGGATCACCTGATGTGTGACCGTTCGACCGACAAAGTCAAGTCATCCCCTAATAATGTGTCAAGTTTTACTCCGCGTCCGGCTAGAGGAAAGAAGCCGTTGCTCTGCCGTTTTGTCCTGTTCTGCCTACATATACTGAGGATGTTCATTCCCTCAAGGTTAACCAGAACAGTTCTTCACTTCCTGTTCTCCTTTGGTTCCGTGGATTTTCCGCAGTGTCCTTGCTCTGCTCGCTTCTCGCTTCCACCGCCTTTGTCCACCATTCCCTGCTTACAACTCTTTGCCTCGTCACCCTCTGTCCTTCGCTCAGCCTCAGCACATCACCCGGTTTGCCTCTGTGTTCTCTCATTGCCTCCTATCTACCTCGGAGCCCTGATGTCTTGCCTCTAAAGACTCTGCAACCAACCCTTTGGGGACTGCACTCGTTGCTCTGCTTCCGTCATTCATCCCGCAAGTTCCTGCATCCTTCGTTGCTTCTGCTCGCTTTTGCTCTTGTCATCCTCTAGCATTGCATTCTTCTGACAACGGGTGCAGGACTGGGAGGATCGCCGGATGGAGGGAGATCCTAGGCAGACTGGCTGGGTACAATAGGGGTGAGTGGAGACAGGCTGGGTACGACAAGTATGAGCGGAGTAGATGGGGTCGCATAGGAGTGTGTAGGAGACACAAAAACAGATGGAATAGGTGAGGACAAGACACGGGAGGCATGAGCTCCAAGCGAGGTAGACAACATGGATGGGAGGGACCCCAAGGACTGTGTAGGCACCATGCCAGGAGCCCAGGGAAGCTCTGAGGATGAAGGCTACAAGAAAGGTACAACAGCAGGGACTATAGGGAAAGCAAGGGCTGCAAGGCTGACCTCCTCATGCAATTGATAGAGCGGTAGTAGTGAGGCAGTGTGCAAGTGTCAACTGAGGTCACTGAGAAACACAGACGCGAAAAAGAGAGCATCACGGGACTCAACAACGCGTTGGCGCTCAGGGACCCAAAAGCACCAGGCTTTAGACTGGGCAGAAACGCCCAAGAAGGGATAGAGGCACCGTCACAGGAAGAGCTTCCCATCGCGAAGATCCTGAAGAACCAGACAACCACAATGTTGCCCCAGACCCGAGCAAGGCAAAGGTTAGCACGAGTGCCGTACCAGTGCTCAAAAGGAGTGATCGTCTGAAGGAGAGGACCATGTGGAGCACGGTTCCACACCCAGGTCATGTAACTCACGGCCTCAAAGGCAAACAGAGGGGAGAGACCAGACCCAGACAAAAGGGTGCAAATGCCATCAGCAAGCATCCTATTCCAGCGTTGAGGAACACCATTCTGTTGGGATGTATGAGGAGCCAATGTATCCAAAAACACCCCTCTAGACTCAAGGAAACAAGCGGTCAGGCCAAGGAACTCACCGTCCCGGTCATTGTGAAAGGCGCACAACAAGCTCTGACATGAACATTCAGCTTACACACGCCAAAACTCAAGGACATCACACACATCACTCTTCTGATGAAGAGTAAGGATCCTGTAAAACCAGAAGAAGTAATCTATAAGACAAAGAACATAGTGCTCAATACCCTAAGGAACTCGTGAGGTAGGGGATCCATCACATCAATGTGAACGAGATCAAGGGGGTGAGAGGACTCGAATTCAGAGGAGGCAAAAGGAGGGTGATTCATTTTTCCCCGGGCACATTCAAGACACTCAGAGGAGCAGGGCGAAGGGAAAGTGGGCAGGGAAAGGCCCAAAATGGTCTGAAGCTGGAGCATGCTGGTAATGAAATCTGTGTGCACATGGGCAAGATGGCGATGCAAGAGATGAACAACATTAGGGGAGTCAGGGGGCACGACAACGTAGTCAGAGGGGGCAAGATGAGGCACACGGTAAAGCTTGTCACACTGGACACCCCGCTAGACGAAGCGACCCAAGGGTCGTATAGTGATAGTGCCAACGCCGTGACTTGCGGAGAAATCCATGTCCTGATCATCGAGGGAGGTCATAAAAAACAGGCTCAACCCCAAGGACGGCACATACAGAACGTCATGCAAAAACCAACACACCAGTGGGGAAAACAAAAATAGACAACGCCAATGCCTAGGACGGGAAGCAATGGGCCGGACGCAGTGCGCACAAAGCAAACACATCTGACGGGATCCAATGAGATGAGGTGGAGCGGACGGACGTCATGTGGTGAGTGGCTCCTGAGTCGAGGACCCAGATGCCACCGGAGATGCAAACATGAGGAAGTAAACCACAGGTTATGATAGTGCCAATAGAGGGAGGAGATGATGCAATGACAAAAAGACAACGAAGTAGAACGACAGCCTGCCAATGATCGACCCATGGGACAGACGTTGACAAAAATTCAAGGACATAACCAGGGGGGTCCCCACAAAGGAAAGTTCTAGTCTGACAGGAAAGTCCTGTGGCCACCACACTCTCCCCTCCCTGATTGTGAAGGTAAACACACTAGAGAAGAGACTGCTCCAGCTGGCGCTTGCCGTGGATAGATGGCACAGACAACGGGGAAAAAGATCCCGAGGAAGAAGGATGCCACAAAGGAGTGAAGTAGGCCGGGGAAGGGTGTCCAGCATAGACGGGTGCTCCATAGGGCGGCGGCCATTGTCTAGGAGGCAAGGCATTGCATCTCATCAGCCTTGACGTAGCGGAGAAGGTCGGACAGCTCAGGAATCAACCCGTTGACCATAGTGTGCATAGCCAACAGCTGACCCGACAAAGCCTCGCTGAGCTCGTAAAGTTGTTTGAGCCCGAGTGCCCATATGCATCAGCCATTTCATCCGTACGCATGATTAGCGTGTTGAACTGCATGGCAAGCGTACTTTGGGTCGTCTAACCAATGACGGTGGCATGACGAAGCAGCATGGTGTATGCACCATCTGGGTTAGCTAGACACTAGAGAGTGGGATGCGCATTGTACGTGCCAACATCATCGGCGTGTGTCTCTAGCACAGCGGGCATGAGGGCATGGAAAGCACGAAAGGACTCACGTATATCTGGTTGAACCCCCAGCCATGCTCTGCGACCATGCTAAAGACCACACAGCTAGTGGTGAAATGGCTAAACGGCACAAGAACCTGGTCAAGCCTTTGGCTGAGAGCCGAGCTTTGTACTTCTCTAGCGTGCCTTCCGGCTTCAACTTGCATCGGAAAGCCCACTTGGCCCAAATGGTTCTGTGGCCTCTGGGCAAGTCGACCAGCTCATACACGGCATGCTCATTGATAGCAACAAGTTCCTCCTTACAAGCAGCGTCCCACTGTGCAGCGACAAGTACAACCCTGGCCTCACAAAGGCTATGTGGGTCAGCTGCCTGCAAAGACGGCTTGGCTGTCAAGAGACGAGTGGTGCCAAGGCCCCGTGGAGTATGGGACAACGAGACATTGCATCGATGCTCTTAAGAAATCAGGACATAACCCAATGCATATCCGGGATAAAGGACTCCTGTGATGATGACAAGGGCAGACAGTCCCAATGTCTTCTTCCCTCAATCCCCACCTATCATAGTGTAAATAGGGGGTGTGGGACGGAGGGTAGTGGCCGGGGTTGACCAGACAAAGGCAGAACGCAGGCCTTATGGTGGCACTGGGATGAATGGAAGAAGACATCCACTAGGATTACATGAGTATGTCGGACCAACACTAGACGGGTGGGTGCGCCAAGCTCAAGGAGGCAAGGACATGACAACTCACTCTACTATAGTGATTGACTCAGGAGCCGAAGAACTGCTCCATGGTCAATTGAGTTCACAACTAGACTAAAAGAACCGGTTGCCTGGGTGACAGAGTCAGCGGCCAAAGAAGTGGACTCAGTCACCTGGTCGCAAAAGTTAGCAGCCAAAGAAGTTGACTCAGTCGCCTGGATGACAGAGTCAACGGCAGAAGAGGTGGACTTGGATGCGTGGTCAGCAGCTGGAAGAAAGACTCAGATGGGGAATCTGGGATGACGAGGGTGTCTGGTGTGTTTGGAGTTATAGGCGATGGATTGGAATGAGGGATTCTAGAAAATGACGTACAAGGAGCAACGTCGCGTACCACGGGAGAATCTTCTCTTTGCTATGGTAGCAACAAGCTCAAAAGGATCCCAACACGCAAAGATGGGTGATCGAGTGGGAGAAACTCCTCAGAGAAAAGTGCGTCACGTGACTCGATGATGCCTTGTGGGGTCCCAAAACCACCAAGTCTTTGACTGACAAGACATCCCAATAAAGGACCATGGGGATCCAGTTTATCGTCCTATTGGTCCTCAGGGGGCCATATGTTGGTGACGCATCTCTAGACACGCCTAGGAAAATTTTTTGCGTGCTTTCTATACCAATGCTTGTAGGAAGTGATATGATAGGGCAAGGGACCATGAGAAAATATGTTTGAGACCCAGGTCATGTACGACCTGGGCTTGAAGAAGAAGCCCTCGGACAGACCTGATTCAATCCACGTAATGCGGACTGCGTCGGCCATGGTGCGGTCCTAGCGCTCAGAGACACGGTTTTGCTTCGGAATGTACGGCGCAGATGTCTCATGTCTGACTCCCCGGCTCCTGAAGAAAGCATCCATCTCCCTCACCCCGGTCAGAATGGAAGTGGAAGAACCATACTCGTGCTCTGTAGCAAGCAGCCAATCACAAATCGCAACCGCTGTGTCGCTCTTCTGCCAGAGGCAGAACATCCACCAAAAACAAAAATAGTCATCAATGAGGATGAGAACATAATGACCGCACTCTGCAGCAGACTCATAAGGGATCCATGAGGTCAGAATGGATCAACTCAAGTGGGTGGGAGGCATGTGAGGAGGAGACATGATAAGAGGACCTGTGTATCTTGCCCCGAGTGCATTAGATACATTCCTGTCGCCATCTTTGATTTGACTGAGCCACTGAATCATGAGCAAGAGCTCGCCACCAAAACATTAGCGGAAATTAGGCCGGCGTGTCCGGGGTCATTTACATGCGCTAATGCCTTCCGCATTGCTCGCCCTCCTTTCACTGCACTGCGGCTAAACTAATGTCGCAAAACGGGGCCTACTATTTGCAAGGTAAATACAATTTAGTTGGTTCAAGGCCAAGTGCAGGCTGCATGTGAAGCATTTTCTGAATGGTAGAGGTTTGTACTTGGTACAGTCGATGGTGTTAGGAGGTGAGTTGTAAGCGGGGACAGATGAGTGTTGCACCACAAGTTATCACAAGACTCTACATGTAGCATCACACGACCAGAAAAATGAAGAGTGACTGGCTCAACACCATGAGATTGCAGAACATGTTGAAGATTTTCCCCTCTGCATGCCCAAGTGCGGTGCCGGGAGGCGCCGAAGAGCCACCAGAGAGAGGAAATTCCTCGTTGTTGGATCTGGCGACTCGAGTATTGCTCGGATCCTAAAGTTGACGAGTCACTGAATCCGGTGGACATTGTTTTACCGGAATCGGACTAGTAACGAGGGAGATATGGGCTTCCAAAGTTGGGATGTGCGCGGCTGCTCTGGGAGCTGGCTGCGGTTCGACTACCGGTGAATAATTGACCGGGCTTGGCGTCCGAAACTCAGTAGTACAGTTTGTGACTCGGGGACAATCAAAATTCCGACTGCAGGTTCGCGAACAGGTTTCGAACCACATCAATCCCCATCACCAAACAAGATGATTAACTCATCAAAACAGACCCCAAAGGGGCAAGGGGCACCGCCGCTACACGTAGGGACATCTGCGCCTCGGGAATGGCATTTTGATGGGTCCTTGATGTGTGAGGGCGCCTCGGCGGACGACGTGGTGCGCGTGGCCGACTGAGAGGCTGGTTTGGGGTGCTGCGCTTCCGCTGACGTAGCGGGAGCTACGGTGATCCAAATCATGCACGGTTTGGTGCATTGGAAATATCATGACTAGCCCTACAAATGTTTAGGTCATGTCCATGTTCAAAAACTAATGCAAAATTGCGTTATTCCCTTCACAAAAGTGACAGTCTCGCAACTGTCTTCCACTCCTAGAAACATAGCGTGAGACGACCAGAAAGCTCACGCTTAGACTCAGAACCACCCGCACAAAACAAGCCGTGAGCACAGAAGACCTGTCAGGCCACGTTGGAACTGCACCCCAGTATGTGACAAAGGGTTATGGGCCCACAACCTTGACCGGTCAACAAATCGTTCACGGATTTCGCGGCAGATGGGATCGTCGTCGGGGACGACATCGCCATCAAACTCTGAGGTCCCGGAGTTGAAGACAGCGAAATGGCGCATAAGGAGACGCAACCTATCCAGAAGTATGCAGGCGGTCCTGGCTTTGGGCTATGGAGGTGGCACTTCGAGGTCCACCTCGCGCATAAGCGTGTGCTGCAGGTCATGCAAGGAACTGAAGTCCTCGACGAAGCGACAGCGACGGAAGCGCAGAAGGAGGCCTTCGTGAAGAAGAACACGCAGGCGCTCATGCTGCTGGTGTTTGGGACGGCTGAGTCGTAGTGGGGCCACTTCCAAGGCTGCAAGTTGGCAGCCGAGGCTTGACAAAAACTCTGTACCATCCATCAATACAAGTCACTTGAGAACAAAATCTTCGCAATGAAGCGACTCCTCATGGTGAGAATCGAGGAGGGAGATGATGTCATCTCCGTCATGAAACAAATCGAGTCGCTTGCCTCACAGTACAATGAAGTGGGGTGGAAGATCGACATGCAGCTGCAAGCGATGGCCCTCCTCATGGCCCTTCCTGACAGTTGGAGCCCTCTCATTACCGTCTTGGGAGGATGGACAGAGGCTTAGCTCACCTATCGCACGGTCGCAAAGTACATCTGCAATGAGGTGCAATGATGGAGATGCAGGGAGTCCTCGTCGTCCTCATCGGCCTTCGTCACTAAAACGCATGGTGGCAGAAGCGGGGGCAAGGGAGGTGGCGGACATGGTGGCGGCAAGAAGGGCGCCAAGAAGGGGTGTGTGCCGCAACTGCGGCAAGGAGGGCCACTGGACTCGTGAGTGCACCAAGGAGGCAAAGGCCGGCGGCAAGGACGCCAAAGGCAAGAAGGCGCTCCTCAATGAAACTTTACACCTCTACCTCAAGACGGCCAACCGGCGATGTCTTGACTCCGGAGCGGAGGAGCATACCCAGGTCGAGAAGGTCGGGTTCATCAACTAGACCAAGTCCAGCAAATCCATGGTGGTCGTGAACGACAAGGTCGAGCCGGCGGCTGGCCAAGGAGACGTGGACGTGGAGGTGGTGGTTGGTGGGAAGCGGGTGCACCGTGTGATCAAGAACGTGCAACATGTACCTGGCTTGGCTGACATTCTAAGTGCCAGCCGCTTGCCGCACAAGGGTTACGAGGTGCTCTTCAGGAGGAAGGGGGCAGATGTGCAGAAGGACGGTGGCGGCGAGCCCATGCTGGAGGCTGAGCGTGAGGGAGGCCTCTACATTGTGGAGACCAAGGTGATCCTTGCGGCGACAGACTCAGCAGACTTGCAGGAATGCACCGTCAACCTGGCCAAAGGAGGGAGAGCTGATCTGGAGCTCTGGCACCGACGACGGGGACATTCCTCACCCGCAGTCGTGAAGGAGATGGCGAAGCGCGAGCTGGTACGTGGCCTCCTCATCGAAGGTGCGCAAGAGGCAAGGGATGCAGCAAAGCACAAAAGGTGTGAGCCTTACATTTTGGTCATTGCGCGGCGCAAACCGTTCAACAAGAACGTGTATCGTGCCTCGGACCTGCTGGAGGTCGTGCACAGCGACGTGTGTGGACCATTCAAGACGGTGTCAAAGAGCGGCCCGCGTTACTTTGTCACCTTAATTGATGACTACAGCAGAAAACTCAACGTGTACTTCATGGAGTGGAAAGGCGAGGTCCTGGACCGGCTGAAGGAGTATGTTGCTGCGGTGGAGAGGTAGACTGGCCGGAAGGTCAGAGCGCTATGCAGTGACAACGGCGGAGAGTACGTGGGCTGTAGCGGGTGGATGAAGAAGCAGGGCATAAAATGGGAACAAACTACGCCGTATTTGCCTCAGTCAAATGGTGTGGCGGAGCGGGCGAACCAGACGCTGTTGAACATGGTACGAACCATGTTGGTGGATGCGGAATCGCCCCGAAGCTTCTGAGCAGAAGCTGTGCATACGACAAAATACACCATCAACCTCATCCCAACAGCAGTGCTGAAGGGGAAGAGCGGCTGGAAGATGCTGTAGGAGGTTTGGAGTGGGCGCAAGCCAAGTGTGGCACAACTGAAAGTGTTTGGGTGCAAGGCGCACACGGTGGTGCAGGCTGCGTAGAGGCGCGACAGTAAGCTGGAGCCGCAGGCAAAGTCGTTTCTCTTCCTTGGCTACGAGAGCACACATAAGGCGTACCGACTCCATGACATGCGCAAGGAGGAGGTAATCCGCAGCCAAGATGTCGATTTCGACGAGTAGCAGAGCTACATCAGCAGCAACGATGTGGACGTGGTGGACTCTCTAAAGATGGGAGAGTGGTTCCAGCTCCTTGACTACGAGAAGGAGCCAGCGGACGCCAAAGTTGAGGATGCGGCATCAGAGCGTGACGGTGCACCAGCGGTGACAGCCGATGTGGAGAACTCTGATGACGATGAAGTTGCTGAGGAGATGCACCAGAAGGATCCGGCGGATGAGGCACAAAGGCTGCCAATGCGCGCACTCTCGGCAGAGTGTGTGTCGGACGTCGGAGGAAAATCCACCGGACACGCCGATCGTTCGGGTGATGTTTTGCCGGAACAAGAGAGATCCTTGGGGAGACGTCTGATCGATGATTCACCAGAGTGTGCTGAGTCGGAGGGATTGCAACAGAGTGACGATGCACCACCAAAACTGCCGCACCGCAGTGGGAGGCAGCAAAAAGCGGGACAACGCTTTGACGCAAGCACCGGTCGATGGATAGGCATGACGCGGTGCATGCTGGCTGCATCAATGGAGCCGACTACCATAAAAGAGGTGTTTGCACGGCCCGAAAGGGATCAATGGGACGTTGCCATCAAATCGGAGCTGGCGTCCATCACGGAAAACGACACGTGGGAGCTGGTTGACAGGTCGAAAGATGCCAAGGTCATCGGCTCAAAGTGGGTCTTTAAGACCAAGTTCACAAAGAAAGGTGTGGTTGACAAATACAAGGTGCGCCTGGTGGCAAAGGGATACACACAACATAAGGGCCAGCACTACGATGAGATGTTTGCTCCTTCCACCAAATTCACAAGCATCCAGGCGATCCTTGCGGTTGCGGCCGCGAAGGACATGGAGCTCCACCATATGGACGTAAAGATGGCCATCCTCAACGACATCATAGATAAAGAGAGTCATGGAGGTGCCAGAGGGAGTGGAGGCGCTGGAGGGCAAGGTGTGTAAGCTGCGGAAGTCCTTGTACGGGATAAAACAATCAACCAGATGCTGGTACCAATGGGTGGACAGCTTCATGGCACAACTCGGGTTCAAGTGCTGTGAGGTGGATCACAACATGTACGTGCGGTACGACAAACAGCTCCATCAGATCGTTGCACTCTATGTGGACGATCTGACTTTGTGCTCAACGGATCTGCCGAGCCTACAGCGGCTGAAAGAGCAACTGAGCAGCCGATTCCAAATGTTGGACATGGGGGAGCTGGAGTACTACCTCGGGGCGAGCATCACACGGAACCGGAGGACGCGCATGCTTGAACTGGGGCATGCCAAACATGTGGCCGAGATGCTGAAGCGGTACGGCATGGAGGACTGCAAACCAGTTGGCAGTCCGGTCTCCACGACCTGTGAACTAAGTGTGGAAATGGTGCCAAAAACAAAAGAAGAGCGGGAGGATATGGCAGGGGTTCCTTACCAATCGGCGGTGGGCAGCCTCATGTACGCCATGGTGGTGACTCGACCGGACCTGGCCTACACGGTGGGCCAAGTGAGCAGGTACGTGGCTGATCCAGGGCCACTACACTGGCAGGCGGTCAAGCGAATCCTCCGATACCTGCAGGCGACGCGGCATGCGTGCTTGAGGTTCGACGGCAAGGGGCGGACGGACCCTTTGCGTCTGGTCTGTTATACGGATGCAGACTACGCTGGCGATGTGGACAAGCAGAAGTCCATATCTGGCAACGTGTTCTTCCTCGCTTGTGCAGCGGTCTCGTTGTGCAGCGGTCTCGTGGTGCAACAAGAAGAATGACTATATTGCGACCTCCACAGTGGAAGCAGAGTACATCGTGCTAGCCGAGGTGATCAAGTAGGCGATGTGGCTCCGCAGATTGCTGGGGGAGCTGGGCATGTCGCAGCAGGAGCCTACGGTGGTGCAAGAGGACAACACCGGCTCAATCTCACTGACCAACAACCCGACGTAGCACAGGAGGACGAAGCACATCGACGTGCATTATCACTACGCAAGGGAAATGGTTAAAAAGGGAAGGTGGTGCTGCAGCTCTACAGCACACACAACATGCTTGTGGATTACTTGACCAAAGTGCAACCCATGGACAGGCACACATTGAGCGTGCCCGGGCTTGGGATGACCGGCTATGATGGGCTGGAGGGCGCAGCGGAAGATGAGTGAGAGCAAGCAGGAGCAGCAGGCATGGCAGGTGCAAGGGGGAGAATGTTGAAGATTTGCCCCTATGCATGCCCATGTGCGGCGCCGGGAGGCACCGTCGAGCCACCAGAGAGAGGAAATTCCTCGTCGTTGGATCTGGCGACTCGACAATTGTGCAGATCCTAAACTGGAGGATTGCCCCTGAAATTTGACGAGTCACTAAATCTGGTGGAAGTTGTTTCACTGGAATCAGACTAGTAACAAGGGAGATATGGGCTTCCAAAGTTGGGGTGTGAGCGGCTGCTCTGGGAGCTGGCCGCAGTTTGACTGCCGGTGAATAATTGACCGGAACGAGTAACAAAATGCCATCTAAGGATTGTGCTCTGGAAGGACTGCCGAGGCGTCCGGTGGACGATCCGCCGGATTTCAGGAGTGCAATTTTGTTACTGAGGGACTCGGCCAAAATCCTGGCTCGGAGCCCGGAACTCAGCAGTACAGTTTGTTTCTCGGGGACAGTCAAAATTTTGACTACAGGTCCGGTTTCGAACCACATCAATCCCCATCACCAAACACGATGATTACCTCATCAAAATAGACCCCAAAGACGCGAGGGGAACCGCCACTACACGTAGGGATATCTGCGCCTCCGGAATGGCGTTTTGATGGGTCCTTGACATGTGAGGGTGCCTCGGCGGGCAACGTGGTGTGCGCTGCCGACTGAGCAGCTGGTTTGGGGTGGTGCGCTTCGGCTGACGTAGCGGGAGCTACGGTGATCCGAATTGTGCATGGTTTGGTGCGTTGGAGAGCTCATGAATAGCCCTACAAATATTCAGATCATGTCCATGTTAAAAAAAGAATGCAAAATCGCGTTATTTCCTTCGCAAAAGTGACAGTGTCTCAACTGTCTTCCACTCCCAGAAACATAGCGTGAGACGACCAGAAAGCTCACGCTTAGAATCAGAACCACCCGCACAAAACAAGCCTTGAGCACAGAAGACCCATCAGGCCACGTTGGAACTGCATCCCAGTATCTGACAGATCATCCATGCTCATGTGGTTGAGAGTAGTGAAAGCGAGACAGTGAGCCCAAGGCCAGGCATATACTGCACATCGGTGACGTCAAGACGTCAAGAGACGGACCTTGAAACGGGAAAACACCAACACCACAAACAGGAAGCACCTGGTCGGATATAGCCCAAACTCTTTGCACATTGCCAATCGGGCCAAGCATACTGAATGCCTGAAGACAAGACTTCACATGATGCGTAGAGCCAAAGTCGATGATCTCAGTACCATCAGGGTCACAGACAGACTCGGTAACGTTCCACTATATGACTTGACACGATACGGGCGGCGGGCGCTGTGCAGGAGACTGAGATGCAAAGTGTACCTGCCAACTATTCTGTCAGGCAAGATCATCCAAGACGGGGTTAGGACCACAATGGACATCCATAGGAGGATCACCGCGGAGATCAGTCCAAGCCTGACATATTTAAGTGACCTCTTGGCTAGCGGATATTCAACTCGTACTTCCCTGGGGCTGATGAGAGGGGGTGCTCAAGCACTGCGCGATGAACTTCTCTAGCTAGGGCTTGCGAGCAGACCTAGGAGTCAGGAGGTACTATGGCATGGCCATGCCAAAAGGAGGCCTCAAGATGTAGCTAAGCTGCAATAGTGGAGGTGACCACACCGGGTAATAGACATGCCTGAAGGAACGCATGGGAGCGACCGAGGACCCATACACAACTGGTGAGGTACCGGTGGAGGATGAGGCCGCGGAAGCACCAACAATGGAGACATTGGTGACTGCAGCCGTACCAAGGTACTCCTCATGCTCATGACACATGGCGCTGTGAGTACCTTGGTACGGCTGCAGTCAGCAATGAGAAACTTCCATTGCTGAAGCAATGGAAATGCTTCCTTGCTGCGTGGTTGTGCTGGTGCCACGTGCATTGGCTCCACCTTCAGTGTCGTGCAACTTTATGTCGGTTGCGTGACCGCCTACGCTACGACCGCCGTGGGGTCAATGTCATAAGATAAGTAAGTAAGTACCGGCAGAATTTCCCTTGCGTCAGGAGCATATTGAAGTCGTCATCAGGCAAGGCTAACACTTTGAGAAATAATCTGGCAGAATCTCCCTTGCACTGGCCCGTATGGGGGTCTGCAACGTTGTCTGGCACCTGTACGCCGCTGGTGCTGCTCATTCTACTATAACTTCTATGCTATGGCTCTCATACCAAGCTTGAAATGATACTATGCTAGTCTGGATAGGACTATTTTCTGCCGTATCACACACTTGAACTGAAGTGTGTGGCCTGCTGTACCCAGACTTTGTGCCTGAGCGGCGCTCTCTGCTCAGTTGTAAGAGGGAAAATATGCATTAGAAAGTTACAGCCAGAACTCCAGTTGGAAAGGAGCAATGACTGAGTTGAGAGAATGAATAAGTTGTGGGGTGAGACCCCTCCCACACTAACTTAGGCCCTCACCTCTGTGTGGCTTGTTTTTCAGTATACCATCCAGTCAGGAAAATGCACCTGGTTCTGGCCTGTGGGATTTTCTTGACGAGCCCTGCCAGAGAACAGACACCCCCAAAACCGGGTGTCGTTTGTTTTCCCTGAAAACTGGACCATACCTAAACATGCACGCTGCAAACGCAGTCTTGCAGTTAGAATTTGCTAGAAACATCACACAGAAGAGTTATGGCTGCTTGAACCTAGGTCGAATCTATGCTAATCCAAACATCCACCTATGACTGTCAGTGACGTGAGTGATGGTGGCTGCTGCCGATGGAGCTCACCGTGCACTACCACCAAGTGGGAGACTCCACACAAGGAGAAGAAAGCCGCGTCTCTCAAAACGGTGCAACTTCCCCCCCATCGCTCAGCGCCCCCCATCATGAACGTCTGTCGAGTCAGTCATCTGTACGAGCATGAACACCTGCCGAGAGGTCACAGCACAGATCAATGAGACAGTGCATATTCAAATCACACCAGCTCCAATGTAAGGCATGCATGCTTTGGGTGTTGGTGCGGGGGGAGAAGAGGGAGCAAGTCTTATCCAGTCTAGAGCACAATGCGTAGAAAGTGAAAATGAGCTCAGACAAGAATTCTGTACCGTAGGCCGGCGGCTAGCCCAGAAAGCCCTGTCACCACCGTCTTCTTCAGGTGGACCAAAAGGCAGTATGCATACAAGGCAGCAGAACATGTCTTCTAGTGACCCGGTCTTGAAAACCAAGAAAGTACAAACTCAACATGAACCACAGCAGAACAACATGGTGTCACTTTCACTTGTGGTTGACAGCTTGGTCAACTCACTAGCAGACCTAAGAACCCTGAACTGATTCATTGGGTGCACTAGAATTCCATCGAGGGCCTTGGTTCCAATCAGAAAGGAAAGAAAAACATCCAAAAAATTTACACCAGATTAATCTATGGTATTGCATATTGCATCTACTTGCATCTGTGACTGCGGGGAAGGTCCAAAACCAACAATAACAGTGAGTTGACAAAGCCATCATTGAGAAATGAAAGAATACATGTACAAGTCTCCCCTTGAACACACAGGCAGTGGGACTTACACCAACCAATACTTCCCCCTTCGTTTTAAAAAATCCGAGAGCCAAAATCCCGTGTTTATGATCCAAGGACCAGTGGGGTAAGTATTGCTAGTTGCACCTAAATAACTGCCACTAAAAATAGCATCCACTGTGGAATGACTGGAAATACTTGCTTAGATATCTCAAGTGCCCACATGTTGCAATGGACACAGGTCCGAGTTGGCATAACTTGACACCATCATTGCCTGAAAGTGCTGCACCACTCACACACTGTGAAGTCCACAGGGAATCCAAGGACCACGCCATAACATCCTAGTCAGAGCCATATCCAACATTTTTGTGTACCCACTCAGCAACTCTCTAGACAACAGACGCTGCCCTATCTGTCTTCAGTCTGCAGTTGTGATGAATGGAGTTGAGCCGCTCCTACCAGAACATCACTGTGAGTGTCACAGTTTCACATCTGTCCGAGGACAAAAACCAACATCCGTAACTAGACATAAATGACATCTCCAGCAGTTAATACACGAAAAACACGACCATTCGTCAGAAAAGAATAGAATTCTGATATTTGGTCACGTCAAGGAACGATGAACACGTACTAAAATAATGTTTCACAGAAAAAAGAAAATATCAAAGAAACAATATTACATACCCAATATTCGAGAATTTTTGCTACTAGACTAGTGTAGCACGTATTTCTTCCCAATAGTGGGCACAGTACGCATGATGTCACGCACTCCGGGAAATGTAGGTGAAGCATGAATTATTCCTATAAAGTGAGTAGCGTATGCATTTTGTGCAAAAAATGGACGAGCAAATTCAAAGGCCTAAAGAGTGGGTAAAGCAGAATTAGGTCGGGCCGAGAATGGCAACGGTTGGGTCCTCAAAGGATGGGCTCCCTCCAAACGTCGGATGAGAGCAGCGGCAAGGAGGGGACAACTGGTCCTTTCCACCCACTACCCTGATACCAGCCAGTAGTAAAGTGGAGCAAGGGAACAAGAGAGAGGGAGAGAGTGGAGCGCCATGGATTTGTTTCAAGATCAACTTGAGAAGAATTTATTACATAGTGTTAGGTCACATTTGGGTGGAGCGAGGACTAATGCCGGTGAGCGAGCCCCACCTCGCGCATCATGCACAAAGTGTGGTCACCGCCACCCCTGGGGTCGAGCCAGAACTCATCGGAATGAATCCAAGAGTGGCTACAGCCGGAAAGATCCGGCAGCATGACCTCAGCAGGATGAGCACCCGGCAAATAGCCTAAGCAACCACAAGACCAACCAAGTATTATAAAATTTGACATCATCCTCAAGTGTATGTAGGCATGCTACCATGAGGGTTTTTTTTTAAAACAATATACATAAGATGTTTCAAAGAGCTTCTGGCTGGCCCATTGGCACAGACCTTATGCTATCCAAGTGGCTGAATGTGGTGAGAATGCCGTAGAATTTGAGCATGGAGTGCCACTTGGTTTATACGGCAGCCATGTTAGAATATTCTTCTGCATAGGTGTGTGTGTGTGTGTGTGTGTGTGTGTGTGTGTGTGTGTGTGTGTGTGTGTGTGTGTGTGTGTGTGTGTGTGTGTGTGTGTGTGTGTGTGTGTGTGTGTGTGTGTGTGTGTGCGTG
>SZWC01001278.1:123861-133861 GCA_023375785.1 Penium margaritaceum | reverse complement strand
ATCGAGACCCAATTTTCGTTCCGACAGACAAGGGCAATTTGGCCAAATTCCCTCGCCCTTCGACGCTCCTTTTCACACATCTTGACATCTTCGACCACCTTAAAGAATCATCAACAGAATTGTCATGGTCTTTCAAGAGACTTCTTGATGCATCAAGATTTGTAAAGATGCATCTAGCATCTTCACCTTCGCTCTTCGAAGCTCTCCGATTCCTCGGCAGAGCTTCTCCATCCGACCACTCAGAACGCAACTCCAAAGGCATCGCTCAACGATCGACCTCGACGACCCCGACTCCGTCTCATTTGTAACTCGACACCTGTATATATGCGTTCGGTCATTCTAACACTTGGTCAAGGAAGTACACTTACCACTAATTACAAATTGCTCAAGTGTCCCAAATTCCCAAACAGTGTTCTCCCTCGCAACTCCTACATGTTTGCCATCCACGCTCTGTTTTGGCATAACACTTGGTATCAGGGCGCAACAATGCTGGAGGGGCAGCTGACTAATTTACTCATCGAGAGGACTATCTCCCACAAGTCATCAGCGCATCTTGCACGTCAAGACTTTACAGACTTCGCGACCACGACGTGAAGCGGGCGAGCGAACCCGACGACAAGCAGCGGGTCTTCAGTGAAGACTTCGGCGATGAAGGAGGAGAACGTGACCATGCACGCGAACCCTCAGGCGGCACCAAAAACTGGCGTGGCAGGCTATGCACCAGCTGGGCTAGTCCCGACAGCTCTGACGGCCAATCTGGCCACGGACCGGGCGGCGGTAAACCAGACTTTCCTACCAACAACCTCAACGCCTGAAGTAGGAGCGACAGGTGGCACCATTTAACGGTCACAGATCAATGAGGAACTTGCGAACCACATCTCCGTGCTTGATGGAATCAACAACAATCCGCTCTAATAGCTCAATGTCATGATGGAGGCTCCTCGCAACGCATGTGCATGAGAAGCGATGCTCTTCAAGAGAAACACCCAACTCTCGAACAAACCAAAGATTCATCTGCCCCCTCTTGAACCGTTCAATCCTGCAAACTCCAAAGGACTGATGGTTCGGATGTGGCAGACAAACTTGGAGATGTGTTTCACCGCTGTTGGGTTCAATGACAATCGGAAGAAAATTGAACTCACGGCCGTACTTCTGCGTGGCACAGCATTGAGTTGGTGGTCCAACCTAAAGGCCATCCAACGGCAGCGGGAGATTGGCAGGGCCTCATCGACGGCCGACTGCACCCGTCTCGCATTGTCAACCGCATGTGTTCTACCCTTGGAACAAATCAACCCGCAATCGCAAGACGCGATGACGCCACCAACCAACTGGAATGAATTCTCACGCACGATGCTTGCACACTTTAGATGGCTCAACAAAAAATCTCACCTTTGGGACAAACTCCAATGCCTCCGTGAGAAGTCCAGCATGGCAAAGTACACACAGAGATTCCGCGAGATCATTGGTGCAGACATCTCCCACGAAAAACTATGTTTTCACTACAACAACAGCCTCAAATGGAACATCCAGTCAGCAATCGCCATTTTGGCATCTAGAACGACTAACCACAGATGATCACAGCAGCCAAAAGAATCAAGAGCACCGACTACAATGCTCGGATCCAGGAATCCCACGACTAGCATCCTCCTAATCACAATTATTATGGAAATGGGAAAATCCAGTTGGGGACTCCTCGACTCCAATGGAAGTGGACGCCGTCGACCAAAGAGATGTGCGAATCTGCTACAGTTACAAAAAAAACGGGCATATTGCTTGGAACTACCAAAGCAAGCAACAAGCCAAAAAGGGGGAGAAGTCGCAGAAAGAGGTGTCAGGAAATGGCAAGGGGCAAGAGTGAAAGACGTGACTCTTGTCCAAGAGGAGCAATCTGCTCTAAACATTCATCCATCTTAATAGCTCACGACGCCATATAGGATTTTTGATATTGTTAAGTTTGACGAGGGGTACGAGAACGACCAACCAGCAAGACTACTGAAAGTGCCACCACGAGGTTGCAAGAGTCACAGAACGGTACCAACACTATTGGATGGAGGGGCCTCTCACAGTTCCGTAAGCAATGGCATGGTTCAGAAGCTGGTTTGTTGACCAAACCAGGGATACTTGAAGGAAATACCGTTGATGGGAGATGACAGATACCGATACTCCAAGAACAACAACAATTGCAAGTGGGAGACTTGTGGGACATAACAGTCCGGAGGTGGTGTCCAATGAGTGACCACAAAGTCATTCTCGGATGTGATTTCCTGTACTAGCACAACCCGCAGATCGACTGGAATAGTGGCAATGTGGAAGTCAACGGTGTCAAACAAAAAATTCCGCGCGTGGGGCGGAAGACGATAGTGGAAGCAGAAGAGGTGGAAGCAGTAGAGGAAACTGCAGCGAACGAGAAGCGACAACCTATGCAGCTGATACCACTCAACGTGGCCAAGAACTGTATGCGACAAGGGGCTCGCGTGGCTCGTGCATCTCAAGCCAATGGAGGAGGCGGAAGTGGCAGCAGCTGCCTCATCGGCCTCATCAGCCTCATCAGCTTCATCGACACCAACAAACTTCGCCATGGTTCCCGAGGAATTCGCACCTCTCATCCAAGAGTTTGCCAACGTCTTCCCCGACAAACTCCTTAAAACCTTGCTACCTCAGCATGACATCAACCATCGCATCAAACTGAAACCGGACAGCTGACCCATCGTTCAAGGAGCCTATCAAATGAGCGACCATAAGCTGAACGAGCTAAAAAAGCAACTCAACGAAATACTTGGAAACGGGCTCATCCATCCATCCACGTCACCATACGCTATACAAGTACTATTCGTGAAAACAAAGATTGGTGAAATGCAGATGTGCATGGACTACCAAGCATTGTACGACGCCACCATCAAGAACCATTATCCTCTTTCCCGTGTTGACGAACTTTTTGACCAACTCTGAGGAGCTCAAATCTTCACTTAAATCAACCTACGTAGTGGTTATGACAAGATCCGCGTGGCAGACACCGACATCGAGAAGACGGTGTTCCAGATGTACTACGGACATTTTGAGTTCACAGTTATGCCATTTGGACTCACGAATGCCCTGGCAACGTTCATGGCGGAATGAACCATATTTTCGCCTGTACCTCAATGATTTTTTTGTGGTATATCTCGACGACATTCTGGTGTACAGCCGCACCGCGGAGGAGCACGATGGACATCTCCACAAAGTTCTCAAAGAAAACGAGTGGCACTGGGAATACAACAAACAAGAAGTGTTCACCGCTTTACGGAATGCTCTGACCTCAGTGCCAGCCAGCCCTACGATTGGTCGATCCAACAATCGACTATGAATGCCTCCGACCGAGCAACTGGCACGGTTCTCCTAGAAGGTCACGGCAGCGGGGAGCAACCGGTCGCGTACATGTCGCAAAAGTTGCGTGGACCGACACTCAACTACGCCGTACACGCGAAGGAGATGTTGGAGGTTGTACACACATTCATTAAGTGGCGGTGCTATTTTGAATGCCGCCGATGCATCATACGCATCAACCATTACCCACTGAAATATCTGAAGACACAACCGATCCTCATTCGACGTCAAACCCGATAGATGGAGTTTCTCAAATCCGGGTTCGACTACGATATCGGGTATCGGCCCGGCAAAACCAACCCAGCAGATGCACTCAGCCGCCGACCGGACTTGATGGCTGAGGCAACAATAGTTCAACTGCAACAAGATGCATATCTTGAGAATCTGTTTACACGTGGCTACGACCAGCATGGCGGATACGACAAAGCCAGGTTCTAGCACGATGCACCATATTGGCGACGATGATTCACTCTCCAGGTGGTCGTATCCCCGAACGACAAACTCTGCCGCATGCTGCTCGAGGAGTGCCACGACACCGGTCCAGGGGGAAATTTCAGAGAGGACAAGATGCTAAAGAAGCTGGAAAAGTACTACTGGTGGGACAGTATGCAAACCGAAGTGGCCAACTTCTATAAATTGTGTGACACGTTTCAAAGAAAAAAATTCCTGTCGCATATAGCCACCCGAACTTCTGTAACCGCTACCCTTTCTGACGGAATTGTGGACCGACATCTCCATGGACTTCGTCACTGGACAACCGGTCACACCCCAGGGATATGATGCGATCCTTGTGGTTGTCGACAGGTTCTCCAAAATGTCCCACTTCATCCCGACAATGACCACCGTCACCGCCACGGTAGGAGCAGAGGTGTTGAGGCGACGAATGATGTCCTCAGCCCGCTACTAGTAAGCGGTGAATGCCTCGGTCTCCCCCATGTAGAGGGAGTTGAACTCCCGCAGTAGACGACTTGTATCAGCCTCGCTGGATAGGTGATGGGGACGAGTGAGGACATGCCATGCAGCTGCAGGGTCTGGGGTGCCGCCAGCGGTGAAGTCACCGAGAAAGGGCTCTAGAGCTAGGCGGGACGCCGGAGGAGCAACGGGGACGAGGGCGCGTATGCCACGACCAGCATCATACAACTCGTCGACCTAAGTGGAGTCATACGGAAGGGTGTAGTATGCCCACAAGCCCTCACCCTGTGCCTAGATGCGTAAGTTGAGCTCCCAGCTCCGGAACTGCTCGTCGGCCTGAAGCAGCAGGGGCGGCGTCTCAAAGTCCTTTTGCCTTCGACTGGCGCCCAGAGTGGGGCCAAAGACGGAGGCCATTGTCTGCCGCTGGCACTGAGTCTACTGTTGCGCTAGGTAATGCGTGGCAGCAGACACAACAGGGCTGGCATGTCCAGGAGGAGTGAAAGGCGGCGGGGTACTAGTATGAGTCTGTGAGGCCAGTGGCTGCAGTGCTACAAGCTGCTGCATCAAGGCGGCGAGCTGTTGCTGAATGGCAGCTAGGGGGTCGGAGGCATCGGCGACGAGGCCTGTGGATTGCTGGTGGTGGTGGTGNGTGCTATTGTTGCTGTTGCTACTGCCACTGCTGCTGCTGCTACTGCTGCTGGTGATGCTGCTGTTGCTACTGCTGCTGTTGCTGCTATTGTTGCTACTACTGCTGCTGCTGCTACTGCTGCAGCTGCTGTAAGAAAAGGGGGCTGGGGGTCTCTCCAACAAAGGAGGACCCCTCCCCACTAGTGCCGTTAGCCATGGTGGATTTTGTGGCCCTCCTTTTTTGTGTGTGTTGCTGATGTCAACAATGACATCAGCCTAGAATAGCTGACATCAGCAGCTGCTGCCGTGTTATCTACAGGACTGCTACTATAGAGGTTCTCCCCCCTTCTCCCTTTTCTTGTGTTGATGCCGTCAGCAGTGACATCAGTAGTGACGTCAACAGAGAACTGCTGACGTCAGTAGCGACCATTGCTGCGCCAAGAACATGACCGAGAACAACAAAATCACTACAACGACACGTCATGTGGTGAGTGGCAGCGGAATCCATGATCCAGGTGCCACCGGCATCACGACTGGAGGACGTTACTGTGCAACGGGCAATGGGGCACTCAGCCTTAGAGGGACGCTGAACAATAGGCGAGGAGGAACAAAAAAGGACACGAAGGTGGGAGTCAGTAATCCAAACAGTACTGTTAAGTCCATCATCATCACATGCTGACTGTGCCCCCCCACGAAAGTCATGACTAGCGACAAGAACAGACACTCGCACCTCCCTGAAAGCACACTCTGTGAACCACCCGGCTGCGACAACACACTCGCACCTCTCTGAAAGCGAAGTGCTAGAAGGTGACCGAGCTCGGTGATGGTGCGGTCACGCGGATCCGGATCGCCACCGCTCGCCGGTGGGAAGATGGGAACTGCTGCGGTGGTGGTTGCCTCACCACCCGGGGCTGTTTTGCTTGACGCAGACCGCTGTACGTGTGCGGCCTCAAGGTCGCGAGTGATCCGCGCCCAGTCGAGTGGCTGATGGCACTCGGTGTAGCGATGAGCGCCTCCACAATTGTAGCAACAAACAGTACATCCACTACTATCGGCCGGTGGTTGCTGCTGCTGCGACTGCTGCTAACCCAAACTGCACCTCTTCCTCTCCTTCTTCCCCAATGCAGCTACTGCCACATCTTTTGTTTGAGTTGCGATGATCAAGGTGAAAGGAGAGGAGAAGGATGTGCCAGAGGACGGAGGAGTGTGCTGCAAGAGGGGCCTCGGTGGCGACACGATGACCGCTACAGCAAGGGAACTCTCCTGATGGACCACTGTTGCCTTGAGGTAAAAAATCACCTGGAGAAAGAGCTGATGTGCCCAAGGAAGAAGCTAAAGGATGATGGAGAAGGGCTCATGAACGGTGTTGCTGTATCTCAAGAAGATGCCCGTGTGCTCAGGTGAATGCCAAGCATGATCGTGCGGAGCGCCCACCAGCTCTGTACCTCCTAAGGTCCTAAGGCGCGTGTAGATGCGCATGGCCCGCCGCCTGTAATTGGCTGTGAGCTCGGCGGGTCCCTGACGAAGGGAGTGAAAGGCACGAATGTGAGCTGCGCAAGTGGCATGTGTCTCTATAGAGATCAGGGACAATGCTAGGTCCTAGCCACAATGTGTGTAAGCACCCTCGCATGTGCCGACCTCTCCAAGAAAAGGGCGGAAGTCCACAACAGTCTCACACAACATGGCGTAAAGGAGTCTGCGCATCGCCCTGGCCGCTGTCGGCACCCAAGGGCGATCTGTAACCTGATACGGACTATGGTAGTAAGGCCATACCTCCTCTGAGGTGACCCAGACCTAGAAGAGAATCTCCCAACAGTCAAAGCCGTCCTCGCTGACATACCGTGGAGGCGGTGTCTTGAAGTCCTTGAGTTGCCGCTCCATAGGAAGGGCAACCGTAGGCTGAGAAGGAAAAGGGATGGGGAAGACACCAGGACGAGGAAATTCGTTAAGGAGGATCTCAGGGAGAAGGGAAATGAATGACTGTGGAGGCTGGGAACTCGTCTGAAGCTGGCAGAGACGCTCCTGAAGCAGGGGAATCTCACTCGTGTGTGTGTCATCCTCCATGCCTGGCATGTCAGGATCCTCATCCCAAGGATCAAGTGATGGCTGGTCGAGTCTTGCTCCTGACATTGGTTCGGGTGTTGACTGCTGTGCAAAAGGTATGGCAGCACCAACTCCCTCGGAGGGTTTTTGTGGAGTCGTGGACTGTCCACGAAGGAGCTCAATGAGCTCATGGATGGCGTCAGTCTGCTGCTACTGCAGACGACGTATCTCATCCTATTGACTCCGCAGGTCCTCAATGGCTTGCGAACGTGGGCCCAGGATCCCTGAGGAGGAGGATATGGGGTCTGTTGGCCCTTTGCCCTTGTCATCGGCCGGAGCCATGTCAGTGCTCATTATGGGCTGGGATGTCAAACTGATCAGATTGCAGAACCGTCAGCATTTCTCGAGCATTTGCAACACTGGTAACAAACAATGTTTCAGCCAAAAAATTGGTTGTGTTGGTGCTGACATCATCACTTACAATGATGACATCAACATGAAGGCTGTCCAAATGAAGTGACATTTGCGGCGATTATACTCTAAAGGATGCTCCATACAATGGCAGTGGTTTTGTGTGTTTTTTTTTTTTTTGACCTTCAAAAAGGTCAAAAACGTCACCATTTTCTTTTCAACCCAAAATCTAGAAAAAAAAGACTAGATATGAGAGCGTTGTTTCATTTCCTGGAGCCTACAAGGCATGAAATGAGGCGGGATTGGAAGCGATGGATAGGGTCTTGTAATAGTTTTCTAACAAGCTGTTACACGAAAAAAAAGAAATGGTGGTCAAATGGGGCAGTTGCATTCTCTCATGTCCGGGGAGGGTGGTATGTGCGACCTGAGTGAAGCTTTTGGGACCCTTCACAGACCCTTTCTCAACATCTCATGCCTCAACTGCTGGTGGAGAGGGTTGGGAAACCCTTGGCTGCCTCGTGGTGGTGGCGTGTGTTGGTTTTTGTACATCTCTCATTGTGCTCTGTTGTGTCCTCCCAGCTTGTGTACATCGGTGTGCAGATGATTGATAGCGAGACTCGACATTGCTCGAGTATCGTCCGGTGAAGCCAACGTACGGTAAGGCCTACTCGCAGTTCATTGGAGCCTCCTCTTTGCGGCGACGTGCTCAGCTCCATCGGCAGGCCTCCTCGGCGGTCGGGCTCTCGGCGGTCACTGCCACCGTAGATGCTGTCTGCATGCACCCAGCGCTGGATCTGACTATACCATTGTGTCTGTAGTGTCATGTTCTACCTAGGGTCCATGTCTCATGTTGCGTGGCACTGTTTGGCATCATGGGCCATCGTAGGCACTACCTGGGTTCGGGCAGCCATAACTCTTCACTGCTGTTTTCTAGCTATTTTTGACCGCATGACTGCGTTCGTAGCGTCGGTATTATGGTGTGGTCCCGTTTTCAGGCAAAACGGACGACACCCGGGTTTTGGGCCGTCAACCGTCTGGCAGGGCTCACCGAGAAAACCCTGCCTGCCAGAAAATAGGTCTAGGTCTATTTTCTGATTGGCTGGTAAGCTGAGTAACGAGCTCTACAAAGCTGGGGGGGAGCTAGAACTTGGAGGTGTCTCCCATTGTTGCTCATTCTTCATTCCTAATCAATCACTTTCAGTTTTATGCTGCTTTCTGGCGCTAACACTGGCGCACACATTTCTGAGTAACAAACCCAGAGCAATAAGACTTGGCAGACTGAACGGGTAGCAGACTTAAGCAACGAGCGTTAAAGCCCACACGCTGCATCAAAAACACTGCTGTCCCAACCTGCTGCCTAGCTTTTCCAATTTGGTATCAGAGCCTGAGCGTAGCAGCAACAGCAGTAGAAGACTGGCGTACAGGTGCCAGACAACGCCGACGGATCCCCATAGACGCCAGTGCATGGGAAATGCTGCCAGATGTTTTCGGCAGCACAGACCCCCACGCGTGACGCGAGGAGTCGGGCGGCAGGCCACGTCCAACACTTGCGGGCGACAACGCATGCGGCAACTTCACCTAGGTGCAGTGACTATCACCAGCAAGCAACAACAGCAGCCAACAGCAACAATAGTAGTGGGCAGTAGTAGTGAATAGTGGCAACAATAGCCAGCAGCAGTTGCGTGCAACAGCAGTAGCCGGCAGCAGTAGCAACCTACAGCCCGAGCAGCAGCCAACAGTAGCCAACACCGGCTACTGTTGCTCACAGCCCATAGCTCGTCGCAAGCGGCGAGCTGCAAGCAGCAAGCCCGCTGCTCACAGCGAGCAGTGGACTGCCAACAGTGAGAAGCAAGCTCGCTACTCGCAACCCGCTGTCCACAGTGAGCAGTGAAGCTCGCTGTGACAGATGAATAAGAAAACAAAAAAAGGAGAAAATATTTCCAACACCCCACCTACAACTTTGTCGCGGCTGCTGCAGCCGCCATAGCCGTTGTAGCAGCCACAGCAGCCATAGCAACACACAGTAGCAGCAGCAGTTGCTGCTACAACAGCTGTAGCAACAGCAACAACAGTTGTAGCAGTAGCGGCAACAGTAACAACAGTCGCAACAGCAGTAGTGGCATGCAACATCAGCGGCAGCAACAGCAGCGGCAATAGCAACAGCAGCCGTTGCAGCCGCGCAACAGCGACCCCAGCAATGGTCGCTACTGACGTCAGCAGTTCTCTGTTGACGTCACTACTAATGTCACTGCTGACGGCATCAACACAAGAAAAGGGAGAAGGGGGGAGAACCTCTATAGTAGCAGTCCTGTAGATAACACGGCAGCAGCTGCTGATGTCAGCTATTCTAGGCTGATGTCATTGTTGACATCAGCAACACACAAAAAAAAGGAGGGCCACAAAATCCACCATGGCTAACGGCACTAGTGGGGAGGGGTCCTCCTTTGTTGGAGAGACCCCCAGCCCCCTTTTCTTACAGCAGCTGCAGCAGTAGCAGCAGCAGCAGTAGTAGCAACAATAGCAGCAACAGCAGCAGTAGCAACAGCAGCATCACCAGCAGCAGTAGCAGCAGCAGCAGTGGCAGTAGCAACAGCAACAATAGCACCATGACCACCACCACCACCACCAGCAATCCACAGGCCTC
>SZWC01001278.1:106846-123767 GCA_023375785.1 Penium margaritaceum | reverse complement strand
TCGCCGATGCCTCCGACCCCCTAGCTGCCATTCAGCAACAGCTCGCCGCCTTGATGCAGCAGCTTGTAGCACTGCAGCCACTGGCCTCACAGACTCATACTAGTACCCCGCCGCCTTTCACTCCTCCTGGACATGCCAGCCCTGTTGTGTCTGCTGCCACGCATTACCTAGCGCAACAGTAGACTCAGTGCCAGCGGCAGACAATGGCCTCCGTCTTTGGCCCCACTCTGGGCGCCAGTCGAAGGCAAAAGGACTTTGAGACGCCGCCCCTGCTGCTTCAGGCCGACGAGCAGTTCCGGAGCTGGGAGCTCAACTTACGCATCTAGGCACAGGGTGAGGGCTTGTGGGCATACTACACCCTTCCGTATGACTCCACTTAGGTCGACGAGTTGTATGATTCTGGTCGTGGCATACGCGCCCTCGTCCCCGTTGCTCCTCCGGCGTCCCGCCTAGCTCTAGAGCCCTTTCTCGGTGACTTCACCGCTGGCGGCACCCCAGACCCTGCAGCTGCATGGCATGTCCTCACTCGTCCCCATCACCTATCCAGCGAGGCTGATACGAGTCGTCTACTGCGGGAGTTCAACTCCCTCTACATGGGGGAGACCGAGGCATTCACCGCTTACTAGTAGCGGGCTGAGGACATCATTCGTCGCCTCAACACCTCTGCTCCACCGCCTCTAGCCGCGCTCCTCACCATCAAGCGCGGTGCCACCGACGCGTACACGGCCGTCTTCATGCACTAGTCCCAGGACATCCTCTCCACCATGGCGGCCTAGGACACCCTCATGCCCTAGACATACGACCTCTTCCTCAGGATTGAGGAAGCTCGTTTGAAGTACCGTCTCCAGTGCACAGAGGCCATCTCCTCCCCTACCGTGGCTTCTGTGGTCGTCGCTTCCCCCGGAGCAGCTACCTCCACCAGCTCCTTGTTGTCGAGGAAGAAGAAGAAATGGAGCAAGAAGGGTAAGGGTCATCAGCAGTAGTAGTAGCAGCAGTCGACAGGGTCCAGTGGTGGTGGCCCGGTCTGCCACAATTGTAGCCAGCCCGGGCACGAGGCTGCCAATGCGTTTGCTGCTACTGTGGCTGAAGTGGCTGCCAACGCTGTTGCTGAAACTGCTGTTGCTGCTGCTCCTAAAGTTGCTGCTGCTGTGGGTAATGCTGCTGCTGCTGCATGTACTACTGCGGGTGTAGAGGCGGCGGTCGCATGAAAGGCAAATGTCGCAGCAGTTGAAGGAAACTACGGCTGTTGAAGAGATCCGCAGTCTGGCTACTACAACTGATGTAGTTGCTGCTGTCACCCAGACGTGTAAGCGGCTACAGTTGTGGGGGTCGCGGCTGTCACCGTGCAAATGCTGTTGGTGCAGTCACGTGGGCGATGCAGCTTGAGGATCCTCGTAGTGGAAGCACGGGAGTGCGGTGGGAGGACCGGCTGCGAAGATTGCAGCTAGTGAGTGACGCGACGGGAGGAGAGGTCCGTGGGTGAGGGATGTATGCCCTAATCCGCGTTTTTCCCGTGAGGTGCTGCAGTCGGCCACCAAGAGAGGAGGCCGAAGGCTTGTGGGAGTGAGGTCCTCCTCCCTAAGGACCTCTGTGCCTGGTAGAAAGGGGCAGAAGTGGCGGAAGCGACGGCGGTGACGGCGGCGATGGCGAGATGCCACAAGCGAACAGGACCGCACGCGCGAAGTCATGCGCGATGTATTCCCTCCCTCACAATGCTCTTATACCAGTGGGTAATGAGACTCGGTGTGATGAGGGAATGGAAGAAAGTGGGACGAGGAACCAAGACAGGTTTTACGCCATGCGGGTTGTGTGAGAACATAAGTGAGACGAAAGGAAAAACGAGTCACGAGGCATAGAGCTGCTAGCGGGTGAGAGCGAGAAGTGACGAGCGAGGGGCGGCGAGCTCCCACTTCACTCGCACTACGAGGCTCAGACAGCCTCGACCTCGAACCACCTCGCTGCATTATCCTGCGAACCTGCTCACCGACAGGATTCTGCCGAGACAACCTAAGAGTCACAACCCCGGGTGTTCAGCCCCCCCCCCCAATCACAAGAGCACTAGGAAACCTAGCGTTAATGCACCAAGAAAATCTGTCCATAAAGCACTCCTGTCAAGAGTCACAATGCAAATTTTCACAGCTCCACTTCTTGTGCACGCCTCATCACGAGGGACGCTGTGACGTCCGCGCCAGAGTCACTCCATCATCAGTCACCTGCATCAACGAGGTGAGTGTGCAGCGAGGCCAGAGGTCACGACAAGTCGGTGGTTCACAAACCAACAGATCGAGAGGGAGATTGCTGGACCAGACTTTGAAGCCACCCACTCTCACACAGGGCGAGGCCAAGGAGGAGCGACATAGAGGAAAAAAACAATATTAAATTCTGCTCGCCAATGGATTGGAGGGGTTGTACCCAACCCTGTTGTGATTTGTGACGTTCCTGTTGACCTGTACAGTTTACTGTGACCACTCGGCCGTGTCCATACTCGTGCAGATCCCTGATGCGGACCCAGGCGGTACCGGTGCGTCGTCTGGTGGCGGACTACTGGTTTGGAGCTGACCGACGGCCGTTCCAGAGCTCTGGACGCTACCCGGGACCTCCTGCAGTTTTTCTGCAGCACGCAGGACTTTATCGGTGGACTGGCCATGGGCCTAATTTGCATGTTTTTGCATTGTGTTTCCACCGTTTGATTCCAGATGCATGCATGTGACCAGTCGTAGCGTCCGGCCGTCTAGGTTCAGACGGCGTAGCATTCTGACATGTGTGCGCAGAGTTACGACCAAAACAGTGGTTTTTGGCCGGATTTAGGACAGATCTTGCACTGCCGCGTGCGACACCCGCCGTGCGCCGCGGCAGATACTTATGCCATGGACCTGTCATTTGTCATTTCTCTCTACAATTATATTCAGTTTGAGTTTCCTGACACTGTCCGTGTCCCAACCCAGACCCTTGCAGTTTTGTCTCAAACTTGTGACTGTTATCACACGCTGACCTGGCGCTGACGCCTAGTGTCACGGCAAGTGGTTAGGAAGGTTCTAGGAAACTTCTCATGGTATCAGAGCAACAAGCCAGAGCTTGTTGTGCTGCACAGCAGAGATGCAGCAATCGCAGCAGCAGTGAGCAGCAGCAGCGGCAACAGCACACAGCAGCAGCGACAGGTCCTGGGAGGACCCACCAACCTGCGCCATTGCAAGGCGTAGGCCGCAACACCTGCGCGACAGAGGAGTTGTGCAGGAGGGGTGCAGCAGTGTAGCAGCACGCCAGCACAGCAGCGCCATAGCAGCTGTCCAGCAGCGCAGCAACAGAGCTGGCAGTTTTGACCACAGCAGCAGCAGCAACAGCAACATCGGCGGCGGCATCAGAAACATCAGCAACAGTAGCCGCCAAAGTGGCTTGAGGCCATTGCCGTCAAGCTCGACGGCAGCAGCAGCAGCAGCAACAACAGCAGCGTGCGCCACCGCTGCCCCTGTCCGTGCAACTTCCTAGAAGCCGCACGGACGTGGAGGAGCCGCGGACGAAAATCGCGTCAGCCACCACCTCCCTGTCGGCACGAGCTTGCCCTGGCTTCAAACGAACGCTGTTTTTGGCGTTTGAGGGTGCGTTGGAAAGCTCTTCTCTCAATCTCTCCAGAGCTACTATTCACACTCAGTTTCGTGCTCTGTCGCCACCAGCAAAGACTGAAGTGCACCGCAGATTTGTTTTCTGCTGAAATTCGGGCAGAACAGGAAAAAGTGACGTTTTGCCACTTTTTCCAACTTTTTGCAACCGAACATTTCACCATCATGTTCAGCACATTCAGGAGCCTCTGTGGTCCATATTTCGCTTGATTTGGACAACCTTGAATTTTAGAGCCGAATTTTTTAAATTTCAGCACTTAGCCAAATTTCTGGCCGTCAGCACCATACTTAGCCAAATTTTTGGCCGGACAGTCAAAAGTTGCCAGCGTCTCAACTCCTCGAGAAACGCTGATGGTTTTGAAATCCGACAAACTTGACCTGTCGCCCCATGCTGAGCGGCGATATGAGCCTGTCCGACAAGGAGAAGGGACCAGGCGACCCCTCCTCCTCTTCGTCTGGTGTACTGAGTCCACGCTCGCAGGCCATTGAGGACCTGCGAAGCCAGCAGGATGAGATGTGTCGCCTCCAGAGAGAGCAGACTGACGCTATCCGCACGCTGACTGAGCTTATGCGTGCTCAGTCCACGGCTCCTCAGCGGGTTTCTGAGGGAGCTGCCGGCGTCGCGGTCTCTACCCAGCAGTCGGCTCAGGCACCCATGACAGGCACTCGACCTGTCCCACCACCTGCTGACCTCCTGGATGATGAGCCACTCATGCCAGGCATTACTCATGATTCCCCGGCTCAGGAGATTCGAGTTCTTCAGGAGCGCCTCCGTCAGCTGCAGACGGGCACCCGATCGCCTCCGTTTTCCCCGATACGATTGTCACCTGACTACCCCGGCGACTATCCACTTCCGGGAGTCTTCCCCGTCTCTCGTCCTCCTCAGCCTGCGGTCGCCCTCCCCACGGAGCGGCAACCCAAGGACTTTGAGACACCACCCCCACGGTACATCACTGAGGATGGCTTCGACTGCTGGGAGATCCTCTTTCACGTTTGGGCCACTTCAGAGGGCGTGTGGCCCTACTACCACAGCCAGTATCAGTCTACAGACCCAGCACAGGTGCTGACAGCAGCCAGGGCGATGCGCGGCCTCCTCTACGCCATGCCACGCGAGACCGTCGTCGACTTCCGCCCTTTCCTTGGCGAGCCTGGCACAGGCACCGGCGCCGATCCACGCGGAGGTTGGGATCTGGCCCTATCCCTGCTGGCCGCAGAGACGCACGCCACCCGAGCAGCACACATTCGTGCCTTCCACTCTCTCCGTCAGGGGCCTGGAGAGCCTGCAGCCGATTACTGGCGACGCGCCATGCGCATCTACACGCGTCTTGGGACTTCCGGAGGCACACATCTGTGGGCGCTCCGTACGGTGATGCTCGGAGTTCGCCTTGAGTATACTGACATCTTCACACGGTACAGCGACGCCATCCTTGAGCCTTTCTCAGCCACTCTGCAGCTTCTCCCTCGGGCGCATCAGCTTTTCCTCCAGGTGACTGCAGCCCGCGAGGCAGCCGTGGCCCATCAGGAGGCTATCCTTGCTGCAGCAGTCGTCGCATCACCACCATCATCCCTCCTGCAGTCTCCTTCATCGTCTATCATGTCCTTGTCTTCCTCCTCCTCTTCGGCCCCGCCCACACCCACTCAAACACAGGGTGTTGCAGCAGCAGCTCATGGGAAGAAGAAGAAAGGGAAGCGGGGACCAGGTCAGCAGCAGTCACAACAGCAGTCATCTTCCAGTGGTAGCAGTGGACGTTCCGTTCACTGCTACAACTGTGGCGGCGTCCATCGCTACACCGAGTGCCAGCAGCCGCTCGACTGGGCATGGATTACTTGTGGGCTCCAGGCGGCATACGCTCTCCGTTCCGCGTCCAGCACGTCAGCCTTGACTTCCTTTGGACGTGTGGCAACCACGACTGCAGCTGTTCTTGCTTCCCCACCGGCGAGTAGCAGTGCTCCGGACCCACGCGACCACACCATCGCCGAGCTTTGTCACCTTCTGGCGCTCCGCTTTCAGGGAGGTGCGAGTGTGTTGTCACAGCCGAGTGATTCACAGACTGTTGGTCCGTCTGTCCATGTGGCTCGGGATGACTCGTGTGGGGGGGCACAGTCGGCATGTGATGATGATGGGCCTGACTGTACAGATTGGATTCATGAGTCCCACCTTTGTGCCCTTCGTCGTTTCTCCCCACCTGCTGCTCAGCGTCCGTCTGAGGCCGAGTGTTCCATTGCCCGTTGTACAGTGACGTCCTCAAGTCGTGATGCCGGTGGCACTTGGATCATCGATTCAGGTGCCACTCATCACATGACATGTCGTCGTAGTGACTTCGTTGTTCTCGGCCCTATTGCGTCTGTTCGTTCTGTTTGCACAGGCTCTGGTCAGTCCTTGCCAGTCCAGGGTGTTGGGGTCGTGCGCTTCGATGGTCCGTCTGGCCCCTTGCATCTCTCCGAGGTGCTGTTTGTGCCTGACTTTGAGCTCATTTTGCTTTCTGTACATGCTTGCACACTGATGGGACTCTCTGTGGAGCACACTGCCGAGTCCGCGACTGTGACTGCCATTGACACTCGCAGCATTGTTCTGCGTGCCTCTGTTGTGGATGACCTGTACCGTGTTTCCCGGACTTCTGCCCCTTGCTCCACTCCCCCTTCAGCTCGTATTTTTGTCACTGGTGTTCTGTCTCCTGAGCACCAGCGATTGCTTCATCGCTGTCTGTGTCATGTAGGCTCAGACACTGTGTCGAAGCTCATTCGGACAAAGCCCGCTCTCGGTCTTGATGCGGCTTCTTTCGAGAAGCCGCCCAAGACCGACTGTCTTTTCTGCGCCCAGGGTAAGATGCATCGCTGCACCTACCCTGACTCACGATCTCGCGCACTTCGCCCTCTTGAGCTCGTCCATTTGGACCTTCTTGGTCCTCTTCCTGTCGAGTGTATGTCCGATAGGGGTCGATACGTCCTGACGCTGAATGATGACCTCACCCGGATGCGGTGGGTCTACAGCCTGCGCCAGAAGAGTGACGCCGCTCTCGCGGTTCGCCTCTGGCTAGTGATGGCTGAGCGTCAGTCCCGCCACACGCTGCACACTTTCCGATCGGATCGTGGCGGCGAGTTTCTCGGCGAGATGGATAGCTTCTTTGCTGAGCACGGGATTTTTCACCAGGTCTACGCTCCTACTACTCCTCAGCAGAACGGTGTTTCTGAGCGTTGGAACCGCACCATGGAGGATGCAGTTTGGGCTATGTGGTCTAAGTGCGGTCTCCCAGAGTCCTTCGCTTTTGAGGGCTTTGCCTACATGACTTGGGTCTGGAACCGCCTCCCGCACGGTCCTCTTTCGGACCACGTCACACCGTATGACCTCTGGTTCGGCCATCGTGCTTACCTTCGTCTCGCTCGCATCTGGGGGTCCTTGGCTTCCGTGTGGTACACCGAGGACCAGCAGGGGTCCAAGGTCTCACCGCGAGGTCGCTTGTGTGCCTTCGTCAGCATCTCCCCGCGATCGAAGGCATGGCGATTTTGGGACCCTACCCGTCGTCGCATTATTGAGTCACGCTACGCGCTCTTCTTTGAGTCCCTCACCTACCGTGATCTGACGTCGATTACGTCGCTGTCTATCATGCACATCCCTATGTGTGAGGTTTCTCGCCGGATGGGGGAGTCTTCGCCTGCGAGCACCCCTTGTCAGGCTGATGTGTCCGTTCGAGCTCCCTCCACTCTTGATGACCCAGTGATCATCGCTGTCGGCCCAGAGACCTCTCCAGCACCACCGGTTTCTACACCGGTTCCCTCACCTCCCTCCGGTACCCATGATCCTACACATGTGCGTACTCTTGTGTCCGCCGGCACTCCTGCCTCTGTGTGTGGTCCTGCCTCATCTGTTCCTACTACCACACCGAGTCCCGTGTCTCCCACACACGCCACACCTCGCACGAC
Organism: Penium margaritaceum; assembly: GCA_023375785.1. Lineage (NCBI taxonomy): Eukaryota > Viridiplantae > Streptophyta > Zygnematophyceae > Desmidiales > Peniaceae > Penium > Penium margaritaceum. Next base: position 116,229 of record SZWC01001278.1, on the reverse strand, counting down.
ATCACCAGCTCCCTTGGCTCAGCTCTCCCCGGCTGTGACTGTGCCCGTTTCTCAGCCTGAGGTGCGCCCCTTTGTGCCCAGGTTACTCCCATGAGCCTGGCGGTCGTCTTCGACCATTGGACTCCGGAGCTCAGCGAGCGTCTGGTCCTGCACCCAGGTGCTCCACTCGCAGCGTCACGAGTGGTGACCCTGGCACAAAGACCCTAGGCCTGAGTGTCCGCACTGAGCACACAGAGGTACATCCAGCGTGTCCAGTAGGGCACGACCTCGTCACTCGCGAGTTCCACATAGCTTCTGATGCAGCAGCCGATCTTGTGGTCGTCAGACCTAGCACTGAGGCGTGTGCTCTTGCCACGCAGAGCTCTCCCGCTTTGCCGCCTGACCCGGGCACACTGAGGGAAGCTCTCTCATCACAGGATGCTGACGCTTGGCGTGCTGCCTGCAAGGATGAGCTTCGCGCCATCCGAGAGCACGGAGTTTACGAGCTAGTCAACCTTCTACCTGGAAGGAAGGCTATTCAGGTCAAGTGGGTCTTTCGCAAGAAAGTGAAGCCAGATGGCTCACTTGAACGCCACAAGGCTCGCTTGGTCGTCAAGGGGTACTCTCAGATTGAGGGCATCGATTACACTGACACCTTCGCCCCTGTCGGCCGTATGACCTCAGCTCGAGCTCTGTTCAGTGTAGTGGCTCATCATGACTGGGAACTACACCAAATGGATGTGAACAATACGTTCCTCCATGGCTATCTGGATGAGGAGATCTACGTGGCTCAGCCACCCGGTTTTGAGGATGGCGACAAGGTCTGGCGCTTGCGCAAGTCCTTGTACGGCCTCAAGCAGTCTCCTCGGTGTTGGAACCAGGAGATCACCGGCACCCTGACTCGTGCGGGATATGTACAGAGCAAGGCAGATCCCTCTCTCTTCATCCGCCGGGTGCCTGAGCGGTTCACTGCCATCCTGGTCTATGTCGACAACCTTCTGATCGCGTCTCCTTTACTGGAGGCCGTGAAGGAGGCCAAGGCCATCCTCCAGACTGCCTACAGGATGAAGGACCTTGGTCCTACAGCGGTGTTTCTCGGCATGGAGATCGTACGAGACCGCAGACGTCGTACTCTGCTACTGCACCAGGCCCGATACGCACGCGTTGTGGGGGAGCGCTTCAGCGATCTCCTCGGCGCAGTGCCCACGGCTTCCACACCCCTCACACCCGACGGGCAGGATGCCCTGAAGGTGGACGATCCCACACAGCTCGGGGAGACAGTGGATGTGACCTTGTACCTCCGTCTCATCGGATCCTTGATGTACCTGGCCACTACCACACGTCCGGACATCGCATTCGCCATCAACCTCCTTGTCCAGTTTTCGCAGGCTCCACGTGCTAGAGCCCTTCATGTGGCTGTGCGAGTGGTGCGGTACGTGGTATCACACCATACTTCGGACTCTGCTTTCGCCGGCAGTGTTCGGTGGTCCTTGATGGCTACACCGACAGCGACTGGGCCTGGAGCCCAGACGGACGTAGTCGCACCGGTTACGTGTTGCTGCTTGGTGGTACTGCTGTTTCCTGGCGCAGCAGGTAGCAGGGATGCATTGTACGTAGCTCATTAGAGGCAGAGTATGTCGCTCTGGGAGCAGGGGCTGCTGAGGCGGTATGGCTGCAGCGTCTGTTCCTTGAGCTGGATCAGTCAGTACCCGCTATTGTGCTTGGTTGCGACAACCAGAGTGCTCTTGCTATTGCGGAGAACTCTGGTTTCTTCCATGCTCGCACGAAGCACATTGCAGTAGAGAATCACTTTGTGCGTGACTTGGTGGAGCGACACGTGATCTCCGTCATTTGGGTTGGCACTGACATGCAGCGTGCTGACTTCTTGACGAATGCACTAGCACGCGGAAAGTTCCTGGTGCCCATTCGTTCTGTCGGGCTTCGCCCCTTGCCTGAGAGTGGTTGAGTGTGGGGTGTTGTGGTGGCCATTCACTCCATCGTTGCATGCGTTGTTGTACTCATTTCAGTGCTGCACGTATATGAACATGCGTACCATTGGGTCATGGGGGAGTGTTGTGATTTGTGACGTTCCTGTCGACCTGTACAGTTGACTGTGACCACTCGGCCGTGTCCATACTCGTGCACATCCCTGATGCGGAACGAGGCGGTACCGGTGCGTCGTCCGGTGGCGGACTACTGGTTTGGAGCTGACCGACGGCCGTTCCAGAGCTCTGGACGCTACCCGGGACCTCCTGCAGTTTTTCTGCAGCACACAGGACTTTATCGGTGGACTGGCCGTATGCCTGATCACCACTCGCACAATCGCGAGTGGTGATCTCGGCACAAAGGCCCTAGGCCTGAGTGTCCGCACTGAGCACGCAGAGGTACATCCAGTGTGTCCCGTAGGGCACGACCTCGTCACTCGCGAGTTTCATATCGCTTGTGATGCAGCAACGGATCTTGTGGTTGTCAGACCTAGCATTGAGGCGTGCGCTCTTGCCACACAGAGCTCTCCCTCTATGGCGCCTAAACCGATACACTGAGGGAAGCTCTCTCGTCACAGGATGTTGACGCTTGGCGTGCTGCTTGCGAGGATGAGCTTCGCGCCATCCGAGAGCATGGAGTTTACGAGCTAGTCGACCTTCCACCTGGGAGGAAGGCTATTCAGGTCAAGTGGGTTTTTTGCAAGAGGGTGAAGCCGGATGGCTCACTGGAACGCCACAAGGCTCGCTTGGTCGTCAAGGGGTACTTTCAGATTGAGGGCATCGATTACACTGACACCTTTACCCCTGTCGACCGCATGACCTCAGCTCGAGCTCTGTTCGGTGTAGTGGCTCAGCATGACTAGGAACGGCACCAAATGAATGTGAACAATGCGTTCCTCCATGGCACTCTAGATGAGGAGATTTTCGTGGCTCAGCCACCCGGCTGTGACGACGGTGACAAGGTCTGGCATTTGCGCAAGTCCTTGTACGGCCTCAAGCATTCACCTCGATGTTGGAACCAGGAGATCACTGGCACCCTGACTCGTGCGGGATATGTACAGAGCGAGGTAGATCCCTCTCTCTTCATCCGACGGACGCCTGAGTGATTCACCGCCATCCTGTTCTATATCGACGACCACTGATCGCGTCTCCTTCATTGGAGGCCGTGAAGGAGGCCAAGGTTGTCTTCCAGACTGCCTGCAAGATGAAGGACCTTGAACCTGCAGCGGTGTTTCTTGGTATGGAGATCGTGCAAGACCGCAGACGTCATACTCTACTACTGCATCAGGCCCGATACGCACGTGTTGTGGGGGAGCACTTCAGCGACCTCCTCGGCGTAGTGCCCACGGCTTCCACACCTCTCACACCTGACGGGCAGGATGCCCTGAAGGTTGACGATCCCACACAACTGGGGGAGACAGTGGATGTGACCCTGTACCTCCGTCTCATCGGATCTTTGATGTACCTGGCCACTACCACACATCCTGACATCGCATTTGCCGTCAACATCCTTGTCCAATTTTCGTAGGCTCCATGCGCTAGAGTCCTTCATGCGGCTATGTGAGTGGTGCGGTACGTGGTCTCCACATCGTACCTCGGACTCTGCTTTTGCCGGCAGTGTTCGGTGGTCCTTGACGGCTACACCGACAACGACTGGGCCTGGAGCCCAGATGGACGCAGTCGCACCGGTCACGTGTTCCGGCTCGGTGGGACCGCTGTGTCCTGGCGCAGCGAGAAGCAGGGCTGCATTCCACGTAGCTCATCGGAGGCAGAGTATGTTGCTCTGGGTGCAGGGGCTGCTGAGGCGGTATGGCTGCAGCGCCTATTCCTTGAGCTTGGCCAGTCAGTACCTGCCATTGTGCTTCGTTGCGAAAACCAGAGTGTCCTTGCCATCGCGGAGAACTCTGGTATCTTTCATGCTTGCACAAAGCACATTGTGGTTGAGCACCACTTTGTGCGTGATCTGGTGGAGTGACACGTGATCTCTGTCATTTGGGTTGGCACTGACATGCAGCATGCTGACTTCTTGACAAAGGCACTGCCATGCGGAAAGTTCCTGGTGACCATTCGTTCTGTTGGACTTCGCCCCTTGCCTGAGAGTTGTTGAGTGTTGGGTGTGTTTGTGTCCGTACCACATTTGTCGTTGCACTCGTGTTTGTACTCGTCTCAGTGCTGCACGTAAATGGACATGCGTACCATCGGGTCATGGGGGAGTGTTGTGATTTGTGACATTCCTGTCGACCTGTACAGTTTACTGTGACCACTCAGCTGTGTCCATACTCGTGCAGATCCCTGATGCGGACCCTGGAGGCACCGGTGCATCATCTGGTGGCGGACTACCATCCTGGAGCTGACTGATGACCGTTCCAGAGCTCTGGACGCTACCTGGGACCTCCTGTAGTTTTTCTGCAGTACGCAGGAGTTTATCGGTGGACTGGCCGTGGGCCTAATTTGCATGTTTTTGCATTGTGTGTCCACCGTTTGATGCCGGATGCATGCATGTAACCAGTCGTAGCGTCCGCCTTTTGATTCTGCACGTCTAGGTTCACATGGCGTAGCGTTCTGATGTGACTACGCAGAGTTACGGCCAAAATAGTGGTTCTGGGCCGGTTTTAGGACAGATCTTGCAGTGCCGCGTGCGACACCCGCCGTGCACCACAACAGGTACTTATGCCATGGACCTGTCATTTGTCATTTCTCTCTGCAAATGCTATTGAAGCATTTTGACACTTTGCCTTGTGTCTCCTAGTCAAACCCTTGCCGTTGTGTGCACGACTTGTGACCTTCGTCACCGTCTGACCGGGCACTGATGCCTAGTCAGCGGCTGTGTAGCTAGGAAGCTTCCACGCATCTTCTCAGATGAGGTGGTTTGTGGGCGGTTTGCATGCGCAGTCCAAGACTCCTCATGCGCTAAAAGGGGGCCTGATGGGCTTCACAATAGCCAGGCCCAGCAGGCGCCCGCATAAGATTAAACACCAAAACCCCGAATGTAACTTGGCGTGTGGTTTGATTGGGGTTTGCACTTAAACACAAGAGGAGGTCGTCGATGTAGACCAGAATGGCCGTGAGCGGCTTAGGGGCTTGTGAGAGGAAGAGAGAGGGGTCTGAGGCACTCTGGACGTACCCAAAATTCAACAGTGTGCTGGTGATCTCTTTGTTCCAACAATGAGGCAACTGCTTTAGACAATACAATGCTTTGCGTAGTTGATACACATGGCCAGTGCCGTCCTTGAAGCCGGGAGGCTGGACCATGCAGATATCATCATCTAACTTTCCATGGAGGAAAGCGTTGTTCACGTCCGTCTGGTGTAGCTTTCAGTCATGTTGGACTGTCTCACATATCTTTTGGTTTGTGTTGCTTCCACCCATCACGACCGAAGCCGATGGATTACCCATATACCCCACGTTGGTGGTATAGGATGGAGGAGAGTGTGATGACACGACGGGCCTCCGAAGTGTACCGAGACTTCTCCAACACCTACAACAGCACCGGCGAGACGCGGTCGATGCGTTCCAGCAGCCCTATTGGCTTGTCGGGAGCTAGGAGAGTTTTCTTGGTGGGTTGAGACCCGCACACCTGGTGGACTGTACCGGTGCGACGAGGAGACCCGATGGCTGTAACAGTGCTTCCAATGTTCGGAAAGCCGTTTGTGATGTCTAGACGCTGATTTTGAGTGTTTCTAGCACTGCTTGTATTTTCTCGGTGATCAAGACCCGAGCACTCGGAGAGCTGTTCCGGTGCCTACAGGAGGCCACCTTTGTTGTTCTTGTGGTGTATACAGTGTGTTCTCCCCGCTGACTCGTTTGGGTTCAGCGGGGTTGACGGGGCCCGGTACAGCTAGCTGCCGGTACCCCTACACAAGCCATCCAGGGGCTCATTTGTATTCTCTCCTTGTTCTTTCGTATTATGCATTCCAGAATTAGCCAAAGTTTTGCCTTTTTATACTACACTCACACTCAGAGCTCATGTTCGTGTTTGCATGGGCCTGCATGCCCTCATTAATTTCCAACTTGGTATTAGAGCGCAGGAGGGCGTGTGAGCAGCAGACGCAACAGAAGTAGCAGTAGTGAGAAAAACGCGGAAAGAACGTGCCACGTAGTGCCACGCTGGTAGTAGCGTGAGGGAGCATGAAGTGATTACACGTGAACACCACAGGGGCGGTGAGCCACACATAATAGCATTAACGACTGTGGCAACAGTAGTAGTGGCAGTAACAGACGTAGTAGCAACAGCAGCTGCAATGCCGTGCAACAGGAGCAGTGGCGACAGAGCAGCCGCTCACAAAAAAAGCAGCAAGGGTGACAGCAACAGCATCAGAGGCGGGCGCTAGCATTTGCAGCAGTTGCACCGGCGGTAGTAGCAGCAGTAGCGGTAGCTGTTGTGCCACGTAGCAGCACTAGCAATGGCAGCTATAGTAGCATAGCAGCCGTTGCAGCAGCGGCAACAACAGTAGCAGCCCATAGCAGCAGCAGCAGCCATTGCAATAGTGACGGTAGCAATAGCCGCGTGCAACAACGACAGTAATAGCAGAAGTGTACAGTAACAATAGCAGCGGCGACAGCAGCAAGCAGCAGCGACGACAACAACAAGTAGTAGCAGTAGTTGTTGTGCATAGTAGCAGCAACAGCTGAAGCATAGCAGCAGCGGCAGCAACAGCAAGCAGCAGAAGTAGCTGCTATGCAGAGTAGCAACAGCAACAGTAGCGGAAGCAGGAGCAGTAGTGGTGGTAGTGGAATGGCAACGACTGCATAGTGTAGAGCAGTTGTAGCAGCGCTTGCAGTCTCCCCTTCCCAGTCGATAGCGGACAGTCGTCGGCGGCGACTTCTTTTTTGAGACGAGTCGTTGATCGGTGTCTCTCAGGGGCCCGTGGATTGGTACCCGCACTTCAATCCATAGGATCGACGACGTATCCGGGTTTTTTCATCTCCAAGGTCTTGGTGGTCTACCGCTTGGAGGAGTAGCCACACCTGCAGCCGCCACACCTTCTGTTCTTGGAGTAGTTTTTTGCTCCTTTAGTGGCAGCAACACTCGTAGTCGCAGCTAGTGAGACTCCATTCTCCGGGCATGCTATGGTTGTGCAGCTTGTCCCGTCTCATCTCATTTTTTGACCTCGACACCGTGACCTGTAGGAGTGACCTGTGCCTACTGGTCTCATCCTCTCCCATGGCTTGGTGTTTACCACTAGGAGTAGGTTCCCTCGGTACCTATCCATCGTCTAGTGCACATGAGTGTGCAGATATCTGAGCAGGCTTCCTACATGTTCGCCTGCTACTACTGTGGTGATGGACGTCATGCTTGGTGTTGATGCTGGACGCAACCTCGCAGTTGGCATCCACCTTGGCTTCAGCCTCGTCCGAGCATGCGTCCTCCACAACATGCGGATCAGGTACAACTCTGGCACAACTCTAGCACAACTCTCGTACATACCTAGCACAACTCATGCCGAACTATGGTAGATCTCGTAGCTGGACCTCTAGCGACCATATTCGCTGAGATCCACGGCCTGAAGCAGATGGTGCAATGACTTTGTGACCTCGTAGTCACCAAGCGTGCTTCTACTACTAGTTCATCGATGGCCTCCTTGATGTCATCTCCTTCATCCTCTCCTCATTTCTCATCCGGTGGTGTCCCTTTAGCTCCACCTGCCGGCCAGTCCCAAGCTGCCACCATCCTCTCGATCCTCCACTCTCATGCTACCACAACGCCATATCGAGATGACATGCGTTCATGTAGTCAGTCTAGTCGTGTGTGTCGGCGGCGTCAGTGTCAGTGCTCCGCACGCCATGCTCGTGTCCGTTTTGATACATCCTCCACCTCCTCGGATTTCATTGCTATACCAGTCAAGGAGGAGTGTGGTCAACGCACATAGCCTGCTATGACTGTAGCGATAGGATCCGCGCTCATGCCGTGCCATGGTACACGGCCGTCAGGTCAGGCAGATTTAGATGATACGGTAACAGCACATGAGGCTGAGTCTGATCCTGACATGGCGTTCATGGTGGAGAATTGCGTGTCATCGAGCTCAAATACCACGTCCGGACTGGATCCAGATCTTCCGCAGAAGCAGTTTACATCAGGAGGAGCGCAGGCCCGGTATCCCTGGGTGGTGGCACTCGCGGCTCTGACCGGTGGCGGCCCGGCAGTGGCACAGGAATCCCGTACGGATTGGGATGCGTCTACCGGACTTTTGGGGGAGTGTGTGTAGCAGGCTGACACCAGTTTGGCGGAGATTACAGTGCATGAGGCATGCATGTCATCGAGGTCGACATCCACACTGGGACGGGATCCAGACATTCTGCAGCAGCACGCAACATCAGGAGTGCACATCCCACGTGCCTGGGTGGTGCCACTCGCGACTCCGACCGGTAGCGGCCCGGCGGTGGCACAGGAGTCCCGTTCAAATTGAGATGCCCCTTACGGGCTTCCGGGGGCGTTGGTGCACGAGGCTCACACCAGCCCTGTAGCGGTTGCAGTGCATGAGCAGAGTCGGACGGCTGGTCTTTTAGAGGTTGAGACATTCTTGAGAGCAGCAGTTCTGAGAGATGTCATTGGGACATGTGCTGCAACAGACAAAACAGATGGATTCAGATGGTGGTCCTCACTCCGTTATCGAGCGGGTGACAGCGACCAGTCTTTCCGGTGAGACGGTGCATGAGCGCCAGCTGTGCTTGCTGATCGCCTTGATGGGCATTGTCGAGCCGGAGTCCTGCACATCTGTGTCCACTACACTTGCAAACGAGGACAGTGGAGAAGATCCGACCACCCGGATGGAGTCAACTCGTCAGCAGGAGCTGATGCCTGCCCTCTCGTGTTCACCTGTTGGTGACCCTACTGATCACATTGGCGCTGAGAGTGGCAGTACCTACACGGACGACATTTCCACATGCTCCATAGACTCTGATGACTCCTCTTTCTCCTTCTCTCTCGGCACGCGACCGCTCATTTCTCCTTGTACGACAGACATGAGCTGTGGGGTTGCGACACCTACACCTGCGTCCGATGTTCCAGCGTCTCAGCACATAGCGAGTTTGGTTGATCCCCAGGATAAGGGTGCACACAGGTTCCAGGAACCGCGGTTCCGGAACCGCGGTTCCGGTTCCAAGATTCTGGAACCGGCCAGGAACCGCGGTTCCTGAACCCAGGTCTATGGAGGGAATAACGAGTGGGGAGGGTGGGTTTTTTGGGCCTTACTTGCTGATGTGGCATCCTTGGAGGCCATGTGAGCACTCCAATCATGTACCCACATACAATAGAGTAGTGTTGAAGGGCTTTTTCCTTATTTTTGTTGAAGAAAACATGATGGTGGGAGCTGATCATGCTTCATATTCCTTGCGTACGAGGGGAACTTTGGTGGAACCGTGACCAGAACCGCGGTTCCATGAGGAACCGCGGTTCCGGAACCGGAACCGCGGTTCCGG
>SZWC01001278.1:78354-91183 GCA_023375785.1 Penium margaritaceum | reverse complement strand
TCTCTCTCTCTCTCTCTCTCTCTCTCTCTCTCTCACACACACACACACACTCTCATACAAATCACTGATTCTCTTTTTTTCTTTCACTTCTCTTGCTTGTAATAAATGTAAGTTATGTTAAAAATATTTTATCTCACAGTCCTTCTTTAGTTGTTTTCTAAACCTTGAGAAGAATTGTCCTTTTTTTAAGGGAAAAAGTCACATATACCCAGTTTTTTGGAACTCTTGAGCTCATCCGCCCATTGTTGAGGGAAAATTTCCCTAGCTACCCATCGTCCACCGCTACAGCTACGCCAGTAACAAAGGAAATAGAAGAAAGATCATGGCGAGGCCAAATTCCATGCTTTGACGACGCATGACATGTGGTGTCTTCTGCTAGTATCACAAAACCCTTCATTGTCTTAGCTACTGAGCTAACACCTTTGGCAGAGAAGCCGCAAAACCGAAAAAGCTCACATAGGTTTTTAGGCCTTCTTCCTTTGTTGACATGTGTCATGCACCCTAAACTCAATCAGGCATACAATTTGCCTTCAAGAGTATTAACGCCTTAGCATTACATCTCAAGAAGATCTCAAGTCTTCAATATGCAAGAGAGCATCAAGCAAGGGTTAATTGATTAGCATGCAAGACAAGTCCTTTTATAGCTGTCTGTCCAGTCCTAGAACTCAAAAGTACATTCCTGGGAAGTGGCCTGAACCAGCCACATCACCAATAGACTTGCACTGTGGGCTTGACACATAAGCATCCTAGTGTCAAGGTGACAGACCAACCACGTAGCGTCCAAGAAGCTACGGACTTTCTTTCTTGGAAGCTTCCATAGCAACCAAGATGTGCATGGGGCCAGGATCANAGCATGCAAGACAAGTCCTTTTATAGCTGTCTGTCCAGTCCTAGAACTCAAAAGTACATTCCTGGGAAGTGGCCTGAACCAGCCACATCACCAATAGACTTGCACTGTGGGCTTGACACATAAGCATCCTAGTGTCAAGGTGACAGACCAACCACGTAGCGTCCAAGAAGCTACGGACTTTCTTTCTTGGAAGCTTCCATAGCAACCAAGATGTGCATGGGGCCAGGATCAAACTCATGACCTCTCACTTGGCCAAATCAACAAAATGGCCGAGGTAACCACTCATCCACATGGTGTACTCACAGGGAATATCTTACATGACACACAACATAGTTGAGTCACTCTACAACGGATCCAGGGATCATACCTCCACAAGGGACCGAGCATTCCTGATCCGTCCTACAACACTGAACAAGGGGCAAAACCATTCAACACATTGAGGGGTTTGTGATACTAGTAGAGGGCGGTTTTTCCAGAGATTGAGGGGATTTTGAGACTCCCCATGCATTGAATAGAAACATGCTGGGCCCCGCTACCGCAGGGCCCAGCAAGAGCCCACGCAAAACTCAAAATCCTAAAACCCTAAATGTGATTCAGGGTAGGGTATGACTGAGGTTTGAATTTTGAAATAGGGGATTTATGTGCACAGGAAAAAGAAACAAAAATGAAAGAAGGGTGTTTTCGCTCGATCGCGAGGGAGAGATGATCCCTTTGTTTTATTTTTTCTGACACGCAAACCTTCTTGTTCGACTTTGGGATTTATATGTTTGTCACGGGCTCTGCCCGTGCCAAACATGCAAAACCCTAAACTGACCTGGGGGATTTGTGCGTCGAAAAAAAGAAGAAAAAAAAAAGGAGTCTTTGCTCCCACGTCATTCCTGCATGGGAGTGATGTCCCCATGCACTTCTTTTTTTCTCGTCCGGCAATGCATGTTGCAAGCGAGCATGATTTCAAAGTGGGATTATGAGTTTTTTTTTTTTGGGGCCGGTGCTGGACGGACTAGAGTCTTATGGGTATCCAAGCTATTTGGCCCTCCTTTTTTCCTTTAGACCTATATCTGTCATCAATGTGATTATAGTATGTTTGTATTTAAGGCCCTACATTTCCTCTATCAAGCCGATGTATCAAGACACATATTTTCCTCACATCAAGGAAGCCTCATCACCATCAGATCTGTCAAATCGAGTGGCCTCAGCGTTGTTTGCCTGTGTCACAGGATGTCGGCCATCATTTTCTACTGACAGAAAGCTTCTCAATAAGCTATCTTTTTTAACCCTATTGCCACCCTAAATCCAGGGATGGAGCCATCCTGTCACTCAGACCCCCTAGTGTGAGGCATAGTGTGTAAGGATGTGTATACTCATTTTTTATGAGAAAGTGCACTTATCACACACTCAGTGTATGATAATGCTAAGCTCAAATTCGTAATGGATTGTGATGTTATTCATTGTAACAAAAATCAGGTTTTTTTTTTTTCATTGCAATATCGTATTTTGCTTAAAGAGTGTGTTAAAGAATCATTTTTTCCTGTGTAGCAAGCACTGAGTAAATTGAAACAAAGCAGAGAACTATGAAAATTAGTCACTGTTTGGCTGATCGTTTGGCGCCTATTACATGTAGTTTACAGACAAGTTTACTAGCATCCTGATTGAAAAGAATGTATAGACTTGCTTCTAAGTTGATGGAATGCAAAAAAATCTTCGGATAGGATTAAGGCTCTAATGTTTCACGGGACATGTGAAATAATATCTCTAGACAACATCCACTTCTTAAATCTATCAACTTTTGACAATAGATAAATATTTTCCTCTCTTCATTCACATGATAAACTCACTATCTCCACCTAGTATTTCTCTGCTGAACAAAATTGATCGTTGGAAAAAGTTCGTCTTGGTCTTTGTGATTGCAAAGGTTCAAAACGTGTCCAGATAAAACCTGAGATGTTGCCGTCGACAGATTGGTACCCTCTTACTCTAGGAAGACCGGGTTTTAAACATCGCATCATCTACTTTCACGCATTGTTGTTTGTGTTCTTACATCACAAACCCCTTTGGTTTGCTGTGGAAAAGTATGCATCCAACCGAGCGCAATACTCATTTTGACATATATTGGCTGCACACTCAGTGCATTATAAGTGCACTTCTGCACTCATTTTAAGTGCAATCGCCACATGCACTACCCCCGTACACTGAGGGGCCTCTATAGACCAACTTGCGAGAAGTGAAGCGACAAAACAGGTGACCAAATACTGGCCAGGACAAACATGACATGAAGGGTTCAGATAGATGAGGTTCTGTGAGTAGTAGACCACCAACTATTATCATATGATTCTTGCAGAAAGGATCATATGATAATTCCACACTGTATGGTACAAGTGGACTATCCAGATTGTGATAGCAAGAAAGGAGATTCGTCGCACATGTATGAGATTTGATAAAGATAAACGTCTGAGAGACACAGTGGGACATTATTACGTCCTCAAAGACGATTCTGGCTACAATTGCCTCCATGATTCAAGGCAAATTATTTAAGCTGTTAAAATTTTATCTTTAGGAATCTTCTCCAAACACACATTATTACAACAACCTTATATATACCTAGTAAACACAATGATGATGAGACACATTGAGATAAAATTGTGACCAAAATTTATTTCCACAATCTAAAAACAACCAATTTATTTTCCATTGATGTATTTTCATATGAGTTGAACAAACTTTCCATACAATTACTTAGAGACGGGAGTATCTCATGTCATGAACACCTTCCTTCCAAACAAGAAAAGCGTGTCTCATGTCATACACTAGCTCCACTCATGAAAGTCCTTGTAAAGAAAGAAGTGAGTTTATACATGTGATATAAAACTCACAAGGTTTCCTTGGACACATAACAAGAATTAGTACAATACGTGCAATCTTCGTGTATTTTTGTATGAATGCTGAGCACACTTAACACGTACACTAGTATGAAACACTAAGGTCCATCATAAGAAGAGATCTTTTTGGCCATACAGGACAAAATGGAAGGTGCAAGAGGACGCATAATACAAATGAGCACACTAGGTGTGCTATCGGTGTACTTCTACATGGTGACTCAGCGTACTTGCCAAATAAACTAGCCCCACATACTGAGGTCCATCTTAGAAAGAGATTTTTCGGGTCATATGGGACAAAAAGCAAGATGTTCTTTGACATATGAGAAAAATGAGCACACTTTCTGCGCTCTTAGTTTACTTTTGTATGGTGCATGAGCACACTTGCTACACACACTAACACCACGCACTGGACTCCTTTATAAGAAGAGGATTTTTGGCCATAAAGGACAAGAGTGCACTTTTCTTATACACTATTAAATGAGTATAAGGATGGGTATAGGGTACTCCCATTGAAGAGAGCACACTCAAGGTACACGCTAAAAAACCTGTGTATAAGGTGGCCTTGATTTGCCATACCTCACGATGTGAATGGAAGTAGTAAATGAGGAAACAACAAAGGAAGTTGTAGCAGTCACAAAATGACGCACGTTGCCGATGTTACTCGATGTGGTCAAGAACAATCTACAGCGTGGAGCACAAAAGTTTCTATTCCATGTGGATTCGGGGGAATTAGAGGAGATCGTAGCAACAGATGCAACAATATCGGCCTCATCGGCCTCGATACCTGAAGTATTTCTGGCTTATTCACAAAAGTTTGCTTCTATTATCGAGGACTTAGAAGGGGTTTTTCTGAAAATTTGTCTTGAGAGCTACCTTTGCAATGCAACGGTGATCATCAGGTAGACGTGAATCCCTATGATAGATAGAAGGTTTAGGGGGCCTCTTGGATGAGCAATCACAGGCTAATTGAGCCGAATATTCACTGGACGAGATGCTCATCAGTGGCTCATTAGGCCATCAACGTACCATAAGACACACGTCTAGTTTTTGTGAAAATGAAGACTGGCAACATTACCATCAAGAACTGCTACCTCCTTGCACAAGCAGAAGAGTTTGTCAAACAAATTTTTGGGACAAGAATTTTCATAAGATTTGACCTTTATAGCGGCTATCACCAGATCTGCGTGCATGGTAAGGACATCAAAAGATGGTGTTCCGTACTTGATATGAATACTTCACATTCACGGCCATGGCATTTGGACTCACAAGTGCTCAACCAATTTTTATGCGACCATGAAAAATTAATTGGCAGTACCTCAGCAACGTTTTAATTGTATATCTTGCTGAAATCCTGGTGTACATCCGCACCCCAAAGGAGCACAGTGGACATCTCCAAAAAGTTCTGAAGGAAAACTCTCAAAGTGCGACTTTGGTTGCCATTCAATTGAGTTTTTGGGTCACATCATTGGTGGCGAATGGATAACCATTGATCAAAAGAAACCGGAGGCGGTCGTTGATTGGTCAACGTACACCATCGTCTGGGATGTCTAGGTATTTCTCTGATTTTGGATCTATTATCGTCAATTTGTAAGGGGCTACACTCGGGTGTCAGTGCCTCTCTCCGTAAAGCAATCGAGTGGATTGGGGAGATGTCAAAGGAGAAGTATTCAACTCTTTGAGTAACACTCTGACCTGAATGTCAGCCTTACAACAGTGGACTATATAATGGCCATTGACTCTTTTGATCAAGCAATCATAGTCGTTCTCCTCCAAGACAATGGTGGTGGAGAAAAAATGGTCTCTCGTATATTGAGAAAAGTGTGCGGTCTGGAGCTAAACTGCGCAATGCACGAGAAGGTTATGTTGGCAGTCGTGAAATCATTGAAAACATGGCAGTGTTGTTTGGAATGCCGATGATGTATCGTCCACATGAATCACCATGGACTCAAAATTTTCAAGTCACAGTCATATATGAGCCATCAACAAACTCGATAGATGAAGTTCCTCATATCCGACTCCAACTACAACATCGAGTACCGGCCTTGAAAATAAAATCAAGTGGACGCTCTAAGTCAACGACCAGACCTGATGATTGAGGTCAGCATGTTGCTCATCAAATGTCTCATTTGATGAGCAACAGACCCATACTTTGTGAGGCTGCTTGCAAAGTGTTCGTAACCCTTTGCAATGATTTTGGCAGGTACAAAAAAACATAATTCTGGTTGGATGAATCCTACTGGAGATGGGAATTCACTCACTAGAAGAGGATTTCCACAACGCCCGGTTCAGGTGGAAACTTTGACAAGGAAAATTTTGTCAACAAGAAAGCGAAGTACTATTGGTGGGACAAGATGCAAACCAACTTCGTAAACTACTTCAAGACCTACAACACGTGCCAATTCCATGATTTGACACAAACAAAGCCCCCGGGTTTGCTTCAAGAAAAACCGGCACACAAAGAACCATGGTCAGACATATCCATGAACTTTGTAATGGATTTTTTCACAACATAGGAGGGAAATGACGCAATATTTTGGTGGTCGAACGGTTCTCAAAGATGTCTCACTCCATTCCAACAACAACCACGGTCACCACAAAGGAAATAGAACAACTGTTCCTCAACAATATCATCCGACTACACGCTGCACCCTCCTCCATTACCAATGATAGGGATGGGCAGTTCACCAGTACGTTTTAGTGCGAGCTGATTACTCGCTATGACATTTGGATCCATCACCAGAGTGACGCTTAAATCGAGTACACCAATCAGACGCTCAAGCAACTACTCTGAACTCTGTTTGAGTGATATTGCATTGACTGGGTGTTCAAGCTACCGACCACCCAGCTTGCATACAACTCCGCGACATCAGCTACAACTGAAAAGGTATCGTTTGAGGTGGTTTACAACAAACTTTCCTCTAATCCGGTGGAATTGCACAGTACAAGAAACATACCAGATGTCAACATCAAACTAAAATACTTCCAAAGCATCTTGGGATCGCCAATCGCTCTTGAAGACACAGAAAGCTTTGAAGCATGTAGCCCATAAGAATCAGCTGAATACCGAGTTCCAAGTGGGTGATTGCATCCGACGGAACATCGCGAACGTCCGTTTGGGAGGACAAGGCTGTGCCAAGCTCAAACATAAGTGGTTGGAGCTAGAAATGATCCTGCGCTAGTCTGGACAGGCCTATTTTCTGCCACCTCACACACTTGGACGGAAGTGTGTGGCCTGCTATGTCCATACCTAGCACCTAAGCAGCACCGGCTGCTCAGTTGTGAGAGGGAGAACTTGCACTTGAAACTTAGCACCATACCTGCAGTTAGAAGTGAGTAATGACTGAGTTGATAGCAACAAGGAGGCATGGAGCACACACTCCCACACTAACCTAGGTCCTCACCTGTATGGGGCTTGTTACTCAGCTTACCAGAAAAGCAGGAAACTCCACTGTTTTCTAGCCTGTGGAGTTTTTTTTGTGAGCCCTGCCAGACGACCGACAACCCCAAACCCAGACGTCGTCTGATTGTCCTAAAAATTCAACCACACCAGAATGTGCACTCTTCAAATGCAGCCATGAAGTCATAATCATCTACAACATTCACAGAAGAAAGTTATGGCTGCCTTAACCTAGGTAAAATCTATGCCACTAAGAAAATCAGGCTATGACTGTCGGTGACATGAATGATAGCGGCTGCTGTCCATGGAGTTGGCTGCGCACTGCTACCAAGTGGGAGACTCCATAGGATACGATAGTAGCCATGTCTCTCACGGTGGTGCGACATCCCCTCCATCGCTTAGTGTCCACCGTCATCAACGTCCGCCAAGTCATCTGCTTGTATGAGCATGTACACCAGCCGAGAGGTCACAGTACAAATCAATGAGGCAGTGTGTGTGCAAAGCGCAACACTCCCCCATGACCCAGGGGCACCAATGTTCATGCATGTGCAGAGGTCATGCATCCACAGTTTACACCATAAGTCATGCTCCCCATACCCTCATGTCCTGAAAGTGTAACAGAACCACACAAGTGTGATGATGAGGACACAAAGTGTTAGGGCATAGAGGAAACAGACGAGGGAAATAAATTCACGGATGCACGAATGTGCACTCACGGATGTAGTCCAACTAGACGAAAAAAATTCTTGAATGATGCGTTTTTAATTGCCTTGGTGAAGAATTCAGTAAAATGGAATACAGTATTGACCACATTTGTGTACTTTTTGCACGTGTCATCAATGCCATCATTGTCTGCAATGGCTATGGTACTATTAGTTGACATGGTGTGCTCCTTGCAATGAGTGTTGTTGATTGCACTCCCTTATTTGACCACTGAGGAGTATTAGAAAACCTTATCTGAATTAGATTTGGATTTTGTTGATTTTCCCATGCAAGATAGAGATTTGAATCACTCAATTTGATTGAGTATTAAGAAAGTTAGCCTGGCCCGAAGTTCGGGTGTTGAGCGAGTTGAATCTGATACTCGCCATGTGTGGCGGAATTATCCACCACTGGTGATCTGAGTTCAACTCCAACGAGCTCCAAATGTACCAGGGCCATTAAGGAAGCAACCAGAGGGGTTTCCTTGACTAGGTTGAACCTCTCCTTGAATCCTAGGAAAGGAAAGGGGTTCCAACGGGTCACCGTCGAATCGCCTCCCGTTGCCTATAAGTGCAAGGCAAGCTGGACAGCTCCACCAATGGTTACTTCGACGGCCGTACTAGGGGCTCTACTGCTCTGATTTGGGCATGCTTGGATGCATTGGAAAGATTATAAGATAGGCTGTAAGGATCTGATGTTATCTCACTGTGATAACTAACAAAAATATTTTCATTTCAGTTCTACTGAATGTGACGTGTTGAGCCCACCCACATTCGTGATCCTTGTGCTCCACACTCTTCGTCGTTGGTGTCTATTGGCTGTCCAAAACATTGATAGCGTGACATAATGAAGGCTATGCATCCTTGAGGATTCCTCTACACCCGCTAGTGCGAAAAATCTCATTGTCACCGGGTAGCGTGATGGGCGAGGCGGGTTGACAAAACTCACACGAAAGACGATAGAGCCACACACTCTCATGCATCAACATCAATGCAATGTACTCTGCCTATGTAGTGCTGTACGCAATGCATCCTTACTTCTCACATTATCCTTAGAAAGTCGTGCCGCCAATGAGAAATATCCACCCATTGCTGATCTTACCGTCTATGCTCCTAGCCCAGTCACTAACAGTGATTGGGCTAGGAGAATCCAGTCGTGTAGCCCTCAGCGATTCCAGATGGCTTGTCACTGAACATCAGTCCATGACGTGGGGCGGAGACAATACACCATATCACATGAATGGTTGCATCTAGATGTCAATGGTATGGGGACTTAGAGAATTGGGCCAGCACATTCACGGGAAGGAAATACCCCCCTGATCTTTAATTCCGATATTATATATTCTTAGTGTGATCGAAATAGGATACGATATTTCGTTCATTGAATTTCAAGAACCACATAAATAATTCAAACATGATTTCGTTGAATTTATAGATTCACCTAAGCTTGTTTCCTCTAATCACTTCCACGGGCTCACTACTCTGTAGTTCCTTGACGTCTTATGTTGAGCTCGAGCATGGTGACATACTTAACTCGCAGGTCACTGTTTGTCTCAAGTGTGCGACTGAATTTGATGCAACAGTTTTTGCGGAAAAATCGGTCGCTTGACAGCACACCTGACAGCTTTTCTGACAAGCTGCTAGGCGAGCTGGTCGCAGACATGTGCAAACAGCGAGCCAGACTATTTGAAAAAGAACTGAGATTACATGCAGGACGTACGCGCTGGCCGCTCACTGGACGCCCTTCGTTGAATTTAAGGACGAGGAAAATGTTGAACAGCCCCCTTCATCGAATTTAAAGTTCCATTTTCCACAAATTCGACCGATTTGGACCACTTAAATAATTCAAAACTGAAATTTCACATTGAAATTAAAGATCACAAACTGAAACATAGAATTTAAAAATCAGGGGGGTATCAGGTCACGTGGTGGTGACAATAAACATGAGTGACCCGATGACACAAAGAAAAGTAGTCACGTCCACACCCATCCTTCAGCTTGATCTGCCCACTTGGGGTCAAGGGTGTGGAGACATTGGACATAGTGGGCAAGAGGTCCGCAAAACGCTCGGCCAACATCTGCACATAGGTTGCCTAATTCACACGTGAAATTCCATGGGTGCGGTCGCGCTTGATTTTGGGGGGAAGTGGGAGTTTGGTCATGCCTAGAAATACATGTGCAAGCCATTGGTCTTTCATCTTGTAAGTGGACTATAGCACATCCTTCACTAGCTTGACAGCGGTGAGTTCAGGCGACGTGATGAGAAGACAATCCATATAGATGAGCACGATGACAAGGGTAGTGCCTCTTAGGGTGATCTACGGCGCTACGCACCAGGCAACCCTCCAAGAAGGTGCAGATTCTCTCCGTGTTCTAATCTAGTACCTAAGTGATTTTTTTATGCCATAGAGGGTTTTTTGCAATCACCAAACACGATCTATGCCTTCGTCAAAGCTAGGAGGCCGGACCATGTAGAGCTCCTCACCATGGATGGTTCCATGCAAGAAGCCATTGCTCACATCCATCTGGAGGAGATCCCAGCCATGATGTGCGACCATGCTAAAAAGCGCGCAACCAGTGGTAAGACGGTCAACTAGTGCAAGTACTTGGTTGAAGTCCACCCTTGGTACCTATGCAGAATCATTGGCTCTGATCCATGCTTTGTACTTTTCCAACGTGCCATCTGGCTCCCTCTTGCCAATGGCTTTGTGGCCTGGGGGCAAGTGAACCAGCTCCCATACAACATGCTTGTTGATGGCAGCCAGTTCCTCCATAAAAGCAGCATCCCAGTGGGCAGCATCAGGTTCAGCCATGGCCTTAGGGAGGCTCTGTGGATCGGCTGCCTAAAAAGATGGCCTGGTTGTCAACAAACGATCAACCAAGGCCCACTCGAGCACACGGCAATGAGACAGAGACAACACGTTGATGCTCTTGATAAATCAGGAAACAACAAAATGCGGATCTAGGATGAAGGTCTATTGTGACAACAGAAAGGAAAGGCAGACCCAAGGCATTCATCCCTGGATCCTCGCTCACCACAGTGTGAGAAGGGGGGTGGGAAGGAAGGTAGTGGCTGGAGGCGAGTGGAGGTAATGACATGATGGGTCGCTCCACTAGAGTGACCAAATCAAGAGCTAGAGAACTGCTCCACTGGTTGAAAAATCCAGCAACCAGAGTGAAAGAATCGTTCGCCTGAATGGAAAAGTGAGCGGCGAAAGAATTGAACTCAGTTGCCTGGTCATCGAAGTCAATGGCCAAAGAGGTCGACTCCGATGCGTGTTCAGCAGGTTGGCGCCTCCCGGCGGTGCCCTTGGGCATGCGGAGGGGTAAATTCTGGACACCATTCCCCTCATCCATGTTGTGCGGTAGTTACATGGAAAGAGAGACGGGAAAAGGGATAAAATTGATAAGATACAACATTCAAAGGGGTTGTTGCAGGATTCTAACCTTGATGACATGAGCATCAATCCTGCTAATGTTAGCATAGCCTTTTTTCTTTCATGAAAGTGGCTGCTGATGCCATCAGTTTGTTATCCTATTTTTTGGACTAGGACGTCAATTTTAGCTAGCATTTTGTCTCCTTCGGAAACATTGAAGGTGGATGATCCAGAACATTTGAGGGAGATGGTGGATGTCATCCTGGATTTGCGCCTCATTGAATCTCACATGCACTTGACCACAATCACTTGTCCTGACACTTCCTCTGCCATCAAACTCCTTGCACTATTCTCACTGTGCCCTCAGGCAAGATCCCTCCATGGCATGTGGTAGTGGTTTCATGCCATACATCGGACTGTGCTTTTTTCAACAGGGTGCAGTGGTGGTCAACGCTTACATAAATATTGACTGGACATGGTCGGAAGGGCTACATATTCCTGCCAGGTGGCGCTATTGTGTGATGGCATTGTGGCAAAAGTGGCTGAATCATGTGTAGCTTTCCAGAAGCGGCATATATCCCACAGGCGGTGTGGGCTGCTGAAGCAGTGTACTAACATTATTTGTTTCTTCAACTACATCAGTATGTGTGTTCAATTGTTACGCTCAAGGGAAACTAGATCTGAGAATTATATACAGAGAAATCTGGTATATTTCATGCATACATGAAGGACATTGATGTTGAGAATCACTTTGTGTGTAATTTAGTGGTGACAAGTAGTCTCCCTCACCTTGGTCACCGCATACATGCAATGGATTGACTTCTTGACCCAAGGCACTAGCACGCGCAAAGTCCATGGTGGCCATCCCACCATGGACTTTGCGCTGTCAGGGTTCATCCCTAGCCTGAGGATAGTTGAGAGCGGTGTGTGTGTGTGTGTGTGTGTGTGTGTGTGTGTGTGTGTGTGTGTGTGTGTGTGTGTGTGTGTGTGTGTGTGTGTGTGTTTGTGTGTAGATTATTGAGCATCTCGTTGTACACTCATGTCATTTTTGCACGCGTATGTAAATGTGTACCATCAGGTCATGAGTGAGTGTTGTGATATGACTCGTTCTTGTCCATTTTAATATGACCACTTGGCTGTGTCCATGCTCATGTAGAGCCCTGATGTAGACCACGGTGGTCCCGGAGCACCGTCGAGTGGTGATCCACCCATCCACAGCTGCAGGACAGCTCCCACAGCTTCCAAGAAACTTGCTGAGATATTGTGCCCATTTTCTACAGCCTCTAGGGTTTTCTCACTGGACTGGCCTTGGGCCCCATTTGCATGTGTATTCATTTTATGTCCACCGGTCAATTCCAGACCTATGAACATGTACAATTCTTTTGAAAACTTGAAGAACTTGCATCTGTAGGTTCAGACAATTCTGCATTCGGGTGCTTGTGCCATGAGTTACGCCCACAACATTGGTTTGGGGTAGGGTTAAGGACACACTGACTCTGCCATGTGCATCACTTGCCATGTGTTGCGAAAACTATTTTTTCTGTGAGTCTTTCAATTTCCATTCCTTTCTACCATCCTCGTCTTCTCTTTTTGTCTCAACTGCTTTGTCTCCCATTGTTGCTTTCCAG
>SZWC01001278.1:11258-70029 GCA_023375785.1 Penium margaritaceum | reverse complement strand
GACGAAAATACTTTTGCGCCTTGGAGTTGGTCAAAAAGGTCCTCAATCCGCGGTAAGGGAAATCGATTTTTCACCGTCAGCTTGTTCAACGCTCGGTAATCCACGCACATGCGTAAACCACCGTCCTTCTTGTTCACAAAAAGGATCGGCGCACCATACGGTGAGCTACTGGACTCGATCCACCCTTTTTCAAGGTACTCTTTGATTTGGCGTTCGGCCTCTCGCCTTTCTGCTGGGCTCAGGCGATACATGGGTCTGAACGGAGGAGTAGCCTCCGGTTGCAGCGGAATCGTGTGGCCCATGTGTCTTTCTTGTCGAAGCCCAGTTGGTGGGTCTTGGAACACATCCGAGAACTCCGCCAATAGAGATCTGATCTCTTGTGGCGTGTCTTCCGTCACTTCTTCCTCCACTTTCTGCAGCTGAGCCAAGAAGTATCGACAACCTTGTCGAATACGTCTCTTGACCTGCATTGCAGACAAGCTGGCATGGACTTTGAGTCGGGTCGGTGATAATTCCGTACTCGGAATCAACGTAAAGCGACGTTGTCCTTTTCAGAGGATCAAACGCTTTGATTCAAAGCACATTAGAGCCTTGTTGTCACGAAGCCAGGGATCGCCTAGCACCACGTCGAACGGGTCAAGAAGGTTGAGTACCTTCAACGTGACACTCTGTGTGTACCCTTGAATACAAGTTTTCGCTTTACAAGTACCGATCACGGATACCGTATGGTTTTCACCGACAACAACTGCGCCATTCGATGGCTCATACTTCAGGCCAACCTGTCGGGTAAAGCCAAGGCTAATAAAAGAGTCGTCCCCTCTAATGTCAGCCAGTACGTTCACAGGATCACCAGCTAGGTGTCCTTTGAACTGCATCGTCATGTTGCCTCCACTCTTCCGAGTGAACAGACTTGACAAAGGTAAGCCGAGTTTGAGATAAACACGGAATCTGTATGATGGGCGTCGCAACTCCCATGATTCACCCACTCGAGTCCACATCTTGTGGGCACGTGTGAATTCGGCTAGCACCTTCCAGTCTTTAAATTTGACTGGGTCGAAAGCGTCGAGTAAAGGTATTGCGAACGTGATTGAACTCATTGCTTTGAGGGCGTTTGCTTCAATTACTGTGTTACACAACTGTTGCACAGTGGTTGGTGTCGCCACCACTAAGCAGGTTCGGTCATGCATATCGTCTGGTGATGCAAGATTTAGTCGATCAGCAAGTGCAGAATGAGATTCAATGAGAGGGGAGAAAACAACAGAGAAATTTGAACTCGTAAAAAACTCAAATTGCTTAACATCCTCGTATGAAAATATGAACTCACACTTGTGATCCAGTTTTACCCCTGAGTGGTCCCCACTGACGTCACTCGGGGATGGGAAAAACCCGTCCCACGGCCCTGTCCGTTACCACGGCCGGGCCCATTGCCGCGACCGCGACCCTGTCCACGGCCTTGTCTGCGGCCTCCTGTTGCACCATCCCCACGAGGTGCCGCTGCAACAGCTAGCGCCGCGGCCTCTTGTCCACCACCAGCAGCCTCAGGGCACTGAGCCCTAAAGTGGCCCGGCTGCATGCAGTTGTGGCAGAGCCCTTCGCGGAAGGTTACGTTGTGACGCTCACGCGCCGCCTGCAGCTCGTCATTCTCGCGGCTGCGCTTGTTGTTGGGACCCTTGTGTCCACCATCCTTCTTGGCTGGAGGGTTTTTAGGCTGCTTGCCCTTGGCCCCGCCTCGCTGTCCAGCTGACCTACCAGCCCCTGCAGTGTCCACACGCATGTCGCAACCCTGTTGTGCACGCGCGTTTGGCCGTGCATCATAGTAGTGTTTTGGGTTCGCCGAATACACTTTGCTCATGTAGTCGCGCAACGCCCGCCAGCTTGTCCAAGCTTGGCCAGTGGCTGTCGTGGTGGTCTTGTCCTTCAGCTTCTCGCTGGCGAGACCATCACGCAAGTACTCTAGCAGCATGCACTCTGGGTACTTGAACGTCTGAGTCCCATCGCCCTCGATGAAGCTTTCGGCTTCCTCCACGATTGCAGTGAACTCGCTCAAGTAGGATTCGAGCGAGCTGCCCAGCTGCCTGAAGTCCTTGATCTTGTGGAAGGCGCGCTGCGCCTCCTCACATTAGGTGCACTTCTTGCACATGATCGCGCAGAAAACCTCCCACGGCATGGGCTGCCACTCAAAGTACGGCTGCTGCGCAGTCCACTCCTTGACCATTCACTTGAAGAGTTTTTCTTCAAACTGCGTCGTGGCAAGGTCGCCCCACTGGCTGAGTGGAGCCTTGTGGACACGTAGAACGTGCTCCATGGGGTTCAGCCAGTCGGTCAGCTTCACGCCCTTCCAAAAGATCTCCATACTGTGGAGGAAGGACGTGTTCATGACCGACCCCGAAGTCGTCGAGGTAGGCAAGTCGTCGCTGCCACTGGCAGTGGCATCCGCAGCTGCGGAACGCAGCGCTTGCTGCTGCATCCGCACCTGGATCACGCTCTGCAACGCCTTGTCGAGGTCGTTGCATCGGCGGCTTGCCTCATGGGCGGCCAGGCGTTGTAGCTGGCGATCACGATCTAGGTCCGTGATGCTCTGCCCGACGTGGGCCAGCAGGTTGGGGAACCTGAACTTGAGCTCTGATGTCGTCAGAGCATCGGCGATAGCCTCCAGGGCCTTGCGTTGTCCGTGTACCCTTACCCACTGCAAGAGGGTACGGTTTGCGTACACTCCTCCAAGGAATCCCACCTTTTGGAGGAGACTATCGTCGGCGACGACGCTCGAGTGGGCGCTGCCCTGCCCCATCGCGGCCACATCATAGGAAGGGGGGTCCGCCCCCATTCCTCTGAGTGGTGCCGTATCTCCACCGTCGGTGGTGATCTTCAGTCAGCCTGCCGCCTCAGCAGCAAACTCCGCAAGCCTATGACGGCCATCGCGAATTGCTTTTGCGGCGTTGTCGTCCAGCTCGTTCTCGTGGGAACTTCCCGTGTGACTGCTTTTAGCGCCCTTGCTGCTCTCGGCAGTCTCGCTGCCGTGGGCAGCTTCAGGCGATGCAGCGGGCGCCTTTTCCTTCTCGAGCAATCGGCTCGAGTTCGCCGCACGACAATGGCGATGGTCGCGATCCTCGTCGCCTTCGCCATCGTCGGCATCATGCTCTTCGTGGGGGTCCTCCTCCGGAATATCCTCCTCTATCGCGTTGTCCCTCGCATGGGGGTCGCCCATGTGTGCGTCGACGTGCTTGTCGAGCACCTTTGCGGCCTCCGCACGCTTCTCGGTATCGCCGAGGTTGGCGTCGGTTGCCTTAGGCGGCACGGTTGCCTTAGGCGGTACGGTTGCCTTAGGCGGCACGGTTGCCTTAGGCTGTACGGTTGCCTTTGGGTTGGTAACCGTGCTCGCCGCGGTGGCTCCCAAAACTTGGAGTCCGCCGAGGACGTGCGGTGAGAATGTCACCACCTTGCCCTTGTTGGTCCTAGACGGTCCGGCACTTGCCATCTCGTCACTCGTGCAACTAGCACGTGAAGACCGTTGTGAGGATCACCCCACAACTTTGAGGAGGAATCGCCTCCTAAAGTCACGCTCTCACGATTGGTGAGGCAATTATAAATTTGATTTCTACTTTCCTAGGCCGCCACGTCGGCACAAGGGCGTGGATTTTGGAACTAGTCTTCCTAAGCCGTGACTCACGGCGATTGGCAAGGACTAGTACCTAGGAAAACAGAAAAATACAATACAAGGAATTGACAAGAAGTGTGAGTACCGCTCACAAAGCTAGGACAAAGAATGGGAGAGGAATTACACAATTCCTAGCAATTCCTCCAATCCTTCTTCTAACTTCTTGTCTTCTTCCGGTCTTCTTGTCTTCCTTGGCCTCCTCTTAAGTCTTCTTTGCGCGTCTTGCATCCCTTGGCGGCGTCCTCTTTGAGCCGGCGACGTTGGGGGAGCTGCCAAAAGTCCCCAAGGTGTCACCCTCCTTCTTTTTAGGGTGCTCTCAGGTCGTGAGAGTCCCTAAGCTTGGGGAGGGGCGCTGTCCCAATTTTTTATGAAGGGGTTTTGAAGGAACCTTGAAGATGGAGAGGTTTTTGTGGTTTTTTAGGGTGGGGACTCCCCATCCCGCCCCAAAAAAATCTTCCTAGCCCTCTGGAAGTGAGGAGAAGCTAGAAGAAAGAGTCTCCACAAAGTAGAGCTTTTTTCAAGCTCTCAAACGCACTTTACGGCGCTTCAATCCGTGAAGTGTAGATGTCGTAGTCCCTTCTGGCATTTCTGCTGCTGCTTGCAGCTGCCGGCGGCGTTTTATCTATGTCGTAGCCGCCGTTTCCGTCGAACCCTTGGTCGCGAGGGTCGTCTGGCTCTGAGAACCACTATAACGGGTCGAGTCTCCAGCTCCTGCTCTGAAGTCGTCGTCGGAGTTCGCAGAATGGCGTTCTCAGTCCGCGTCAGGGGTTTACCCCCTTCGCAAGACTGAGGGGCAATCGTCATCAACGACCCAGAGCAGGGAGACTCGAATATTTCGAGTCTCCGGAGGCCCATTTCCGTTTTTAACCAAACCCCTGGTTTTGGGACCCAAACCGGGGGTTTTTACCTCGAACTCGTGTGTTCGCACGAGTTATTNGACAATCGTCATCAATGACCCCGAGCAGGGAGACTCGAATATTTCGAGTCTCCGGAGGCCCATTTCCATTTTTAACCAAACCCCTGGTTTTGGGACCCAAACCAGGGGTTTTTAACTCGAACTCGTGTGTTCGCACGAGTTATTTCGTTCGTTTTATGTCGAAGTTCGTCGCAAACGAACTTCGATTTACGTTTTCTCATTCTAGCGCGAAATCGTCGCGTGTAAGGCACGCTGGCGATTTCGCGCCAGTTTTTTCGACCTCACCCTCACTCCCCCTATCCCTCGTCCTCTCTTGCTCGTTTGCAAGGAGGGCGAGGGGGGGCGAGGGCACGAGGCCACGAGGCCTTGCCCTCGAGGCCCTCGTGGCCCCTCAGCCGCCGATCGGGCTGAGGCCGCGATCTGCGGCTGGCAGCTGACCGGCCGGTGGCCGGCCGGTCGCTTGGCCGGCCGCCGGCCGTCCAGCCGGCCGGCAGCGAGCTGGCCGACGGCCAGTGAATTGCTGGCCGCCGGCCAGCCCTCGCTGACGCGAGGGGTGGTGCGCAACCACCCCTCGCTTCAGCGAGGAGGGAGGGCCGAACCGGCCCTCCCGCTACATTCTCCTTATAGTTTTTCTTGTGGTGCTCAGGCTTTACGCAGATCCAACAGGTCCCACCACGTGGCTTGCTCTAATGCTCGTCCCCTTACACTGCGTCGATCTCCATAGGGTCAGCTTGTTGGTGCTATGCTCGACGCTAGAAATTCTCTTGCTTCTCACCAAAACCCCCTTGATGGAAGTATAGCACGTCAATACGCTCAACAGTGGCCACCATCACGTAGAACTTCGTGATTCCACTTAGTAGCAGCGTGCAGTGAATCTTTGCCTTTAAACTGTCATGGTACTTGTCCGCCATCTCCGGCTCACACATCTCGTCAATCTCCGAGCACAACGCCAAGAATGGACATGTGTACTCTTGGTCTAAGCCGATCTGCTTCAGCTGCTTCAGCTTGATGCGTGCGACCATGGAGGCATTCACCAGATCAGATGAATCTTTGATGGCTTGCTTGAACTGCTCCCATGTCGTCGGCACGCTCGCTTTGACTTGTCCCGCACCCAGATGCAACAACACGGCATGTTGTACAACTACGTTCCCACCTCCACCTGGAGTGTCTAGAACATTTAGCTACCTCCACCACTCCAATGCTGCTCCGTGTAGCAGTGTCACAGCAAATGACACACGCACAGCATCATCCTCTGGAGGGTGATCCAAAGTCCCAAAGTACCTATTCATCGCAAACAACCATGTCTGTATGCTCACACCCATGGCTTTGGTCTTGGCGGACTCCTTGATTGGGTCGTCCGAACCTGTCTAGCATCAGTCGCATCCCGCAGGTCAGCCATCTGCCAAATGAGCCGCTCATTCTCCAGCTTGATGGCTCCCAGCTGCTCTACAACCAGCTGCTCTACAATCTGCTATAGGGCTTGCTCTATCACTCATCATGACTTTTGGACGTTGAACATCATAAAAATAATTGGCAGCGTTTTTGCAGCAATAAAAAATTTTCAACAGCGATTTGATTGTTCGGGATGAAAATATGACGTCTTCGAAGTGTGTGGGAGTCGTCAGTCGTCTCCCGAATGCACACGATAGGCCATGTGGACGCTTTGTAAATACAGAAAAACAAAAATCCAAAGATGGGCTCGTGCGTTGGCTTCAAAGTCTGGTCCAACAATCTCCCTCTCGATCAGCCTCAACGTTGTTTGGCGTAGTGCGCACCTTCGCTCCTTGAAAATTGACAAGCTCCGACAGCGCTTCCGTCCAACGCGTGGCTCTGGCTCTGATACCAAATGTGAGAGAGGGTGCTCTCTGGAGATTAATCCTTTTTGTGTACATAGCACAGTCGCAGCGGAAAGATAGACTTTGAGATAGTCTGGAAGCCCGAGTTGGAAAACACAGAGGTTATTATTGTGAACAAAATACAAGGTATTTATACTGTTTGGCTGGCTAGTCCTGGCCGTAGCCTATTGCTCTCCTAGCTTGCTACAACAAGCTACTTGCACCTGAATTCGCTGTCCTACTTGCACCCAATGGATAATGCGAGAACTCCTTGGCCGTCAATCGTCCAGATTGATAGTCTAGCTTGTCTCTCGACAAGCCGCCGCCTTAGCTTGACGTCTTCCGACTGTGGGTGCGGTCGTCCTGTTGGGTACGCCACCGGTGGTAGTATGGCCATTGTGTGGTCGCTCCCACTGGAACTCCTTCTACGGCTGACCGCACGCCTTATTGGGAGCCTGTCTCCGAGATAACCCCTCGGTGGGTAGCGCATGCCATACGCTACTCGCCGAGAGGGCAAAGCCACCCTCGCGTGGCGTGTTTGGAACGCAATGTGGGGATTGCGCATGAAACAACCCCCCAGCGCCAGTGTATCCTCACGCCGGCACTCACTTGCTCGCTTCGCTCGCTCGCTCCTCCTCTTCGCGTCCTCGCAGCCGCGATCGAGTGGACATGAGCGCGACCGCGAGCTGAATTTTTGGAAATCACAAAAAGGCACGTGTGTCCCTGAAACTCGGACGAGTCCCGAGTCTGTGAGGAAAACAGGTCACCTCATTAAAGAAAAGGTTGGTTTCTTAGCACAATCATACGCGCAATACCTGATCCATAAATGAAAATTGTCACTATCCCAAATGAAGTAATTATTTAGGGTATACCTAAGCAATTCGTTAAAAAACATTTTTTTCAAGTAAAACACATAAATTAATGTACACGACATCAAAGACCAGGATGGTAGAATACCTGGGAGCTCTACGACAGCCACGAAGACAAAAATCATCTAATAGACAGATTATTAGTGTCACCGGCCTATTGTTGTGATTTGTGACGTTCCTGTCGACCTGTACAGTTTATTGTGACCACTCGGCCGTGTCCATGCTCGTGCAGATCCGTGATGCAGACCCAGGTGGCACCGGGACGTCGTTTTGTGGTGGACTACCTACTCAAAGCTGATCGACGGTCGCCCGAGAGTCCTGGATGCTGTCTGGGACCTTCTGCAGTTTTTTTACAGCTTGTAGGATTTTATCCGTGGACTGGGCGTGGGCCCAATTTGCATGTTTTTGCATTGTGTGTCCACTGTTTGTTGCCGGATGCTTGCATGTGACCAGTCGTGGTGTCCAGTTTGATTTTTTGTACGTGTAGGTTCAGACGACGTAGCGTATTGACTTGTCTATGGTGAGTTACGGCCAAAACAATGGTTTTGGGCCGGTTTTAGGACAGACCTTGCACTGCCGCGTGCAACAGCCGCCGTGTGCCGCAGCAGGTACTTATGCCATGGACCTGTCATTTGTTATTTCTCTCTGCAAATGCGATTGAAGCATTCTGACACTTTGCCCTGTGTCTCCTAGCCAGACTCATGCAATTGTGTGTACGACCTGTGATTGTCGTCATCGTCTGACCAGGCACTGACGCCTAGTCAGCGGCTGTGTCGTTAGGAAGCTTCCACGCATGTTCTTATGGTATCAGAGCAGCGAGACCCCTCTCGCTGAGCTTCGCCACAGAGACGCAGCATTGGCAGCAGCAGTGAGAGTCACCACCGCCGCAGTATCCTAGGACTCGTTGTAGCTCTTTTCAGCAACGAAATCATCACGATCCCCACCACCTCATCGAGTGAGCTGCAGCATTTACTAGCTCCAGCAGCCAAGCCGAGCAGCAGCGGCAGCAGCAGCACCGGGTGACAGCAGCAACCGTATCTGGCTGCCAGCTTGTATACAAAAAAAGGGAGTATGAGCTCGCAACACCAGCTTGCGGCGGCGGCTGCGAGCACTGGAAGCGTGCAGCAACGGCAGCAACTTGCAAAAGCGGCGGCATCTGTAGCCGCTAGCAGCAACAACAATGCAGTAGCAACAGCGGAAGCAGTAGCAGTACAGCAGCAGCATTGCAGCTGTTGTAGTGACAGCAGCAACAGTAGCACCACTGCGTAGCTCCGTAGAAACTGCGTAGCACTGCGTAGGCCTGCATGGCACTACGCTGGCCTGCACAGCTCCTACGCAGCCACAAGCAGGGGCGACGAGGTCACCCCCACCGGTCACGCGAAGTTTGCGTGACCTCCAAAAACAATTCTGGCGTAAAATACGCCAGCATAAAAACGCTAACGTTTTTTTGCTAGCGTAAAAGCGCTGACGTCATCATCGGTTGTACTGACATCAGCAACTTCGTGGTCAAAACATCTTTTTTATAGAATGTTTCAACTCCTCGAGAAACGCCGTATGTTTCTTGTTCGGAGCATTTTTTACGTTCGGCCCCATACTAAGCGTTGAAATGGCTCCGACTATTGACAAGGACAAAGGACCACCTGATCCCTCCTCCTCCTCCTCCTCCTCCTCCTCCTCAGGTGTCCTAAGCCCACGCTCGCAGGCTATTGAGGACGTGCGGAATCAGCGGGATGAGATACGTCGCCTAAGTAGCAGCAGAACGATGCCATCCGCACGCTTACTGATCTTCTTCGGAGTCAGTCCACGGCCCCAAAGCAGACCTCCGGGGGGGTCAGCGGTGTCACACCTTCTACACAGCAGTCAGTATCCACACCGAGAAGAGCGGCAGGACAAGACCCACCACTTCTTGATCCTTCGGAGGAGGACCCTGACATGCCAGGCATGGAGGATGATACTCCCGAGAGGGGGATTCGCATACTTCAAGAGCGTATCCGCCAACTGCAGACGCGTTCCGGTTCCCTCTTCCCGGAGATCCGATCCTCACGCGAGCCTTACCTCAGCAAATTTTCCCGTCCCGGTGTCTTCCCCATCCCTCGTCTTTCCCAGCCTGTGGTTGCTCTCCCATACGGAGCAGCAACCTAAGGACTTCGAGACACCATCCCCACGATATGTCAACAAGGAGGGCTTTGACTGCTGGGAGACCCTTTTCCAGGTATGGGCCACTTCAGAGGGGGTTTGACCCTACTACCACAGTCAGTACCAGGTTACGGACCGTGCTCAGGTGCTGACAGTGGCTCGGACGATGCGCGGACTCCTTTATGCCATGCCGCGCGAGACTGTCATGGACTTTCGTCCTTTCCTTAGAGATGCCAGCACAGGCGTGGGTACTAATCCACGTGGGAGTTGGCATTGTCCCTGCTTGCTGCAAAGACGCAAGCCACCCACGCGGCTCACATCCGTGCCTTCCACTCCCTCCGTCAGGGACCTGCTGAGCCCACAACCGATTATTGGCAGCGCGCCATGCGCATCTACACGTGCCTTGGGACCTCAGGAGGTACAAAGCTATGGGCGCTTCGCACGCTCATGATCAAATTCCGTCTTGAGCATGCCAACATCTTCTCGGGGTACAGCGACACCGCGCTCGAGCCCTTGTCCACCTCCCTTCATCCTCTTCCTTGGGCGCATCAGCTTTTCCTCCATGTGACTTCTGCCCGTGAGGCAGCCGTCGCCCATCTGGAGAGTTCACTTGCTCCACCGGTCATCGCGTCACCACTAATGCCTCTCTCTTCTCCATCCTCTGGCACGCCCTCCTCATCCCCTTCCATCCCGGCTACCCCGACTCCAACACAGGGTATGGCAGTAGCAGTACAGGGGAAGAAGGGCAAAAAGAAGCGTGGCTCGGGCCAGTAGCAGTCACAGCAGCAGCAGTCATTTGGCAGTAGTAGTGGACGTACTGTTCATTGCTAAAATTGTGGATGCGCTCATCGCTACACCAAGTGCCAGCAGCCGCTCGACTGGGCGCAGATCACTCGCGGTCTTCAGGCTGCACACGCACAACGGTCTACGTCGAGCTGCACAGCCTCTCGTCGCGTGGCAACCACGACCGCAGCAGTTCCTACTTCCCTACCGACGAGGAGCAGAGACCCGGACCCACCTGACTGCACCATTGCCGAGCTCCGTCAGCTCTTGGCGCTTCACTCTCAGGGAGGCGCGAGTGTGTTGTCATAGCCGTGTGGTTCACAGACTGTTTGTTTGTCTCTTCTCTTATCTCATGATGACTTTTGTGAGGGAGCACAACTCGCATCTGATGATGATGGGCCTCATAGTACATATTGGATTGTTTAGTCTCACCTGTGTGCCTTTCGTCGTTCCCCTTCAGCTGTTGTCGAGCGCCCGTCTACAGCCGAGTGTTCCATTACCCGTTGCATAGTGACATCCTCCAGTCGTGATTCGGGTGGTACTCGGATCATCGATTCCGGTGCCACTCACCACATGACCTGTCGCCGTGGTGACTTTGTTGTCCTCGGTCCTGTGGTGTCTGTGTGTTCAGTTCTCATAGGTTCTGGTTAGTCCTTGCCAGTCTAGGGTGTTGGGATTGTATGCTTCGATGGTCCGTCTGGCCCCTTGTATATTTCCGACGTGCTTTTTTTGCCTGACCTTGTGCTCAGCTTTCTCTCTATGCATGCCTGCACTCTACTGGGACTCTCTATGGAGCACACTACAGACTCCACGACAATGACTGGCCTTGATAATCGCACTTTTGTTCTCCGTGCCTCTGTTGTGGATGATCTGTATCGTGTTCCTCGGATCTCTTCTTCTCTTTACTCCCTTTTCCCTCTTGCTCGTGCGTTTGTCATTGATATCATGTCTACTGAGCACCAGCGCCTGCTGCATCGACGTCTGTGTCATGTGGGCTCCGACACTGTATCAAAGCTCATTAGGACACACCCCGCACTCGGTCTTGACGCGGGCTCTTTCAAGAAGCCACCCAAGACTGATTTTCTATTCTGCGCTCAGGGTAAGATGCATTGCTGCACCTACCCTGACTCATGTTCTCGAGAACTTTGTCCTCTCGAGCTAGTCCATTCGGACATTCTCGGTCCTCTCCCTATCAAGTCTTTGTCCGATCGGGGCCGATACATCCTGCCCCTGACCGATGACTTCACCCGGATGCGGTGGGTCTACAGCCTATGCCAGAAGAGTGATGCTGCTCTCATAGTTTGTCTCTGGCGACTGATGGTTGAGTGTCAGTCTTGCCACTCGCTGCATACCTTCATCTCGAATCGCGGCGGCAAGTTCGTTGGTGAGATGGATGGTTTCTTTGCCGTGCGCGAGATTTTTTACCAGGTCTCTGCTCCTTCCACTCCTCAGCATACCGGTATCTCTGAGCGCTGGAATCGCACCATGGGGGATGCGGTCGGAGTGCGGTCTCCCGAAATCCTTCGCCTTCGAAGGATTCACCTACATGACGTGGGTCTGGAACCGCCTCCCGCACAGTCCTCATCTGGACCACGTTACACTGTACGAGCTCTGGTTTGGCCACCGTACCTATCTACATCTTGCTTGTGTTTGGGGCTCAGTGGCTTCTGTGTGGTACATCGAGGATCAGCAGGGGTCCAAGGTCTCTCCGCGGGGTCGTTTATGTGCCTTCGTCGGCATCTTCTTGCGGTCAAAGGCCTGGAGTTTTTCGGACCCCGCCCATCGTCGCATTGTTGAGTCCGTGATGCGCTCTTCTTTGAGTCTCTCACCTACCGCGACCTGACCTTGATTGTGCCGATGTCTGTCACACACGTTCCTACGTGTGAGGCTTCTGGAAAGATGGGGGATTCTGAGCCTACGAGCACCTCTCGTCCGGCTGATGTGTCCCTTTGAGCCCCCTCCACTTCTCGGTCTCCAGCTCTTGATGACCCAGCAATCATTGCTATCGGACCAGAGACCTCTCCCGTCCAGCCTGTCTCTTCCCTTGTGCCCTTGCGCCCCACAGACACCCATGATGTTGTCCCTCTGTCCACCGGTACTCATGTCTCTATGGGTGGTCCTGCTGCCACACCCAGTCATGCATCTCCCATCAGCTCACCAGCCTCTCCTCCCACTGCGTCACCTTCCCCTGTGTCTCAGTCCTCACCGGATGTGGTCACGCCCGTTTGTGAGCTTGCGATGAGCCCTTCAAGCCCAGGCTACTCGCGTGAGCCCGGTGGTCGTCTTCGATTGTTGGGCTCCTGAGTCCAACGAGTGTCACGTTTTGCACCCGGGCTCTCCACTCACATCGTTGCGAGTGGCGATCCCGACACAAAGGCCCTCGGCCTGAGTGTCTGCACAAATCACACAGAGGTACATCTAGCGTGTCCGGTAGGGCACAATCTGGTCACTCACGAGTTTTGTACCACTTGTGATCCAGTAGCTGACCTTGTGGTCGTCACGCCCAGTTCTGAGGCGTGCGCACTCGCCACTTAGAGCTCTCCCTCGTTGGCGCCTGATTCGGGCACAATGAGGGACGCCCTCTCATCGGAGGATGCCAACGCCTGGCGTGCTACATATGAGGATGAGCTTCGTGCCATCCGAGAGTACGAAGTTTACGAGCTAGTCGACCTTCCACATGGGAGGAAGGCTATTCAACTCAAATGGATCTTTTGCAAGAAGGTAAAGCCGGATCCTTCACTGGAATGCCACAAGGCTTGCTTGGTCGTCAAGGGGTACTCTCAGATCAAGGACATTGATTATACTGAAACCTTTGCACCTGTCGGCCGCAGGACCTCAGCTCGCGCTCTATTTGGTGTGGTGGCTCAGCATGACTGGGAACTGCACCAGATGGATGTGAACAATGTGTTCCTCCGTGGCTCTCTGGATGAGGAGATTTACGTGGCCCAGCCACCAGGCTTTGAGAAAGGTGATAAGGTATGGCGCTTCCGCAAGTCCTTGTATGGACTCAAACAGTCTCCTCGGTACAAGAACCAGGAGATCGCAAGCACTCTAACTCGTGCAGGATATGTACAGAGCAAGGTAGATCCCTCTCTCTTCACCTGATAGGCGCCTGAGTGGTTCACCGCCATCCTGGTCTATGTGGACGACCTCCTGATCGGGTCTCCCTCCATGGAGGCTGTGAAGGAGGCCAAGGCGGTCCTCCAGACTGCCTATAGGATGAAGGACCTTGGTCCTGCAGCGGTGTTTCTTGGCATGAAAATCGTACGAGACCGCAGACGTCGGATGCTTCTGTTGCATCAGGCCCACTACGCACGCGTTGTGGGGGAGCGCTTGAGTGACCTCCTTGGCGTAGTGCCCACGGCCTCCACACCTCTCACACCTGACGGGCAGGACACCCTGAAGGTGGACGATCCCACACAGCTTGGGGAGACAATGGATGTGACCTTGTACCTGTGCCTCATCGGATCTCTGATGTACCTGGCCACTACCACACGCCCTGATATTGCTTTTGCCATCAACCTCCTTGCACAGGTTTTGCATGCTCCACGTGCTAGAGCCCTCTAGGCAGTTGTGCAAGTGGTGCAGTACGTGGTTTCCACGTCGTACCTCAGACTCTGCTTTCACCGACAGTGCTCGGTTGTTCTTGACGGCTACAGTGACAGCGACTAGGCCTGGAGTCTAGATGGTCGCAATCGCA
Source organism: Penium margaritaceum (assembly GCA_023375785.1). NCBI lineage: Eukaryota > Viridiplantae > Streptophyta > Zygnematophyceae > Desmidiales > Peniaceae > Penium > Penium margaritaceum. Next base: position 56,135 of record SZWC01001278.1, on the reverse strand, counting down.
CCGGTTACGTGTTCCTGCTCGGTGGTACTGCTGTGTCCTGGCGCAATGGGAAGCAGGGCTGCATTTCATGTAGCTCGTCAGAGGCATAGTATGTTGCTCTGGGTGCAGGGGCTGCTGAGGCAGTGTGGCTGCAACGCTTGTTCCTTGAGCTGGGTCAGTCAGTTCCCGCCATTATGCTTCGTTGTGACAACCAGAGTGCTCTTGCCATTGCAGAGAACTCTGGTGTCTTTTATGCTCGCACAAAGCACATTGCGGTTGAGTATCACTTCGTGCGTTATATGGTGGAGGGACACGTGATCACGTGCCGATCACATGCCACGTGATCGGCACTGACATGCAGCGTGCTGATTTCTTGACGAAGGCACTGGCGCGCGAGACGTTTCTGGTGGCCATTCATTCCATTGGGCTTCGCCCCTTGCTTGAGAGTGGTTCAGTATGGGGTGTGTTTGTGCCTATGTCACGACTGTTTCTGCACTCGTTGTTGCACTCGTTTCAGTGCTGCACATGTATGGACATGCATATCATCGGGTCATGACGTTCCTGTCGACCTGTATAGTTTACTCTGGCCACTCGGCCATGTCCATGCTCGTACAGATCCTTGATGCGGACCTAGGTGGCACCGGGGCATCATTTGGTGGTGGACTACCTTCTTGGAGCTGATCGACGGTCGCCCCAGAGTCCTGGATGATGTCTGGGACCTTCTGTAGTTTTTCTGCAGCTTGTAGGATTTCATCGGTGGACTGACCATGTGCCTGATTTGCATATTTTTGCACTGTGTGCCCACCGTTTGTTTCCGGATGCTTGCATGTGACCAGTCGTAACGTCTGGCTTGAGTTTCTGCACATGTAGGTTTAGACGGCGTAGCGTTCTGACTTGTCTACGCTGAGGTACGGCCAAAACAGTGGGTTTTGGCCGGTTTTATGACAGACCTTACACTACTGCGTGCGCCACCCGCCGTGCGCCGCGGCAGGTACTTATGCCATGGACCTGTCATTTGTCATTTCTCTCTGCAAATGCTATTGAAGCATTCTGACACTTTGCCATGTGTCTCCTAGCCATACTATTGCCGTTGTGTGTACGACGTGTGACTGTCGTCACCGTCTGACGAGGCACTGACGTCTAGTCAGCAACTGTCTCGCTAGGAAGCTTCCACGCACATTCTTACCTATGTCTAGTAATGATTCAGGATGTCATGGCTTAAAGGGGGATGGTTACATTCCAGATGCACACGGGTCTATAATCATAACGATTGGACATGTCTGTCGCAACATTCATGGCCTAGCATGCATCAGCTTGAGGATTTCTATGTCGTTTAGTGAAGGGAATTCTGGCCACGTGCCTTCACCTTTGGTGTTTTACTTTTGAAAGTCTTGGCACTTTCGGCCACTTTCCACAAGGGTTGATATAAGTATCCTGAATTGTATCTATATTGTGATATTATTCAGTTTAATTCTTGATTGTGATAAAATTTCCCTGCTGCTAGCTAAATTTGGATAGAAATAAGTTACCCTTAGCCTCAAACGTTTGCATACTTAGGTTCCCCCCTTGTAGCTAGTGTGTCGAAATTCCTCCCGGAAGAAGCAGGCTCAATTCATGCTCGCATGAAACTCTGAAAGAGGGAGAGGCTTGTGCAACAAACCGTGATTGCTTGGTTTTGGTCATTTGAAGTCACACTGAGGTTGTGAGTGTTGGCGTGTGGGCTTTGGCCTGACACCATTATGAGGACGTTGTGGTTACTTTGGGTGTGGCACGATACTCTGGTCGAGGTTATGCTGGTCGAGATCCGCGCACCTGATGATTTTTACCGGTGTGCCGTGGAGACCCATGGCCTCCATGTGTTATGTATGCTCCATGCATGCAAGCAATTGTGGTCGAGACCCGGACCCCGGAGACATGTATCAAGGTCATGAGGAGACCTTGCTCCTTTCTACTTCTTGTGTGAACTTTGGCACATGAGTGTGTGATTTATGTCTTGCACGGCTGAGACCCGAGCACTTGATGAGTTACACCACCGTCACGAGGAGACCTTGTATTGTGGTTGGTGATTACAACAGACAGTGAGTGTAGCCCCTCACTAGTCATTGCGGTGGCAGCTGTGTCAACCAGGGAGAGAGTTGGTTTGTGTGGCTTCTACCCGTCACGAGCGATGACCGTGGTCATTATCCGTAGTAGTACTGGAGAGCACGACGACATGATCCCTGATGCGGACGCAGCTGGCGCCGAAGCAGCGACGAGTGGTGGCTCCATGTACCAGTAGCTGCCATACAGCTGCCATGACATCACAGGTGCTTGCCGGGGTCCTTTGCGGATTTTCTACAGACGGTAGAGTTTTCTCAGTGGAATGGCTCTCGAGCCCGATTTGCATGTTTTGCATTGTCTGTCCTCCAATCGATGCCGGCGTGTGACCAGTCGTAGCGTCCGGCTAGAGATTTTGCATCTGTATGTTTAGACGGTGATGCATTTGGATACTTGTGCGCAGATTTATGGCAAAAACAATAGTTTTGGGTCGGTTTTAGGACAAACAGACACTGTCGCGTGCATCACCCATCGTGCGTTGCGGCAGCCATTCATGTTGTATGCTTCTCAGTTGTCATTTCTCTTTACAATTACATTCAATTTGAGATTCCTAATACTCTGTATGTGTTCCTATCCAAACCCTTGAAGTCTCGTACATGACTTGTGACTGTCATCACACACTGACTCAGTGCTGACGCTTAGTTAAGTGGCAAGTAGTCGGGAAGGTTCTAGGAAGTTTCTCATGGTATCAGAGCGAACGAGTCATAGATCGTTGTGTTCTGCAGTAGAGACATAGTTGCAGCAGTAGTGAGGGGAAGCAAACGCAGCCACCTGTAGCAGCAGTTGCAGATCCTGGAAGGACCCACCACGACTACATTGTAGTAGAGCGGTAGAGACAACAGTGACAATCACAAGTGACAGTAGTTGTAGCATTAGCGGCGGCGGCTAGAAGCTGCAGCAATAGTGGCAGAGCAGCTACAATAGTAGTGGTGGTAGAAGCAATTGCTTGAGCTACTCTCTCGATGAGTAGCAGTTTTAGCAACAGTCCATAGCAGCAAGCTGTAGCAATAGAAGTAGCCCGCAAGAGCGACAGCAACCTATAGCAGCACCAGTCTGCAATAGCCGCACGCAATAGCCCGTAACAATAGTACGCAGTAGTAGTAGTACCTCGCATTAGCAGCTAAATACAGATGCAGCAGGAACTGTAGTGGCTGCAGCAACCGCGTCACAAGAAGCAGTAGCTTCATAGGCCATAGCTGCAGCATGAGAAGAAGTTGTGACAACAACAGTTGTTGTAGCAGCAGCCGAGCTAGTGTAACGGGATGAGTCTCCAGCTCCTGCTCTGAAGTCGTCGTTGGAGTTCGCAGAATGGCATTCTCAGTCCGCGTCAGGGGTTTACCCCCTTCGTAGGACTGAGGGGCAATCGTCATCAACAACCCAGAGCAGGGAGACTCGAATGTTTCGAGTCTCCGGAGGCCCATTTCCGTTTTTAACAAAACCCCTGGTTTTGGGACCCAAACCGGGGGTTTTTGCCTCGAACTCGTGTGTTCGCACAAGTTATTTTGTTTGTTTCATGTCAAAGTTTGTCGTAAACGAACTTTGATTTACGTTTTTGTCGTTCTGGCACGAAATCGTCGCGTGTGAGGCACGTTGGCGATTTCGCGCCAGCTATTTCGACCTCACCCTCGCTCCCCCTATCCCTCGTCCTCGCTTGCTCGTTTGCAAGGAGGGCAAGGGGGGGCAAGGGCACGAGGCCACGAGGCCTCGCCCTCGAGGCCCTCGTGGCCCCTCAGCCACCGATCGGGCTGTGGCCACGATCGGCGGCTGGCGGCTGGCCGACCGGTGGCCGGCCGGTCGCTTGGCCGGCCGCCGGCCGTCCAGCCGGCCAGCAGCGAGCTGGCCGGCGGCCAGCGAACTGCTGTCCGCCGGCCAGTCCTCACTGACGCGAGGGGTGGTGCGCAACCACCCCTCATTTCAGCGAGGTGGGAGGGCCGAACCGGCCCTCCCGCTACATTCCTCCCCACTTAATATGAACCGTCCCGGTCATGAACAACAAGTAGGATTGTCAGTCAGTGAGTCATCAACATTGTGAAAGAAAATTAATAATTTCAATCACCAGCTAAACATGAACACGTGCATGGTACTTAGACCTAAGCTGCAGCTTGTAGGTCAGCACGGCTAGCGGCCTCCCCCCTTTAGGCTAGAGCGTCCGCGCGACAACCATGTTGGACGTCCCCAACCTCCTATGGTCGCTGTCCATGAATGCTGCCCTGTGGGAATGTTGTTCACTTTTTCCTAATTCAGGTGGCACCTCCTGCCACGCGTCGATCTGTGCGAGCTGCAAGCTCGCTCCAGTACTCATTGACCACCCCTGTGGGCAACCAAGATTCGGGCTCCCATGAATTATGTTCAGGTCCACAACCGGCCCAATGAACAAGGTACTCCCTGACAACGCGTGAACGAAGAGTACGCTCTCGGTGCTGGAGTAGGCGAAGGACCTCGTATTGGCCGTCGGCAGCCAGGACTGCTGGCGGTGGCTAAACGGTTGCTTCTGCCGTGTATGGAGCTAGCAGGCTCACATGAAACACGTCATGTATCTTCATTCTCAGCGGAAGTAGCAATCGGTATGCCACTGGCCCGATGTGTGCCACAATGGGAAACGGCCCAATCCACTTCGGTAGAAGTTTTCTTGCCCCTGGCGACTTCAGCCAAAGGTTTTTAGTGCTAAGCAGTACTTTGTCACCGATGTCAAACGAGACCTCCCGGCGACCTTTGTCGGCATATGCCTTTTGTCGCTGTCGAGCTGCTTGAAGGTGGCCCTTCGCCTCTGTAACAAAGAGTCGATGCGCTCAACAAAGGCTTGAGCGGAAGGAACCTGCCCTCCTGTACTCCCACTCTTCACCAATGAAGAGGGTACAATGGGATTCCGACCACTGTTCAACACGAACGGTGTGAACAGTGTGGACTCGTTCACCGAGTTGTTCACCGCAAAATCTGTCAGTGCTAGGAATTTGTCCAAATCATGCATGGCAGGGTCCACGTACATGCGGGGCATCTACTCTAGAGTGTGATTCATGCGCTCTGTTTGTCCGTCAGTTTGAGGGTGAAATGCTGTTGATATTTGCGACTCACTGCCGAAGTACTCGTGCATCTTTTGCCAGAACTTACTAGCAAATTTTCAATCTCGATCGGAGATAATGCACAACGGTAAGCCGTGGTACTTTATGACACCCTCAAAGAAGAGACGAGCGGTCTCCTCTATGTTCACGTCAGTGGTTGTAGGAATGAAGTGTGTCATCTTCGTCAAATGATCCACAACCACTAGTATTGCATCGTGGCCACGGGCCGTGTCCGGAAGACCAGTAATGAAGTCCATACTGACGCACTCCCATGGAGTCCCAGGAATGGGAAGCTGTTGGAGGAGTCCAACAGGCTTCTTGTTGCTAGCCTTATTCCAGAGACATGGGTTGCATGTCATGCAATACTTACAGACATCGACACTCCATCTTGACCACCAACAGTGGTCCGAGAGTGCCTGTCCGGTCTTTCGGGGTCCCACATGACCTGCGACCGGCGGGTTGTGGAACTCGGAGATAACCTTTGCTCGAAGGTCTCCCGAGTTTGGCACAACAACTTGTTCTCTGTGCCAGAAGATTCCTGCGGCCTCCACCAAGCCGTACTTGTCCAGATTTCGAGAGTCTTGAAACCAATAATCCACACAGTATCCCATCCGGATCCTGTTTACAAAGCCGTTGTAATAGATAATCTCTCGTGGTGGTTTCCCCAAAGGTGCAGGGGGATCTGGTGGTTGTAATGTTGCTATTACAATGGCCATAAAACACCCACTGACCTCGGTGGTTGCTTTAATTTCCATAGGTTGTCGGCTTAGTGGATCGGCCACATTGATGCGTCCTGGCCGATATTCCCAAATGAACGAGAATCGACTCAGGTATTCACTCCAACGCGCCTATCGTCTTGACCGGTTCCGTTGCGTTTGGAAAAACACCAATGGATTATGGTCGATCACGACCGTCACACCCCTTTAAGCTCCCTCGAGGTAGCAACGCCACATCTTGAAGGCATGTACTACCGCAAGAAGCTCTTGATCCCCAGTCGTGTACCGCGTTTCCGCGGGGATGAGCTTCCGGCTCTCATACGCAACTGGGTGACCGTTCTACATGAGGACGGCTCCAAGTCCTACTACCGACGCATCGCATCGAACCTCCCACGGTTGCGATGGATCCGGAAGAGCTAGGACGGGCGTCATGGATAGAAGCTCTTTGACTTTGAGAAATGCGTTCTCGCAATCAGGTGTCCATTCCCAACGCACGTCTTTTCGCGTGAGCTTGGTTAGCGGTGCTACCAGGGTCGAATACCCTTGCATAAACTGTCAAAAGTAGTTTGCAAGGCCGAGGAAAGACCGAATCTGCCCAACATTTTCGGGGCGTGGCCAATCCACAACGACTTGGACTTTTCGTGGGTCGACACAGATGCCATCCTTGCCGACGATGTGTCCAAGGTATTCGAGCTCATCTTGTGCAAACTTGCACTTGCTCACTTTCGCAAAGAACTTCTGTTCCCGAAGGATTACGAGAACTTCGCGCAGATGTTCTATGTGCTCTTCCATTGATTTGGAGAAAACCAGGATGTCATCTAGGTAAACCAAGACAAACTGTCCGAGTTGCTTGGCGAACTTTCGGTTCATTTCTCCTTGGAAGGTTGCCGCGACATTTGTAAGCCTGAAATATAACACTCGAAACTGATAGTGTCCCATGTGCGTTCAAAACGCGATTTTGGGCACATCATCTTCCGTGATGCGGATTTGATGGTACCCTTCAGACAAATCCAAGGACGAAAATACTTTTGCGCCTTGGAGTTTGTTAAAAAGGTCTTCAATCCGCGGTAAGGGGAATCGATTTTTCACCGTCAGCTTGTTCAACGCCCGGTAATCCACGCACATGTGTAAACCACCGTTCTTTTTGTTCACAAAAAGGATCGACGCAATGTACGGCGAGCTACTAGGCTCGATCCACCCTTTTTCAAGGTACTCTTTGATTTGGCGTTCAGCCTCTCGCCTTTCTGCTGGACTAAGGCGATACATGGATCTGAACGGAGGATTTGCCTCCGGTTGTAGCAGAATCGTGTGGCGCATGTGTCTTTCTGGTGGAAGCCCAGCCGGTGGGTCTTGGAACACATCCGAGAACTCCGCCATAAGAGATCTGATCTCTTGTGGCGTGTCTTCCGTCACGTCGTCCTCCACTTTCTGCAGCTGAGCCAAGAAGTATCGACAACCTTGTCGAATACGTCTCTTGACCTGCATTGCAGACAAGCTGGCATGGACTTTGAGTCGTGTCGGTGATAATTCCATACTCGGAATCAACGTAAAGCGGCGTTGTCCTTTTCGGATGATCAAACGCTTTGATTCAAAGCACATTAGAGCCTTGTTGTCACGAAGCCAGGGATCGCGTAGCACCACGTCAAACGGGTCAAGAAGGTTGAGTACCTTCAACGTGACACTCTGTGTGTACCCTTGAACACAAATTTTCGCATTACAAGTACCGATCACGGGTACCGTATGGTTGTCACCGACATCAACTGCGCCATTCGATGGCTCGTACTTCAGGCCAACCTGTAGGGTAAAGCCAAGGCTAACAAAAGATTCATCCCCCCAGTGTCAGCCAGTACGTTCACGGGAGCACCAACTAGGTGTCCTTTGAACTGCATCATCATGTTGCCTACACTCTTCCGAGTGAACAGACTCGACGACGGTAAGCCGAGTTTATGATAAACACGGAATCTGTACGACGGGCATCGCAACTCCCATGATTCACCCACTCGAGTCCACATCTTGTGGGTACGTGTGAATTCGGCTAGCACCTTCCAATCTTTAAATTTGACTGGTTTGAAATCGTCAACTAAAGGTACTACAAACGTGATTGAACTCATTGCTTTGAGGGCGTTTGCTTCAATCACTGTGTCACACAACTCTTGCACAGTGGTCGGTGTCACCACCACTAAGCATGTACGATCATGCATCTCGTCCGGAGATGCAAGGTTTAGTGGGCAATGTCGGTCAGCAAGTGTAGAATGCGGTTCAACAAGAGGAGAGAAGACAACAGAGAAATTTGAACTCGTCAAAAACTCAAATTGTTTAACATCCTCATCTGAAAACATGAACCCACACTCGTGATCCAGTTTTACCCCTGAGTGGTCCCCACTGACGTCACTCAGGGGTGGGGAAAACCCGNCCACCACTAAGCATGTACGATCATGCATCTCGTCCGGAGATGCAAGGTTTAGTGGGCAATGTCGGTCAGCAAGTGTAGAATGCGGTTCAACAAGAGGAGAGAAGACAACAGAGAAATTTGAACTCATCAAGAACTCAAATTGTTTAACATCCTCATCTGAAAACATGAACCCACACTCGTGATCCAGTTCTACCCCTGAGTGGTCCCCACTGACGTCACTCAGGGGTGGGGAAAACCCGCCCCACGGCCCTGTCCATTACCACGGCCGGGCCCATTACCGCGACCGCGACCTTGTCCACGACCTTGTCCGTGGCCTCCTGCTGCACCATCCCCAAGAGGTGCTGCTGCTGCAGCTAACGCCGCGGCCTCTTGTCCACCACCAGCAACCTCAGGGCACTAAGCCCTAAAGTAGCCCGGCTGCATGCAGTTGTGGCAGAGCCCTTCGCGGAAGGCTGCGTTGCGACGCTCACGCGCCTCCTGTAGCTCGTCATTCTCACGGCTGTGCTTGTTGTTGGGACCCTTGTGTCCACCAGCCTTCTTGGCTGGGGGATTTGTAGGCTGCTTGCCCTTGGCCTCGCCTCGCTGTCCAGCTGACCCACAAGCCCCTGCAGCGTCCACACGCATATCGCGGCCTTGCTGTGCACGCGCGTTCGACCGTGCATCAGAGTAGTGCTTAGGGTTTGCCGAATACACTTCGCTCATGTAGTCGCGCAACGCCCTCCAGCTTGTCCAAGCTTGGCCAGTGGCTGTCGTGGTGGTCTTGTCCTTCAGCATCTTGCTGGCGAGACCATCACGCAAGTACTCCAGCAGCATGCACTCCGGGTACTTGAACGTCTGAGTCCCATCGTCCTCGGTGAAGCTTTCGTCTTCCTCCACGAGTGCGGTGAACTCGCTCAAGTAGGATTCGGGCGAGCTGCCCAGCTGCCTGAAGTCCTTGATCTTGTGGAAGGCACGCTGTGCCTCCTCACGTTAGGTACACTTCTTGCGCATGATCGCGCAAAAGGCCTCCCACGGCATGGGCTGCCACTCGAGGTGTGGCTGCTGCGCACTCCACTCCTTGACCACACACTTGAAGAGTTTGTCTTCAAGCCGCGTCGTGGCAAGGTCGTCCCACTAGCTAAGTGGGGCCTTGTGGACACGTAGAACATGCTCCATGCGGTTCAGCTAGTCGGTCAGCTTCACGCCCTTCCGGAAGATCTCCACACTGTGGAGGAAGGACGTATTCATGACCGGCCTTGAAGTCATTGAGGTAGGCAACTCGTCGCTGCCACCGGTAGTGGCATTCGCAGCTGTGGCATGCTGCGCTTGCTACTGCATTCGCACCTGGGTCAAGCACTGTAACGCCTTGTCGAGGTCATTGCAACGGCGGCTTGCCTCATGGGCGGCCAGGCGCTGTAGCTGGCGATCACGGTCTAGGTCCGTGATGCTCTGCCCGACGTGGGCCAGCGGGTTGGCGAACGCGAACTTGAGCTCTGATGTCGTTAGAGCGTCGGCGATAGCCTCTAGGGCCTCGCGTTGTCCGTGCACCCTTACCCATTGCAGGAGGGTACGGTTCGCGTACACGCCTCCAAGGAGTCCCACCTTTCGGAGGAGACTATCGTCGGTGACGACGCTCGAATGGGCGCTGTCCTGCCTCATTGTGGCCACATCGTAGGAAGGGGGGTCTGCCCCCATTCCTCCGAGTGGTGTCGTATCTCCACCGTCGGTGGTGATCTCCGAGTCAGCAGCAAACTCCGCAAGCCTACGACGGCCATCGCGAATTGCCTTTGCGGCGTCATCGTACGGCTCGTTCTCACAGGAACTTCCCGTGTGACTGCTTTCAACGCCCTCGCTGCTCTCGGCAGTCTCGCTGCCATCGGCAGCTTCAGGCGATGCGGCGGGTGCCTTTTCCTTCTCGAGCAATCGACTCGAGTTCGCCCCACGGCGATGGCGATGGTCGCGATCCTCATCGCCTTCACCATCGTCGGCATCATGCTCTTCATCGGGGTCCTCCTCCGGAAGATCCTCCTCCATCGCATCGTCCGTCGCATGGGGGTCGCCCATGTGCGCGTCGACGTGCTCGTCGAGCACCTTTGCGGCCTCCACACGCTTCTCGGTGTCGCCGAGGTTGGCGTCGGTTGCCTTAGGCGGCACGGTTGCCTTAGGCGGTACGGTTGCCTTAGGCGGTACGGTTGCCTTTGGGTTGGCAACCGTGCTCGCGGCAGCGGCTCCCAAAACTTGGAGTCCGCCGAGGACGTGTGGTGAGAACGTCACCACNGTCCTCCTCCGGAAGATCCTCCTCCATCGCGTCGTCCGTCGCATGGGGGTCGCCCATGTGCGCGTCGACGTGCTCGTCGAGCACCTTTGCGGCCTCCACACGCTTCTCGGTGTCGCCGAGGTTGGCGTCGGTTGCCTTAGGCGGCACGGTTGCCTTAGGCGGTACGGTTGCCTTAGGCGGTACGGTTGCCTTTGGGTTGGCAACCGTGCTCGCGGCAGCGGCTCCCAAAACTTGGAGTCCGCCGAGAACGTGTGGTGAGAACGTCACCACCTTGCCCTTGTTGGTCTTAGACGGTCCGGCACTTGCCATCTCGTCGCTCGTGCAACTAGCACCTGAAGATCATTGTGAGGATCACCCCACAATGTTAAGGAGGAATCGCCTCCCACAAACTCCTTGCTCTCACGATCGGTGAGGCCATCATAAATCCAATTCTATTTTCCTAGGCCGCCACGTCGGCACAAGGTCGTGGTTTTTGGAACTAGACTTCCTAAGCCGTGACTCATGGAGATTGGCAAGGACTAGTACCTAGTAAAACAGAAATTTATAAGACAATGGAATGAGGAGGAATGTGAGTGCCGCTCACAAAGCAAAAGCAAAGAGTGACAAGGAGAATTCTAACAATTCCTACCAAGTCTTCCACTCTTTCTTCTACTTCTTGTCTTCCTCTTGTCTTCTTGTCTTCCTTGGTCTTCTCTTCACACTCCTAGACGCCTCTTGCGTTCTTGGGCGACGTCTCCCTTGAGCCGGCGGCGTTGGCGAGCCGCCAAAAATCGTCAAGGTGTCACCCTCCTTCTTTTTAGGGTCCTCTCAGGCAGTGAGAGTCCCTAAGCTTGGGAAGGGGCGCTGTCCCAATTTTTGGATGAAGGGATTTTGAAGGAGCCTTAAAAATGGGGAGGATTTTGTGGTTTTTGAGGGTGGGAACTCCCCACCCCGTCCCACAAAAATCCTTCTAGCCCTCTGGAAGTGAAGAGAGGCTGGAAGGAAGAGTCTCCACCAAGTAGAGCTTTTTTCAAGCTCTCTAACGCACTTTACGGCGCTTCAATCCGTGAAGTGTAGATGGCGTAGTCCCTTCGGGCGTTTCTGCTGCTGCTTGTATCTGCTAGCGGTGTTTTATATGTGACGTAGTCGCCGTTTTCGTCGAACCCTTAGTCGCGAGGGTCGTCTGGCTCTGATACCACTGTAACGGGTCGAGTCTCCAGCTCCTGCTCTGAAGTCATCGTCGGAGTTCGCAGAATGGCGTTCTCAGTCCGCGTCAGGGGTTTACCCCCTTCGCAGGACTCAGGGACAATCATCATCAACAACCTAGAGCAGGGAGACTCAAATATTTCGAGTCTCTGGAGGCCCATTTCTGTTTTTAACCAAACCCCTGGTTTTGGAACCCAAACCGGGGGTTTTTTTCTCGAACTCGTGTGTTTGCATGAGTTATTTTGCTTATTTTATGTCGAAGTTCGTCATAAATGAACTTCGATTTACATTTTTGTCGTTCTGGCGCAAAATCGTCGTGTACGAGGCACGCTGGCGATTTCGCGCCAGCCATTTCGACCTCACCCTTGCTCCCCCTATCCCTCGTCCTCGCTTGCTCGCTTGCAAGGAGGACGAGGGGGGGCGAGGGCACGAGGCCAAGAGGCCTCGCCCTCGAGGCCCTCGTGGCCCCTCAGCCGCCGATCGCGCTGTGGCCGCGATCGGCGGCTGGCGGCTGGCCGACCGGTGGCCGGCTGGTCGTTTGGCCGGCCGCCGGCCGTCCAGCCGGCCGGCAGCGAGCTGGCCGGCGGCCAGCGAACTGCTGGCCGCCGGCCAGCCCTCGCTGATGCGAGGGGTGGTGCGCAACCACCCCTCGCTTCAGCGAGGTGGGAGGGCCGAACCGGCCCTCCCGCTACAGCTAGCAGCAACCGCGGGGAGTACCAACAGGTGCGGTAGAAGCAGAAAATAGCAACAGTGGCAGCTGTAGCTACAACTACGGAGGACAGGAGCCTCAGCACCAACAGCTATAGAAGAAACGGTGGCGATGAGTAGCTGCAGCAGCAGCCACGGGGGCAAGCAGTTATTGTAACAGTGGCGATGGGCAGCAGGCACAACGGTAGTAGCAGTAGTAGCGGCGGCAACAACAAGCAGCTGCAGCATGCCACCGTAGTTACACACGTAGGTAGCAGCAGCAACAGCAGTACATGCAACAGAGGCAGCCGCAGTGGTACCAGCCACCATTGCTACTCGCTTCCAGCGCAAAGCTACTTTGTAGCTTTGCGCTGCAAGCGAGCTCGTCCACTGGCGAGCTCGCTCAATAGGCTCGCTTGAGGCAAGGCTTGAGCTTGCACACAAAAAAAGGAGGGGGAGAGGACAGAGAGGGGTCCTCGAGTGGTAAACCCTAGAATAACCCTAAAAGGGACACCCGAGGAGGTAGTATCTGGAAAAAAAGGGGGGACGGGGTCCATGAGTAGGGTACATGGAAAAATAAGAAGAAAAAAAGGGAGGTGGCCAGGGGTCACGGTCGTCAATTGATGACCGCAATCGGTGAAGCAAATGCAACCGCAGTCGCAGTTGCACCACCAGCAACATTATTAGTCACATGAAGTGTGGCGGGGACCACCGTCGTCGGCGTTGACAGCGGCTGTAGGCAGCAACGAAAATAGCAACAGCACCGAAGGTGACTTGAGGTCGCACATTGCGGTAGTCGCGTGATAGCAGCATAGCAATCGCATTACAGTCACACAGCAGCGCACCACTAGCGTGGTGGTGGCCGTTCTTGTGTCGGTGGCGAGAGACTATGCTTCGATCATCCACCTCTCCATGTGGCCCTGTGCCAATGGGAGCAAAAGCCGTGTGCACCCACCCACGCCAAGCTCCGAAGATGAGCATACTGGTATGGCAGGGAGCACAGCCGGTGCCGTGGTTGGCGTCGGCACTAAGTGTGTGGCAGGTGCCGAGTCCACACAAGTAGTTGCATACGTGGCACACGCCTTAGGTGCCTAACGACTTTTCATGTTACTACTATGGCGATCGGCACCATGGCTAGCACTAGTGTCGACAACGCCCTGCCGGGTTGCGACCGCCTTGAATATGGTCCCGCCCTTCTTCCATACCATCCTACTCAAAGACGTTGTCACCCGATACCGTGGCACCCCTCACTGGAGCTATGGCGGTATTGTACGCCGATCTCCGGGGTCTAAAGCACTTGGTGCAATAGCTCACAGATCATGTGGTCTCTGAGCAGGACGTTGCCACCATGCCACTATAGACAACCCCATCTTCCTCCTCGCCATCCTCACCTCCGACAGTGTCGTCACCTGACGGTGCCACGCCTCCTGACCTCAGCTCCACATCCGACGGCCTTTCCTCTATCCTGGAGTCAGTTGGATTCATCCCAATCTCTGACCCCTCCACTTCTGTGGTAGTCCCTTCAGCTTTTGCTCGTCGCACTCACACTCATACACACAATCATCAAGCGAGATAATAGATGGCACAACAGGCTAGAACTGCCCAGCCAGCAGAAGTAGTGTCGACAGCAGCAGCAGCAGTAGTGACGGGCATTGCCGAGAAATTTCCATCGTCCCCGATTGCAAGATTGGTATGTCATCCCCTTTCAGCCTCTACCTGTGTGTCGGTCGTGGGGGAGATGGAGCGTCCGCCGACGACTACCGTGGAGTCGGGGACTAAGGCAGCAGACGGAGGCTTACGACACACTCAATTGGTGCATCATCTGGAGGGGACAGGCGCTCTCGCTATGGTGGAGGACTGTTCGTCCAAGGAGGAGTGGTCTGATGTTGAGTTAGTTTCAGAGATCGAGTTGGAGATTGCAGCCAATGTGGCGGAGGGACTGGGTGAGGCAGCAAAGGTCTTTAATACCCTGACAATGGCCGCGACAATAGGAGCTGCTATGGCGGTGGCAAGAGTTGCAAGAGAGCCGTCTCCCCCGTCCCCCGTCCCGGGATTGGTGCGCCACCCTCTCCTGGTTCTTACCAATCCGTCGGTCGGTGGAGGGGTGGAGTTCTCACCGACGACCACAAGACAGCACAAGATTGATGCGTTGGATATTGCTGGACTACGGGAGCATGTGGCTGACCGCCAGGAGGGGACAGACGTCCCTTGTGAGGACGAAGATTCGTACATGGGGGATTGGTCAGACACAGAGTTGGTGATAGACGTAGAGGCCCAGTGTGTTGCCGTATTTGCAATAGCTACAACACGAGCACAGGATGATCCCAATATGATGGCAGACATCCATGTGTGCGATACGTCGGTGGCACCTGATGAGCTTGCAGCAGCCATCATGGAGGACGCAGACCGAGCTACGCACCTCCGGCTCATGGGTGCCCTGACCAGCGTTGCTGACACCATGGGGGTTCTAGCCGACAACACAGTTGTGTTTCCCGTGCCCGAGCACCTGAAGTCTGCATGGACGCTCAGGAGGCAACCGTGGATCAAGCGGAGGCGCACGTGCAGAGTCTCATGGCCGAGCTCCGGGACGCCAGCATGTGCTGTTACATTGTGGATGTTCTAGCACGATTGGCTACCAAGGAGCGTATGGAGGATGTGCACATACATCTCGAGGTAGCTGAGGGGTCTCCATAGGATGCAGGTTTACGACGGGCAGACCTCCAGTAGCAGGTGGATGATGGGCTGCGCACTAAGGGTCAGGAGGAGCACCACGGCACTGAGCACACGTTCGATGACCGCGACGACGCCGTAGATGCAGATCTACCTACAGATGTCGACATCTGGCCAGCAGTTGACGTTCGAGCAACAAGTGTGTTAGCAGCAGCCGATGCCTTTGCACCAGCCTTTCTTACAGCCCCACACAATTTACATTGTGATTCATTGTCTTACGCCCACGCCCTGCCACCAGCTCGTGGCCAGGCGGCACTTGATTCGACGACTAACGTAGAGGACGTCGACTTGTGCAGCGAGCAGGTGTAGCTCTGCTCCTTCCTACGGGATGAGACCGCAAGGTTGGAGAAGGCCGTGCCTCGTGCTGACATACATGTGACAGAGGTCCACCTTGAGGTCTGTGTTGTGACAGATCGCCTGCATGTCACAGAAGCAGCAGACCGGTCGGCTGCCATGTTAGAGCTCCTCGAGCTACACACACGCCTCGACGCTGTGGAGGTTGCGAGACGATGTGAAGCTCAACAGTTGGAGGCCATACAATAGGTGATTTTTTTGGAGGAGGCCCTCAGCGCTACACTAGTCAGATCAGCACGTGATGACAGTAGTGACGACTATGACAGCAACAACAACGACAACAATGATGGCGCTCCGAGGTGAGGCTATATGCGAGTACATCCCACCAACATCGTCGTCACCCTTGTTATTTCTGTGTAGGAGTATGTGGCTATGGGGGATCCGTCCTCCCTCCTCAGGGATTATGTAAAGAGCAGCCATCAGCTTTGCTTGTGCTGTCAGCCTCTGTACCCAAGGGGGATTATTAGTGTGTGGGCTTGGGCATGACATCATTGTGAGGACACCGTGGTTACTTTGGGTGTCGCACGATGCTCTAGTCGAGGTTATGCTGGTCGAGACCCGCGCACCTGTTGAGTTTTACCAGTGTGTCGTGGAGACCCATTGCCTCATGTGTTATGTATGCTCCATGCATGCGAGCAAGTGTGGTCGAGACCCGGACCCTGGAGACATGTTCGAGGGTCATGAGGAGACCTTGTTGCTTTGTGCCTCATGTTTGTTGTTTGGCACATGGTGTATGATTCATGTCTTGCACAGTCGAGACCCAAGCACTTGGGGAGTTCCACCACTGTCACAAGGAGACCTTGTATTGTGGTTGGTGTTCACGACAGACAGTGAGTGTAGCCCCTCACTCATCATTGTGGTGACGACTGTGTCAGCCAGGCGGAGTGTTGGTTTGTGTGGCTCCCACCCGTCACGAGCAATGACCGTGGTGACTATCCGCAGCAGTACTAAAGAGCACGATGACATGATCCCTGATGCGGACGCAGTTGGCGCCAGAGCTCCGACGAGTGGTGGCTCCATACACCAACAGCTGCCAGACAGCTGCCACGACATCTTGGGTGCTTGCCAGGGTCCTTTGCAATTTTTTTGCAGATGCTAGAGTTTTCTCGGTGGACTGGCTCTCGAGCCCGATTTGCATATTTTGCATTGTCTGTCCACCGATCGATGCCGGAATTGTGCGTGTGACCAGTCATAGCGTCTGGGTCAAGATTCTGCATCTCTAGGTTTAGACGGTGATGTGTTTGGATACATGTGTGCAGGTTTATGGCCAAAACAGTGGTTTTCTGGCGGTTTTAGGACAAACAGACACTATTCCGTGCGTCACCCATCGTGCGCCGCGGTAGCTGTTTATGT
Source organism: Penium margaritaceum (assembly GCA_023375785.1). NCBI lineage: Eukaryota > Viridiplantae > Streptophyta > Zygnematophyceae > Desmidiales > Peniaceae > Penium > Penium margaritaceum. The sequence goes on along the minus strand of SZWC01001278.1, from coordinate 39,305 downwards.
TGTGTACATTCAATTTGAGCTTCGTGACACTCTGTATGTGTTCCTACCCAGACCCTTGCAGTTTTGTGCATGACTTGTGACTGTCATCACACACTGACTCAGCACTGACGCTTAGTTAAGTGGCAAGCTGTTAGGAAGGTTCAAGAAAGTTTCTCAATGAGCATGCACGTTTGACCCCGAATCCTGAACTTCCTATGAACATTGCAGACCCGTAATTTTGTGAGGCCTTTAGTTAGTGTGCAAGAATTTGGCCCCATTGTTTGAAAGAAACCCAAAAATAATCCCTCATAAATTATTATCCAAATCTAGGTGGCAATGAGATGTATGAAACCATGCCTTCATATCCTTGAAACCTCTTGACTTCTTGACATTGTTTCGAAAAGAGACCACTCACAATGCGGTGTCTTATGCATCGCTTGTCTTGACCACCCAAAATGCAACCTATGCCTCATTGTGTCTCTTTCTCTTGTATGCATGTGCTTGACATGTTTGATACTTGTCATCGAAGTACACTCACCACTAAATACAAATTATCATACTATTCCACTTTCCGTAAACATCATATGCTACTGACCTCAGCCCTATGAGCTATCCATGTCGTGCTTGGAGTAAGAGTTACAGTCATCACCATGTTGAATATATATCGTAAAATTTGATCACCTTTGTAAAAATAAAATATGTAATCTATTTTATTGAAATCATATTGGAGTTAGAAGAACCGTGAAGGAGCACGAAACCCATGACCCTTTTTGCATAAATAGGAATGTAAAACTCAATTCACCAAGGTAAAAGAATGTAACGATAGATTCTCAACATGGTTGTAACGGATTGGACGGAATCCTTGGCCAACTAGGCCAAAACCGCGGCGCTTGAGAGTCTCTGACCCTCGAGCAATCCAGTCTAATCCTCCACAGGCCAGGGATCCCCGCTCGATCCACATGGCACCGGCCACGCGCTACACTCCCCCATGCTAGGACTGAGCTGTCCTTGGCATCTGCACGTCAGTGTCCAACCCTTTCATATTTATACTTATGTAACGGATTGGACAGAATCATTGGCCAACTAGGCCAAAACCACGGTGCTTGAGGGTCTCCAACCCTCAAGCCATCCTATCCAACAGCCCACAGGCATGGGACCCTTGCTCGATCTAACTGTCGTCGGCCGCGCGCTACAATGGTTATCACTACAACAATACAAATTCATTTCGACCATATGAGAGGTACAACAAATAATTATACTACTTCTTATACACAGAGAGAATTGAGCTAGAAATGCAAAGGTAAGAGATAGTACATAACTTATAACATGATTGGGAAGTCATTTGATTAAAAAAATCACTGTTGATGTGAATTACCCAAAGTAATCACCTAAATTCCATCACTTTGTGTTATGGGCTTGTGTATGTACATAAGACAATTGTCGTGTGGGTTTGAATTTTTAGAGGGAAATGCCTAGCCACGGATGTGATATTAATATTGGATATGGTGGAGTAAATTAGGTGCCTCATGAAGCAGTGATCACCATTTCCAACAATGTTTCCATGCTCAATGAAGCACTAGCTTTCAGTTCCAAAGTACGGGCTTGCACAAGCGTAGAAGACTCCCCAAATGATGGCTCACGTATCAAGCCTAACTACATAAACGTTCGGACACCATACTTAAAACGTGAATGAAAACTCAAAAAACTTGTTGGTGAGCACGATGCTCCCTTCTTCAACAATTCTTTGTTTTTCCAAGAGACAAGTCTTCTACAGTTGTTTGAAATCTTCTAAATTCATGTTGAATTTAATGGTTCCTGTGAGAAATATTTTGAAATATTTGAAAACGTGCTTGGAGCACTTCCGCCTCCACTAGAATTATGGTTTGGGGTGCTCCAAAGTGCTCCTGAGTGCAACTGAATGGGGGCCGGTGTTGCAGTGATCAAGATGACGGCAAAGTTACAGTGTAAGAAGGAAACACTAGGCAGCAAGTTGGGGTAGCAGCGTTGCTTAAGTCTGCTGCCCCCTCAGTCTGCTGCTCTAGAGAATAAGTCTGGAAGCTCTGGGTTTGTTACTAAAAAATGCGCGTGCCAGTGTTAGCGACAGAAAGCAGTTGGAAACTGAAAGTGACTGATTAGGAATGAAGAATGAGCAACAATGGGAGACCCCTCCAAGTTCTAGCTCCCCCCCACTAGTGTAGAACTTGTTACTCAGCTAGCCGATCAGAATATAGTCCTAGACCTATTTTCTGGCAGGCAGGGTTTTCTCGGTGAGCCCTGCCAGACGCCCAACAGCCCAAAACCCGGACGTCGTCCGTTTTGCCTGAAAACTGGACCATAACATAATACCGACGCTGCGAACGCAGTCGTGCGGTCAGAATCAGCTAAAAAAATAGCAACAAAGAGTTATGGCTGCCCGAACCCAGGCAGTTCCTACGACAGTCAATGATGCCAAACAGTGCCACACAGCAAGAGACATGGACCCTAGGCAGAGCATGATGCTGCAGAAACAATGGCACAACCAGAAACAACGTTGGGTGCATGTAGACAACATCTGCAGTGGCAGTGACCGTCAGCAACCCGATCGCCGAGGAGGCCTGCCGATGGAGCTGAGCGGGTTGCCGGAGGAAGGAGGCTCCAGCAAACTGTGAGTAGGCCTCAGCGTGCGTTGGCTCCACCGAACGACACTCCAACAGTGTCGAGTCTTGCCGTCAGTCATCTGCACGCCGATGTACACAAGCCGGGAGGACACAACAGAGTACAATGAGAGATGCACGAAATCCAACACTCCTCCATGACTCACAGGCGTAGTGCACATGTGCGGGCAGAGATACAGTCAACAACCAGACTCCCCCAAGGCATGCAGAGATGAAGCCAGGGACAAAGAGAATCACTCGCGGATGTACGCCAACCGGAATCACAGCCTTCTTGAACGAGTTGCGCTTCACTGCCTTAGTCAAGACGTTAGCCAGCTACCGTACTGTCTCAACCCACACGATGTTGATGTTGTCGTCATCTAACAACGAACACACATAGTGATACTCAACATTGATGTGCATTGTGCGTGTGTGATACACGCCGTCATTATCGGCGATTGCCATGGCACTCTCATTGTCACAATGCAACGTGATGGATGTAACAGACTCACGCAACTCGGACAATAGACGATGCAACCACACACTCTCACACGCGCCTGAGCCAAGGGTCATGTACTCAGCCTTAGCATTACCGCATGTAATGCACCCTTGCTTGCCACTACGTCAGGACACAGGTGTGCCGCCAATCAAAAAAATCCAGCCTGTGTGACTCTTACCGTCCGGACTGCCGGCCCAGTCATTGTCGATGTAGCCTACCGCGACAACACACGGCTGGCGGCGCAACATGAGACCTCGTCGAGGAGTCGAGACGCCAAAGCATAGTACTCGGATTGCGGTCTCAAAGTGGAGGTAACGCGGCTCCTGAGAAAAGTGGGCCAGGAGGTTGACGTCGAACGCGATGTCTGGGCGTGTCGTCGTCGCCAAGAACATCAGTGACCTGATGACTTGCAGATACGTGGTCACATCAATTGGCTCCCCCACAACAGCTGGATCAGGATCCTTCAGTTTCTCCTGGCCATCAGGTAACATGGGTGAAGATGCGCTTAGCACGAGTGGCAGGTCCTCGGCAAAGCGGGTGGACGGAGTCTGCACATAGGCAGCCTGGTGGATGTGCAGGACGTCCTGGGAGCGATCATGCTTGAGCTCCAGGAAGACTTGGACAAATCCAAGATCCTTCATCTGGTAGGTGGCGTGCAACAAGTCCTTAACATGTTGGATGGAATTCGTGTCTGGCGACGCGATGAGGAGATCTTCGACGTAAACCAGAACAGCAGCGAAAGTGTGGCCTCGCGGACTGAAAAACAGTGCGGGGTCAGCGGTGCTGCACTGGAGGCCACCGCGAAGGAGCGTGCTACTGATCTCCTGGTTCCAGTACCAAGGCGACTGCTTCAAGCCATAGAGGGCCTTCCGCAGTCGCCAGACTCTCCTAGGCCGTCGTCGAAGCCTGGGGGCTGCACCATGTAGAGCTCCTCACCCTCCAGTGAGCCATGGAGAAAAGCGTTACTCACGTCCATCTGATCCATCTCCCACCCATACTGGACAACCAGGCTGAAGAGCGCCCGGCTAGTGGAGAAACGGCCAACTGGGGCAAAGATCTTGTCGTAATCGACCCCAGGGATCTAGGCAAACCCCTTGGCTGTGAGGCGGGCCTTGTACTTGTCCAAGGATCCATCGTGCTTCCACTTGCGCCAAAAAACCCACTTGGTGCCGATGGCCTTCCGATCTGGAGGAAGGTCGACGAGGTCGTACACATGATACTATCGGATAGCCGCGAGCTCATTGGCGTAGGTAGCGTCCCAGTGTGCGGCCTCAAGAGAGGCTTGTGCTTTGCGAAGGGTGGTTGGTTCCTCCGGGCGTGTTGCGGAGCAGACTGAGAGAGCATGTGCATCTCGAGCTCGAGGTGGGATGCGCGTGAGTGCAGCCACGACAGCGTGCCGATGCTTATGATGAAGTATGGCGTAGCTGAGTGCGGAGCCCGGATGAAGGTCTACAATGATAGCCAAAGCGGTCAGGCCGAGGGTCTTGGTGCCAAGATCTCCACTCACGACCGTGGGAGTGGAGGAGACGTGGAACAATAGGGGTCGAGGCACCACGGAGCGCAGTGCGATGGTCTGCGCGCTCACTGACGGCCTGGTTTGGAGGCTACCGCTTGGGCCACATATATAGTGTGGAAGGGTAGGAGATGGCACTGAGTCCGATGGGCAAATGGAGGTGGAAGAGGCTGCTCGCCTGAGGGGGTCAGCGGGTGCAACTGGGGCCGTCGGCCCGGAGGGGCCACAAAGCACGACCGGGGCTGCATGCTCGGAGGGGCCAGCGGGTGCAACTGGGGCTGTCGGCCCGGAGGGGCCAGTGGACGCGACCGGGACTGCCGGCCCGAGGGGGCCAATGGACGCCACTAGGGTTGCTGGCTCGGATGGGCCAGCGGACGCGACTAGGACTGTCGGCCCGGAGGGGCCAGTGGGCGCGACTAGGACTGCCGGCCCAGAGGGGCCAGTGGGCGCCACCGAGACTGCTGGCTCGGAGGGGCCAGTGGACGCGACTGGGGCTGCCGGCCCGGAGGGGCCAATTGGCGCCACTGGGACTTCTCGCTTGGAGGGGCCAGAGGATGTGACCGGGGCTACCGTCTTAGAGGGACTGAGTGATGTGTCACCTAGAAGCGGCAGGACGGAGGACGGACTCACCACTCCCCCACGCGATGGGAGGGACACGGACGAGCCGGAGCGAATGAGGTCGCCGGAAAAGAGGTCCTTGAAGAAGAGGACATTGCAAGACTCGACGATGCAGTGCCGGGATGGATCCCAGAAGCGCCAGGCCTTGGACTGACGAGCGACACCAGAAAGGTGCAGGGACGTCTGCAGCGGACGAGCTTGCCGCCTTGCTGCGGGGCGGACAGCCACACAATGGCCACGCAACCCCAGACGCGAGCCGGGCGGAGGTCAGCGCGCAGACCGCACCAATGCTGGTACGGCGTGGACTGGCGGGGAAGGGGACCATGGGGAATCCGGTTCCAGACCCATGTCATGTAGGCCTTGGCTTCAAAGTTGAAGCCATAGGAGAGACCAGAATCGACCCGCATGGTACAAACGACGTCGTCCATGGTACAGTTCCACCGCTCGGAGACGTCGTTCTAGGCGGGCGTGTAGGGCGCGGACGTCTCATGGTGGATACCGCAGAATGCAAGAAAGGTTATGGTCTCACCCATGTACTCACCACCGTGATCGGAGCGAAAGCGGCAAAGAGACCGACTACACTCGTGCTCCGCAAGGACAAGCCATTCCTGGATGGTTCGGACGACATCGCTCTTCTGCCGAAGGTAGAAGACCCAACGGTAGCAAGAGTAGTCGTTAGTGAGGGTGAGGACATAGCGGCCATGCTCTCCGATGGACTCGGTGGGGAGAGGGCCCATGACATCGGAATGGACCAGGTCGAGAGGGGTGGATGCACGGGAGGAAGACGGAGGGTATGTGGACCGGTGCATCTTGCCCTAAGCACAATCAATGCACTCTGTGGGGCACGGGAGAAGGAAAGTCTCCGGGGCAAGGCCCTTGGCCGGCTGGGTGCGGAGCATGCTATCTACGACAGCAGAGTGGACGTGGCAAAGGCGGCGGTGCAACAGGCAGGTGAACTGAGGAGAGAGCATGCTAGTGACAAACACATGGCCTATGGAGGCCAACGGGGAGGGGACAGAAGGAGAGGGGGACAGACGGGGTACATGCCACAGGTTGCTACGTACAGTGGCGTGCAGGATGACAAGACCGGACGGACGCAACGACACAGTACCAACACCATATGAGTGCACAACGTCCATGCTCATGCGGTCAAGGGCACTAACGGACAGGAGGCTGAGCTCGAGACCGGGGACGTAGAGGACATTGGTCAGAAAAACATCACCAGAAGGACCACAAAAACGAACGACGCCGATGCCGCGAATAGGCAACACCTGTCCAGAGCCCGTCCAGACACCGGAGACATCGCCAACAGGACCGAGCATATCAAAGGCCTCGCGGGAGGCCATCATGTGATGCATGGCCCCGGAGTCGATGATACAGGTCTCAACAGGGTCCTGGACCGGAGTCGCCAGATCGCTAACAGTCACATGGCAGCAAGCAAGAGACGCGGACGCAGTGGAAGGGGGCGCGAACAGAGACTGCCAATCGTCAAGCCACACAAATTCATCACGGAAGAGGGTAGAGGAGACCATAGAAGACGACGAGACAGACGACGAGTCGCGACACGACCGCGACTCAGTCTCAGTCATGCATGGTTGGGCAGGAGAGTAGGAGATGACGCAACTCGCACTTCCCTGGAGGGGAGGGTGAGGCAGGCCGAGCTGGAGCTCAAAGAACTGCTTCAACTGACGCTCGCGGGAGGACGGCCCGTGAGTATAGACCGAGTGCAGAGTTACGGCACCGGAGCCCGGGTAGGAGGAGGGTTGTGCAAGTGAAGGAAACGGAGCATCCGACGGCTACGGATGGTGCTATTGCGGAGCTAGCGTCAGCTGGACTGGTGGAGCTGTCGGAGTGGTGGAGCTGCTGGACAAGGCAGAGGTGTCAGATCCGGCGACAGCTATGGCGGCAGAGGCGAGACGGCGCTCCCGTTGGTAACACATGGTGGAGATGACGCGCGCCTCGTCTGTCGGTAGAGGGAACGTGTAACACCCGTGCCCAGGTTGGCCAGAGTTATGGCAGACCGGGCCACCACCGCTGGACCCGGTCGACGGCTGCTACTACTGCTGGTGCTGACCCTTGCCCTTCTTGTTCCTACTCTTCTTCTTCCCCGGCGTCGAGGAGCTGGTGGAGGTAGCGGCGGCGGGGGAAGCGACGGCCACAAAGGCGACGGCAGCGGAGGCGAGAGCCTCCGTGCGTTGGAGTCGGGACTCTAGACGAGCTTCCTCAATCCGGAGGAAGAGCTCGAATGCCCAAGGCATGAGGGTACCCTAGGTCGACATGGTGGAGAGGACATCCTGGGAATAGTGCACAAAGACGTCCGCATACGCGTCGGTAGCACCGCACTTAATGGTGAGGAGCGCGGCCATAGGGGGTGGGATAGAGGTACTGAGGCGACGAAGGATGTCCTCTGTCAGCTGCCAATAGGCGGTGACTGTCTCGGTATCCCCCATGTGTAGGGAGTTGAACTTCCGCTACAGACTGCTGGTCTCAGCCTTGCTGGACAGGCGATGGGGACGAGTGAGGATGTGCCACGTGGCTGGAAGGTCTAGGGTGGCGCCAGCGGTGAAGTCGCCAAGGAAAGGCTCTACGACCAGGCGGGAAGCCGGAGGGACGACGGGGACGAGGGCACGTACGACGCGACCAGCATCATACAACTGGTCGACATGTATGGGGTCATACAGGAGGGTGTAGTATGCCCACAGGCCCTCACCCTACGTCCAGATCCGGAAGCTAAGCTCCCAGCTCCAGAACTGCTCGTCGGCCTGAAGCGGCGGGGGCGGCGTCTCAAAGTCCTTCTGCCTGCTGCCGGCGCCCAGAGTGGGGCCAAGGACGGAGGTCACTGTCTGCCGTTGGTGCTGAGGCTGCTACTGTGCCAAGTAATACGTGGCAACAGACACAGCGGGGCTGGCGTGCCGAGGAGGAATGAATGGTGGCAGCGCACTGGTGGTAGTCTAGGAGGCCAATGGCTATACCGCTGCAAGCTGCTGCGTCAAGGCGGCAAGCTGTTGCTGAATAGCAGCCAGGGGGTCAGGGTTGCCGCCAACGACGCCAGAGGGCTGCTGCTGCTGTTGTTACTACTGCTGCTGCTTTTGCTATTGCTGCTACTGCTACTGTTGTTGCAGCTACAACTGCTGCTACAACTGCTGTAGCTACTACAGGAAAGGGGGACAAGGGGTCCCCCCAACAGAGGAGGACCCCTCCCTAGACGGGCTATTAGCCATAGTGGGTTATGGTGCCCCTCTTTCTTTGTTTTTTTCTTGTTTTGTGTGCTGCTGATGTCAACACTGACGTCAGCCTAGGATGGCTGACGTCAGCAGACGCTACTACGGTATGTGCAAGATAACTGCTTGTTTTTTATGACGTCAGCAGTGACATCTTCAGTGACGTCAATGGATGGTCGCTCACATCAGCAACAATCGTTGATGGAGCCGCTGTTGCGCAGCAACGGCCACTGCTGCACGGGTGCAACCGTTGCTACGCGACTACAGCCACTGTTGCTGCTGTTGTTACTATTGTTGCTACTGCTGCTACTGCTGGTGGTGGGTTGGGGATCTCTTTTTCTTTCTTTTTCGCTCGTCACAGCGAGTTCGCTACTCGTTGCGAGCGACGAGCCGCGAGCAGCGAGCTCGCTTCTCGCTTCTCGCTACGAGCAACAAGCAGCGGGCTACGAGCACTTGCGGCTGTTGTTACTACTGGCTGCCGTTGTAGCCGCTTCTGTTGCTACTGCTGCTGCTACAAGCTGTTACGAGCTACTGCTCCTGCCAGCTGCTGCTCGCTGCTGCCGCTACTACTGCGAGCTGCTGCGACTACGAGCTGTTGTTGCTGTCGGTTGCTGCTCCACGTAGCTGTTGTTGGCTACTGCGCCAGTGCTCGTTATTGCTGCGAGCTACTGCTGTCAGTCACACCTGGATGACGTCGCCGTGTGCGTTGTCGCCAGCAAGCGCCTGACGTGGCTTGCCACTCACCTCGCGTCAAGCGTGGGGGTCAGTGCTGCCGAATAACATCCGGCAACATTTCCTCAGGCCTAGTGACCATGGGAAAATTTCTGACGCCGCCACCAGGCGGGTCAATGTTGCCGAAAAAAATCCGGCAGCATTTCCCCTGCATTGGCACGCATGGAGGTCCGTCGGCATTGTCTGGAATTGGAAATAAATAAGGGCATCCAGGCCCATAAAAAACAAACATGAGCTCTGTGTGTGAGTGCGATGCAAGACGGCAAGAATTTGGCTAATTGTGGAATGCTGAATATAAAGAACAAGGAGAATAATAAAAATGAGCCCCTTGCGGGCTTAAGTATGGGCGCCGGCAGCTAGCCGCACCGGGCCCCGTCACCCCCATTGAGCCCAAACGAGTCAGCGGGGAGAACACATTGCGTACACCACGATAACAATAACGGTGGTCTCCTCGAGGCACCGGAGCAGCTCTCCGAGTGCCTAGTTCTCGAACACCGAGAAAATAGGAGCAGCACCAGAAAATCTCAGAATCAACGTCCAGACTTTCCGAAAAACGTCCTGGCTTTCCCAACATCGGAAGCGCTAGTACAGCCACCGGGTCTCCTCATCGCACCGGTATAGTCCACCGGGTGTACAGGTCTCAACCCACCGAGAAAACTCTCCTAGCTCCCGACAAGCCCACAGGGCTACTGGAACGCATCGACCGCGTCTCGCCGGTGCTGTCGTACGTGCTGGAGAAGTCTCGGGACACTCCGAAGGCCTGTCGTGCCGTTACGCTCTCATCCACCATATGGGTAATCCATCAGCGTCGGTCATAACGGGTGGAAGCCACACAAACCAACACTCCCCCTGGCTGACATGGTCGTCAACGCCAAAAGAAAGTGAGCCAAGGCACGGAATAACAGCGCATGGCAAGCCATAATATGCATGAGTGAGCTCACACACACACACACACACACAAACACTTGCTACCCATCGAAGATCTCCGTCGACGCTGGAACATCTCACCAAGTGTCTGGGTCTCGACCATGAGAGGAGTGATGCACACGCGCACAAACCAGTGTAGTGCACANCCACTCACCTCGCGTCAAGCGTGGGGGTCAGTGCTGCCGAATAACATCCGGCAACATTTCCTCAGGCCTAGTGACCATGGGAAAATTTCTGACGCCGCCACCAGGCGGGTCAATGTTGCCGAAAAAAATCCGGCAGCATTTCCCCTGCATTGGCACGCATGGAGGTCCGTCGGCATTGTCTGGAATTGGAAATAAATAAGGGCATCCAGGCCCATAAAAAACAAACATGAGCTCTGTGTGTGAGTGCGATGCAAGACGGCAAGAATTTGGCTAATTGTGGAATGCTGAATATAAAGAACAAGGAGAATAATAAAAATGAGCCCCTTGCGGGCTTAAGTATGGGCGCCGGCAGCTAGCCGCACCGGGCCCCGTCACCCCCATTGAGCCCAAACGAGTCAGCGGGGAGAACACATTGCGTACACCACGATAACAATAACGGTGGTCTCCTCGAGGCACCGGAGCAGCTCTCCGAGTGCCTAGGTCTCGAACACCGAGAAAATAGGAGCAGCACCAGAAAATCTCAGAATCAACGTCCAGACTTTCCGAAAAACGTCCTGGCTTTCCCAACATCGGAAGCGCTAGTACAGCCACCGGGTCTCCTCATCGCACCGGTATAGTCCACCGGGTGTACAGGTCTCAACCCACCGAGAAAACTCTCCTAGCTCCCGACAAGCCCACAGGGCTACTGGAACGCATCGACCGCGTCTCGCCGGTGCTGTCGTACGTGCTGGAGAAGTCTCGGGACACTCCGAAGGCCTGTCGTGCCGTTACGCTCTCATCCACCATATGGGTAATCCATCAGCGTCGGTCATAACGGGTGGAAGCCACACAAACCAACACTCCCCCTGGCTGACATGGTCGTCAACGCCAAAAGAAAGTGAGCCAAGGCACGGAATAACAGCGCATGGCAAGCCATAATATGCATGAGTGAGCTCACACACACACACACACACACAAACACTTGCTACCCATCGAAGATCTCCGTCGACGCTGGAACATCTCACCAAGTGTCTGGGTCTCGACCATGAGAGGAGTGATGCACACGCGCACAAACCAGTGTAGTGCACATCATACACATGTCAGACGACAAGATGGTCTCCTCGTGACATTGGCAGTTTCAGTGCCCGGGTCTCGACCATTACGAACAATCCAATAGAATAGCATCATCATCCAAACACAGGATCATGGGAGGATCTCCTTGTAACACGGGTGCAACTCACCACGTGTCCGGGACTCGACCACTAAGAGCGGCCCAACTCGCATGCACATGCCACACACAGGATGCTGTAGATGCTTACAAGAGCGCATGGACCTTGCCATGCATCTCCCATGACGGCGCGTCAGGTCGAGGTCCACACAACACTCCCCCTGGACAGATGAACCTGACAGCAATGTCCTCGATGGAGATGCTGATGTCGTAGCTGAACAGATCCTGGACGATGAGTCATGTGGTGTGTCCATCATGCATAGATAGCTCCCCCTGTCACGTGCGAGTCGGCACCCGAGCTCAAAGACAAAGTGGTATCTCTGGCTACGACTCCTCACGTGAATCTGCATCACCTAGAGTGTACCAGCCCTCGCGTGACTGCCAAGGGTGCCAACTCACAATCTCTCCTCTCTCTGCTCTACCGCGATGCATCTGTGTACGACGGAGGAAAAGGAATGGGCGAGTAGCACGCAAGCGTGGATGAAGTGACGGAGCTGGCCTCTAAGGCGGGATAGAGTACCCTGAGGCACAGGGATATAATGCCGGAAGAGGAGAGCTAGATCGACGAACCGGATCACCACTCGTGGATGAAGATGACGATGGGGAAGGTGAGTCGGGTGGATGAAGGTGCGTGACGGCAGTAGAAGAAGGAGGAGCGATGATGGGGTCGACAGGAGCCAGGATGGCGGAAGCCGAAGGCAAGCTCACCTCTCCTGTGACAGTGTCTCCAACGGACGTCATACTCGGAGCTGGTACAAGATCCTCCCCGAGTATGGGTGTGCTAGATGTTGCTGGCGGAAGGATCGTACCGATAGCAGTGATGCTCCCCTCCTCTGAAAATCGCTCACGCACGGCCATCGCCTCCCGTTGTAGCATGACTACACGCTCCTGCAGGTCAGCGTAATCAGCCTCAGACATGTGGAGGTGGCCCATGTCTGCCTCGCGGAGGATAAACTCTGCATCACTGGATGCTGCACATGCAGACTGCACAACTCATGAGTACAGCTCCATCTGCATCTCTGCTGCTGAAGATGATGGAACTGGTGCTGCTGCATCCTCCTGGGGGTCAATCAAACTCGCTATGTACTGAGACACTAGAACATCGGATGCAACTGCAGGTGTCACATCCACACCACAACTCATGTCTGTCACACGAGGTGTGAGCGGTCGCATGCCGAGAGAGAAGGAGAAGGATGAGTCGTCAGAGTCCGTGGAGAATGTGGAAATGTCGTCCATGCAGGTACTGCCACTCTCAACGTCGATGTGATCAGCAAGGTCACCAGCAGGTGAACACGGAGGGGCAGAACTCAGCTCCTACTGAAGAGGTGACTCCATTTGTGTGTAGGGATCTGCTCCACTCTCCTCAACTACCCCCGTAGTGGACACAGGTGTGTAGGACTCCGGCTTGACAACGCCCGTCAAGGCGACCAACAAGCGTAACTGGCACTCACGCAGTGTCTCGCCGGGAAGGCTGGTCGCTGCCACCTGCTCGATGATAGAGTAATGACTATCATCTGACTCCGTCATGTATGTCGCTGCTCCGTCGTGGGTACGGGAACCCAGAGACTGTAGGAACATGGACGACTCCTCATGCTGAACCTGGTCCTCATGTACCGCAGATGAGACGGTGGAGCCTGTTGTGTCTGCTGCAGCATATGTCCCAGCGACGCCTCTCAGAACTGCTGCTCTCAAGAATTCCTCAACCTCCAAAAGACCAACCAACCGACTCTGCTCATGCACTGCGACTGCTATCATACTGGTGTGAATCTCATGCGTCAACGCCCTTGGAGATCCGTGTGGGGCATCCCAATCCGCACAATACTCCTGTGCCACTGCCAGGCCGCCACCGGTCGGAGTCGCGAGTGGCACCGCCCAAGCACGCGGCACCTGCACTCCTCCTGATGCAACCTGCTACTGTAGAACGTCCGGCTCCTGCCCCAGCGTAGATTTCGAACTCGATGACATACATGTCTCAAGCCCTGCAACCTCCACCGGACTGGTGTGAGCCTGCTTCACACACTCTCCCAAAATTCCGGTGGACCCATCCCGATCCATACGGGACTCCTGTGCCGCCGCTGGACCTCCACCGGTCGGAGCCGCGAGAAGCACCGCCCAAGGGCGCCGTGTCTGTGCTCTCCCTGATGTAACCTGCTGCTTCGGGAGATCTGGATCCAGCCCGGACGTGGAAATCGAGCTCGATCACACGGAAGTCTCCACCATGAACGCCATGTCGAGATCGGACTCCACGCCATGTGCTATCACCGTATCATCTGAGTCTGCCTGAGCTTACGCTCGGGAACCACGGTCCGGAGCGAGTGCAGATCCTGTCGCTACGGTCACATGAGGTAATGCGCGGTGACCACACTACCCCTCGACAGGTACAACAACGGAGGCCGAGGAGGTGAAGGATGTACCAAAACCGGCGTGAGCACGGCGTGCGGAGCGCTGACGCCGACGACGCGGGGTCACTCGACTGGAACGACTACATGAAGACATGTCATCGCGAGGTGGCGTCATGGTCGCAGCAGAGTGGAGGATCGAAAGGATGGTGGCAGCCTGGGACTCGCTGGTACGTGGAGCTAAAGGTACACCATCGGATGAGGAGGGAGGAGAGGATGGAGGAGATGTGATCAAAGAGGCCGTCGACAAACGAGTAGCAGAAGCACGCTCAGTGACGACGAGGTCACAAAGCAGCTGCACCGTGTGCCGTAGTCCGTGGATCTCGGTGAATATGCTCGCAAGAGGTCCAGCTAGGGGATCTACCAATGCCCGTAGATCCGTATGCTGTGGAGGACGTAGGCTCGGACGAGGCTGTAGCCAAGGTGGATTCCAGCCAGGAGGGCGCATCCGATAGCGACGCCAACCATGACGTCCATCACCACAATAGTAGCAAGCGAACGCGCAGGGCACCTGCTCAGATGTCCGCGCACTCATCTCGTGCGTTGGACGATGGATAGGTACCAAGGGCACCTACTCTCGGTGGTGAACACCAAGCCACGGGAGAGAATGAGGCCAGTAGGTACTGTCGCTCCTGGAGGTCACGGCGTTCGGGTCAGCAAATGTGACCAGACGGGAAGTGCTACACTACCACAGCACGCCCGGAGACTAGAGTCTGACTAATTACGGCCACTAATATTGCTGCCACTAATATAGTGAAGACTGCTCCAAGACGAGAAGGGGTGGCGGCTACAGGTGTGGCTGCTGCTCCAAGCGGTAGACGACCCAGCCCTCGGAGATGATAAGACTCGAATCCGCCGTTGATCCTACGGAGTGAAGTGCGTGCACGAATCCACGGGCCCCAGGAAGACGCCGGTCGAGGACGCGTCATGAAGCGGAGATCGCTGCGGACGACAGTCCGCTGTCAGCTGAGAAGGCAAAACTGTAAGCTGTGGCGTAGCCGCCGCATTATGTAGTCGTCGACACTCCACCGCCTGATGTTGCTATTGCGGCTATGAAAGCTTCTGCTACTGCGGCGGTAGTAGTTGGAAGATTCTCCTCTTTTTAGCTGTTTTTTTTCTTGCCCTCCGCCACCCCCTTTTTTTTCTTCGTTGCCCTCATCCCCACCTTTTATTCTCTATCTCGCTCTCTCCCAACCCCCACCCCCCTTTTCTTTTCAGCTTCTCGTCGTTTTTTTTTCTCTTCTCACCGCGGGTTTGCCCGTCACCCGGTTCTGGATTGCCCCCCAGAATGGGAGCAGGTCGGGATGGAGGGGGGGATAAAAAAAGAGGGGGCGATTTCAGGTCGCCCGTCCCTCACTCCTTGCTCGCTCACCAAAAAAAGCGAGCAAGTGAGCGAGTGAGTGGGGAGAGGCGAGGGGAGGGGGTGGTCCGCCCCTCCCTCTGTCCGTCGGCCGACGGGGCCGACGGAGCCGACGGGCCCCTCCGAGGGGCCCCTCGGAGGGGCTCGACGGGGCCCTCCGAGGGCCCCCTCTAGGAAGGGGGGAGGGGGAGAACGGGGCCGACAGGCCCCCTCAGAGGGCACCCCTTGGTGAGTTGAGGGGGCCTCTCTGAGGAGGCGAGGACCCTCAGAGGACGGCTGCGAGGCCCTCCTCGCTTCGGCAACAACACGTGCAGCGGCAGGTGCAGGTGCTGCGGTTACTGATGCTGCTGCTGCTGCTTATGCTGCTGCTACTGCTTCTACTACTGCTGCTGCTTCTGCTGTTGTTGTTGCTGCTGCTGCTGCTGCTTCTCTGCGTAGCAGCTACTACTGCTGCTTGTTGTTGCTGCTTGCTACTGCCGCCGCTGCTGTTGCTGTTGTCACCGTTGCTGCTGTTGCTACACGATGCTGCTACTGACGTCATTTTTGCACGCTGCTCCTGCTGCCGCCGCTGCTGCTGTTGCTGTTACTATATGCTGCTACTGCTGACGCCGCTGTTGCAGTGGCTGATGCGCTGTTGCAGCTGCTGTTGCTGCTGTTGCTGTGCGGCATAGCGACTGCTACTACTGCTGCTGCTGCCGCGTGTGCAGCTGCTACGAATGCTAGCGTTGGCTGCTGCTCTCCTGCTGCCGTCGCGACTACTGTTGCTATGAGCGGTTGCGCTGCCGCCACTGCTCCTGCTGCGTGGCAACGCAGCTGCCGCGGCTACTACGTCTGCTTTTGCTATTGGTGTTGCCACCACAGTTGTTAATGCTGCGGTGTACGTCTCACCGCCCTTGTGGCGTTCACGTGCAGTCGCGTCGCGCTCCCTCACGCTGCTGCCGGCATGGCGCCACGTGGCGCATTCTCTTTGCATTCAGCCCACTGCTGCTACTTCTACTGCTCACACGCCCCCCTGTGCTCCGATACCAAAATGGAAATAAATTAGAGCATGCAGGCTCATGCAAAAACGAACATGAGCTCTGTGTGTGAGTGCGATGCAAGACGACAAGAATTTGGCTAAGTCTGGATTGCTGAATATAAAGAACAAGGAGAAGAATACAAATTAGCCCCTAGCGGGCTTAAGTAGGGGCGCCGGCAGCTAGCCGCACCAGGCCCCGTCACCCCCGCTGAGCCCAAACGAGTCAGCGGGGAGAACACACTACGTACACCACAATAACAATAATGGTGGTCTCCTCGAGGCACCGGAGCAGCTCTCCGAGTGCCTGGGTCTCGACCACCGAGAAACTAGGAGTAGTGCCCGAAAATCTCAAAATCAACGTCTAGACTTTTCGAACAACGTCCAGGCTTTCCCAACGTCGGAAGCGCTAGTACAGCCACCGGGTGTCCTCATCACACCGGTATAGTCCACCGGGTGCGCGGGTCTCAACCCACCGAGAAAACTCTCCTAGCTCCCGACAAGCCCACAGGGCTACCAGAACGCATCGACCGCGTCTCGCCGGCGCTGTCGTACGTGCTGGAGAAGTCTCGGGACACTCCGAAGGCCTGTCGTGTCGTCACGCTCTCATCCACCATATACCCCCAATGTGGGTATATGGGTAATCCATCAGCGTCGTTTGTGATGGGTGGAAGCCACACAAACCAACATCTGGCACCTGTACGTCAGTCTTCTGCTGCTCCTATTACGCTTTGGCTCTGCTCCCAAGAAGGAAACGCTAAGCAGCAAGTTGGGGCAGTAGCATTGTTGATGCAGCGTGTGGGCTTCCACGCTCGTTGCTCAAGTCTACCGCCCCCTCAATCTCCTTCTCTAGAGATTAAGTCTGGAAGTTGTGGGTTTGTTACTCAAAAATGCGCATGCCAGTGTTAGCGCCGGAAAGCAGCTGGGAGCTGAAATTGACTGATTAGGAATGAAGAATGAGCAACAAAGGGAGACCCCTACAAGTTCTAGCTCCCCCCCTCCACTAGTGTAGAACTTGTTACTCAGCTAACCAGCCAATCAGAAAATAGTCGTAGACCTATTTTCTGGCAGGCAGGGTTTTCTGAATGAGCCCTGCAAGACGCCCACAGCCCAAAACCCAGGCGTCGTCCGTTTTGCCTGAAAACTCGACCATACCATAATACCAATGCTGCGAACGCAATTGAGGTCAGAATCACCAAAAAAATAGCAGCAAAGAGTTATGGCTGCTCGAACCCAGGCCGTGCCTACGACAATCAATGATGCCAAACAGTTCCACAAAGCAAGAGACGTGGACCCCAGGCAGAGTATGATGCTACAGACACAATGGCACAGCCAGAAACAGTGCTGGGTGCATGTAGACAGCATGTGCAGGGGCAGTGACCGCCGGCGGCCCGACCGCCGAGGATACTTACCGATGGAGTTGAGCGCGTCGTCGGAGGGAGGAGGCTCCAACGAACTGTGAGTAAGGCCATAGTGTGCATCGTCTCCACCGAACGACACTCCAGCAGCGTCGAGTCTCGCCGTCAGTCTTCTGCACGCCGATGTACACAATCCGGGAAGACACAACAGAGTACAATGAGAGATGTACGAAAACCAACTGGGTACCCCGTTTTCAAACGTCGAAAGCGCTATACACCCTGTGCGACAGATTTTGACCTTTATCTCAAGGAGCTTTGACTTTGAAAATTTGAATTCAGGCTGCCCTGCAGCCAGTGTGTCAGACACGAGGTATCGCGACAAGTACATAGTCATTTTGCCTAAGTGTCCATTTTACAACTTCGGCGTGTTCTCTCAATGTAAAAATGTTTCTGATATAGGTTTCTGTCGGCACGAAGGCGGGATTGTGTTCAATTGTCATAATGAAAACGAAGCGTTACGATGTGAGCTGGCCTTGTTTTTTTTAGTTTCCGAAATGGTTGTCTTTTCCTATTTCTGGTGGGGTGTTTCAGTACATTCTGAATGCCTCGTCATTTCGGTACATTTTGAATCGCCACAAAGTACCCCGTGGGGCACGACGACGATACATGGGGCATCGGATGACCAAATTCTTGAATTTGGGGCTTTCTACTAAAAATATACCACCGGGGCATATTTTGCTCAAGGTTTCGAGGTCGGGGGTTTTGGCAATATCGGTGACCAAACCCGGGGTACCTGGATATTTTCCTGTCAAGATGATCAGATGGGGGGGTTCAAATTTTGTTGTCAAAATGTATGCGCAAATATGCATCAGCAGTTGTGTATTCGCAGTTTGTATCCCTTGAGCACCTGGTGAGCATTTTGTTACACGTTCATTTCAGAGTTTGAATAAGTATTCAGTTTGTGCGAAGTGGCCTTCTTGCCCCATTCCTACATGCATTTCGAACCCCACACAAGAAGGGACGGAGGTCAAGACCGCTGCAGCAAGGCCCTCACCCGGCAGCAAGCAATCTGTAATGCTCTTGGTAGACTGGAGGCTAGTCTTGTCCAGTGCAAAGAGAATATTTGTCCGTTACAGTTATTCCTGGTCGAGGATCCCGTGTTTTCTCCCAGGTCCAGAACATCTGACTACGTGGGTCTAGCGTAGGGTCACGCCTGGGAAGGGGTGGGTTGGCCCTCACCGACCAATTAAATCACCAACCGGTGTTCGAGGATGGTTATGGGCGAACGCGCGAGATGTCGGTGGCGGACAGCTTTCTCGCTATAGATTGTCTGCCTGTTGCCATGGACGATCTCTCTGTCCGGTCGACCCTTTTCTTTGAAGCTGCTACGGTTGATCGCCGGTGTCCATTTCAGGCAACGAAACGATCCCGTACGCTCTGTGGTCCAAGAAAATGGATAGCGACGGAAAACGGCGATGGAGAAATGGTCATGAGAGCCCCGTTGTAACAGTCTTGAACTTCGATTATTCCCGGAGCCTCAGATGCTGATGTCAGAAAAATGGTTCGCAGCACATTCCCACAACCGTTTCCAGCCGTCGCCTAGTTTGTCGATTGCATGAGCAGAGCGGGCCCTCCCGCTCTGTTCTCATTTGCAATGAAAGATGTTGCGTTTTGGTTAGAGGTACAAAAGTGGTTTGGCATATTCGTGTTGAGGCTGGTCACGTCGTCAATATGCATTTTCCGGTGCAAATAATTGTACTCGTACTCTGCAGCGTACATCACGCTTCAGATCGACGTTGTCGATAGAAATATTCCTGCTGACACGTCCAAAGAAGATGTGAACGAGGTACGCTCTCCCATAGGATAAACGAATTTTTTCTCCATATCTGACGCAAACATTGTATTCCAAATCGATGAGCGGAGAATCAGTCTCGAGTTTGCCCGTCTCATACCATCTGGACTGGGCTACTGAAATAGGAAAAGCTTGGGTTGAGAACGCACAGTGAATTATCGTGGTCTCGGATCGTCGTGAACAAACGTGGTTGTGAATGCCTATTGGCGACGTTACCAGCCTCAACATGGGTCAGTGGAACAGTACCCGAAGTCCCCTGCACGAATCTCGGATCTGCCAGAATGCCCCTGGCCGAGCGATGTGTTCGTCCAATGGCTAAATTCGAACATGGAATGGCCCCGAGACTGTCGAGGTCAACCCACCCCTTCCCAGACGTGATGCATTCGTCCAATGGCTGAATTCCTTTGCGCTTGCAGAGGAATCTATCATTTTTTCCAGACCACTAATCCGGCAAGGTCCGAGGAATGTGCACTATTCCGAAAAGTGCTGTCGTTCACATCTCAAAGGGCATCCCTGCTTCCCTCACTATTCTCGCGCTATTTCTCTGTTTCTCTCTCTTCCTCTCGCTCTGTCGCTCAAAGGTCCGGCCATCGCCCAACGGTTAACGCCCAAAAGTATAATGTAACTGCTTACAAATCCTCCTCTGTGTTTAGTGCCAACGCAATCTTTGTCCGGTGTCCCATACTAAGCTTCCTGCCACGGCTCGGAGTGGGTAAAAACCTCGAAGAAAATATCCAGATACCCTGAGTTCCGAAACCAAACTCGCCAAACCCCCCGTCGCCGAAACGTTTAGCACAGGTCGTCCTGCCTCTCATTATTTGATCCCCAAAAGCCCCGTCTTCACGGATTTGGTCGCAATAAACCCCGCGATGGCCCGCGGGGTAGATTGTTTCGTTAAAATATACCGCGACATGAGGGCTATATTGTAACGTTACAATATACCCCGTTTCCGTATTGAGTCGTGTAAGGTATTTTTAGCGTTTTTCATATTTCTCGGAACACGTCCTAAGAAACAGATGGAAAAGCCTCTTATCGTCAGGTGTCATCTTTGAATTACTGGCGTGTTTGTTTTTCAAACCCCCCCTCCCCAAATGAAGTTGTGCAATGTATCCGCCCACACCCCCCCTTACCCCCCCGCGTTTTTGGAAGGTCTCATTTACTTAATTGAAATGTTTGATGACAATAACATTTTTATATTGAGCGATTACACTGAATTCGCAAATTGGAAATGTCTGGAAAATGACCATGTACCCGATGGGGTACCTTGTCAATGACACTCTGGCTGCGGGGCGTACTGGAACCAAATTGTTAAAGTTGGGGCTAATGGAGATAACAAATCGAAGAACGGGGCAAATGGAGATCAAAATCCTTCGAACGGGGTGGATAGCGTTTTCGAAAATCCGTTACGGGGTACCTCGAAACGTTGCCGTAAAAACCTCTCTATTTTCACAGCCACATTTTTGTTTCCACGCGCTTCCGTCGATTGCTTCGGATGAACTCATCGAATATGGGTGAAGGACACCACACTCGCGAGCGACAACGTCAAGATAGAACTTTCTACTTCAATCAAAGTACGGCCCTGGGACCAGGTAAACTGCTCGAGTGACCAGTATACTGGGGCCGCGACTGGGATTAGTTGAGTGGGAACATGATCGAATTTCACCGACGATTTCACCCGCCCACTTTCCGCCGACCCCCTCCGTGGATGGATTTGGGTGAGCGGATAGGATGTGAGTGACTGACAGCATTTTTCGACATGTTTTACAAAAACGAATGTTGGAGGAATGCAACCAGGCACTTGAAAGAAGCGACGGGAACCAGATGGTACAAACTGGATTCGGTTACGTTACGAGGTACCCCGTTCTGGATTTCTGAGAACGCTATCCACCCCGTTCAAAGGATTTTGACTTCCATTCGCCCCTTGTTTCTATTTTTGATCTCCATAAGCACCGAATTCAAAACTTTGATTTCGAGACACCCCGCAGCCAGAGTGTCGGGACAAGGTACCCCGTCGGGTACATGGTCATTGTCCAGACATTTCCATTTTGCGACTTTAGTGTAATCTCTCAATATAAAAAATGTTATTGTTATCAAACATTTTTCTAAAGTAAATGAGACCTTCGAAAATGGCGGGGGGGGTGGGCGGATACATTCCACAACGTCATTTGTGGAGGGGGGGTTTGAAAAACAAACACGCGAGCAATTCAGAGACGACACATGACGATAAGAGGCTTTTCCATCTGTTTCTTAGGACGTGTTCCGAGAAATAGGAAAAACGCTAAAAATACCTTAGACGACTCAATACGGAAACGGGGTATATTGTGACGTTACAATATACCCCTCGTGTCGGGGTATATTGTAACGAAACAATCTACCCCGCGGGCAATAGCAGGGTTTACTGTGACCAAAAAATTAAAGATGGGGCTTTTGGTTATCAAAAAATGAAAGGCGGGGCGACTTGTGCTCCATGTTTCGGCCATGCGGGGTTTGGCGAATTCCGTTTCTGAATTCAGGGTATCTAGATTTTTATTCAACTGGATTTGACAAAGTTGTCGAGGCACTTTTATCGACAGTTTCATTGTCGGCAGTCAGGTTTGGTGCCGGTCGCCGATCGAGCGACGGGAAAGAGGTTGGGATCGACATGTTTCACCAACTTTCCGAGAAGGACATTTCTCCGCTCCGTCGTCCCTGATGTCAGCAAGAACGTGAACCTTGATCAAGTTCGTACTCACCCATTCCCAGCCGCAACATGGAAAAAAGGATAGATTCCTACGCAATCGCAAGTCGATAGGTAGCAAACAATGTTCATCGTTCCTACCAATCGACGAATGCACGGTGGCACAGAGCGAACATCGCTTGACGAATCAGACGCGGAATGTATTGGGGTCCTGTTTCTCCACTAGGTAAGCAAAGAGATGCTTGAGAAGGCACTTGTCACTTTCCAATTTCCAGCCGTGGCACTTGTCTTGGGGAGGATCTCACGACAAGCGTAAAGGTTCAGGTTGCGGTGCACAATTGATGTCTAAAAAGGGCCTACTCAAGCCATTGCCTGCCTGATGCAAGATCAATTTCCGTAATATTGATTTGACGCCAAGCGGGTCCAAACTACACAGAAACCAAAGGAGACGTGTGTTCCACACATAACATGCAAAGAAATTTAAAGTAACCTGCCAGAAGGACTATTGCCATACTTTTGCAAGTTTTTGAGTTCATCAATATCTCTCCATATGCTTATCCATAACCGTGGACACGTTGATTATTTGGTGAAATATGTGACCATTAGATCCTTTTATAAGCTTCAACTATATAACATAAGGTTAACCTAATGAATTGGTAAAATGAAAAATGAAAAAACATTGTGTAGGAATTAATGTCACGCACATTATACAAAGAAATTTCATATGCAAACTGAGGATCAAATGGATTTGTTGATTTCAATCATAATATTCTTCTACAGTGGAGATGGGATCTTGCATTGAAGTTGTGTTCCACTCAAGAGCGGCATAAATGTGGCTAATTTTAAAACATTATCACGCGACATACTAGGAGAGTTTGAATACAATTACATAATGCCATTCCTTGGAAATAAATAAGGCAAAACCATTGTGATTTTTCACTTTTGAAATGAAAAAATGGAGGTAAACTGGAACATGTGTCCCAAAATTACTTTATTATGGGAACTTCATGACTTTCAATAACCAATTTTCCAAAAACGTGCCAATAACTAAAGCGAGTGATGTTGTACCTGAATTCATCACCACATCTTTGTTTCTTTGGTCTTAATAAGAATGGTTGCATCAAGACAAATGCTGATGAAAGCATTGAAAAAATCAAAGCTTACCTTGTAAGAAGAGATTAAAGCAGGTTGAGGCACATGATTTCTCTTAGAGCTACCCTTTTATGAACCGTT
This sequence comes from Penium margaritaceum, assembly GCA_023375785.1. NCBI lineage: Eukaryota > Viridiplantae > Streptophyta > Zygnematophyceae > Desmidiales > Peniaceae > Penium > Penium margaritaceum. The sequence continues at coordinate 15,936 of SZWC01001278.1, read as the reverse complement.
ATACCACCACCCGCTTCATGTTGGTAGTTGTAATTGTAATGGACTACAAGGTGCAGTAGCTTGACATTAAAAAGCTTTCCTGCATACAGAGATAGATACAACCATTGAAATGAAGTATTAAGAGGGCTATGATGATGGGAGTTTTAGAATATGGAATTTGGTGAAGAAACTCTACAGTTTGAAGCAAAGCCTCTAACTTTGATATAGGAATTTACAAGGTGTTAAAGTCTTTGGACTTTGAGCGTTTAGCTTACAACAAGGAACTCTTCTTCTATTTTCCACAAGTGGATACAAAGCTTGAATGTTACGTGCTCATCTATACTGACAATTCTCATTGTTGACTTGTCGGTAGTCTTTGTCATAGTAATCGCCATAACTTAAGCAGTCAATCTAACTCTTATGCCCAGTGTAAATTACAACCAAGGCATGAGAATCAAACGTGATTCAGAACCATGCATGCTACGTGTGAGTCAGTAGGAAAATACGAAAAAGGTTTACAATTTTTTTATTCTTGCGACAGTCGGGTCCCAAAACCTCCATCGTAAGAGTAGTCGATACAATAGAGAGATGAGGAGGAGGAATGAGAGAGACTATTCAAGCAAAGTCTAATCCTTCATGCACACTACAATATGCACATAACTAAAGTTACGGTTTTCCATGAGCAACCTAGCACACGATAATGAGACTTTTACACATAAGGCACATAAGAGGCTTTACAAAGCTTTGAGGTACCCTACGATGATTTTTTGTGTTAGTCTTTACTATGGGCCCTTCAGGACACTCAAAATCTGGTGTTATGTCTCCACATACTTTAGTAAAAGAGAGGAATATTTCGAAAGCAAGACGTTTTTCATCTCCTTACTTAGTGGAGGATTTAAGTCTTGGACCGAAAAGTAACAAAACCTTATCAAACTCTCCCTTTTTCTAAGTACGTGGGTGCCATTTTAACATTACACAACGACGCATATCATTGCAACCTCTTGAAGGAAACCTTATTTGCTAAAAATTAACTGAAAAACGTTTTGTTGAAAACCCTGTCATGAACCTAACATATTGGACAAAGTAAAAAATCCAAATAAAGCATGTTGACATTCATGGACATTGGATTTGATGAAATCTTCAAGACAATATGATCAAATTTTTGCACGTTTCACACATTAAGCAAGAGGCTGACATTCTGATAAATTGTGTTCAAAGAACATTTTCTACAACTATATGAAGTATTGTGATCTCACCCGTAATTTTCCTTCATACTACATGTATGAATGCCTAGCCATGGATGAGACATTGAATTCAAAAGCACAGTAACCTCCCACTATGTTCTTACTTCATGCACATGAGTATCACATGCTCCATGGTGCACGAGGCAACGTTGGCCAAAGAAAAAAATTCAAGAAGTAGTGAGGTCACTAACAACAGGTTGTCGTTCAATTATTTGACATGGCTATTATGGATCATAGGATATTGCGAGAGGATTTTTAGATTGATTAAGAAATCACCTCGTTCAAGGACCAAGTTTTTTAATCGATCTCAAAGTCATCGCTCGAGCTCCAACTATATGAAACCTTGATCAACAAGCTAGATAAGGACTGTTTTATGAGAAGCTACCTCACACTTGGGAACCTCAACCATCAGCATCGTCCCTTTCTGGAGGATATTCTTGTAAAACAAAAAACATTCACAAGAAAGAAACTTTCGTGACTATGAAATTTGATTGTGCCATTGAACATGGTTAGGACTTGCATCTCGACATTGGAGAAAAAGGCAAAATAATGGCATAGCAAGATCGTAAGAAGCCTAAGCAATAACTTTAAAGTGTGCTACCATTGTGGTTTAATTTCAAACCAGCTATAACAAGGAGGTTATGGAGAGGAAGTAGCCATGGAGCTCACAACCATTGGCATAATAGGATCCTTGCTACTAACATTGGCTAGCAAGTGGCTTTTGACATAAGGCCTGTTCTTCTAGCATGGTCAGTTTGCAACGAAAGAATACACCAGATAAATAGACTGAAAGTGATGATGGAAAGGATGAAAAAGGTTGCGTAAGTGGTTCACGTAAGGGAAATAAGATGCCACATCGATTTTTAATAAGTGCTAGTCATCTTGAAAAACTTATTTGGTAAACAATGAGCTAGAAGTGGAACTATTAGGAGGGAGAAGGAGAAAACTAGTGAATTCAGAAGGAATTGGGAGAAGGTAAAAAACAATTCTTGTGGAAGTGGATAAGCTGATAAGGGAATCCTTACGAGCACACTTACAAGATATGTCCTAAATTATGCATTAATGTGTGTAAGCAACCACACCATTGATGAGGTTGAGAATGAACAACTGCTTTTCTAAAGGAGGCTACTAAGAAGGCTTTAATCGTGTCATGCTATAGCAAATAACCACTATTACTACCATATAGAAGTTCCTTGCTATGGAAAAATGGAAAGCAACAATAACATGGATGTCTTGTTGTGTGCTACACCAACAACATGAAATTCATATTGGAACCTCCAAAAATAGAGGAATGGTATGGGGAGGAGTTGCAGAGGCCAAACCAACATTTGAAACCTCACCTCGATGGAGTACCAAACTTGTTTGTTTTTCATGAAGCAACTTATCATCTCCTAAAGTGGTTCGAACCTGACAAAGCAATTTGTGGTCATGACAAAGTCGACCAAAACATAGGCCACTAAGCTAGAAATAAGAAAAGAAATGGTCTTGACATCAATAGATAAGAAGGAAGGATTCTTAGGAATGAAGAATTCAATCTAAAATCTTTTAAGATAATCCAACAATCAAAGATGCAACTTGACTTCAGTTCCTTGACAAAGAACTAAAGGATTTTTTTAAGTCACTTGACGACGTTTTAGGAGTAGTAAGGTCTGATATATTTTGCATGAATTTTACACCAATCGTAGGGGATTGTTGAAAGTTTCAATTATTATGTTGGTGTCTAGTTCCATTATGGTGAATATGACATGGCATTTGGTGCATAACCCAGAAAATGACTTATTATACAATCAATGTCTTTGTAATTTTCAGCAAACAATATCCACCCATTCAAGTCGGGTATCTCTTATGTTTAGTCTTCAAGCTCTTTAAAGGATCTTGAGTGGTGGCATGTGTTGGAGGGTATTCTTTGACCAATTTTAGTAGAGAGAGGTGTGAAGAATATGAATCAAACAAAAAGAAGGATCATCTCTTGGATTAACATGAATTTTCAATAACGGTTTCATCTTATCACTGGACAACCTTGAACCATAATCATGAGTGTGCGCCCAATACTCACCTTATACCATTATAAAGTTTCATTTGTCACTCCCAGTCACCTACCAAGAAAAAAGCTATTGTCATAAACATTTTGTTCTATTCTATTTGGTTTATTAAGAGGATATTCATTTCTCCCAAGGATAACCTTGAAGATGTGTATTCATCTTGTTTTCCTTTGGTTCTACACCTTCACCACCATGTGTGTGCTATGCTTCCATCATGCTTACTCTACCTTCACCATAAAATCTCTTCTCTCCCATCTGCACCTCCTTGCTTCTTGGCTCTTATCCCTCTACTTAGCTTCGTGCACCCCATGAACAACTCCTCGTAATTTACAATTCTCTCCCCTTTGTCATTGCCTACTTCAACACTATATCGTTGCTTATGCAACATCTTCATTTGAGTTTTAGCTTAAGTCTGCACATCGTCTTACGTCTCTGTATATGTTGCAATCTATTGCTCATATCTTGCAAATGCACATTGCTTTCCTCGCTTCTACCAAAACTCGCTTTGCTCTCCCCATTCTTTTGAGAGGGTACTAAAGCCTTTGACAACATCACGTGCGGCCATTTTATCGATGTAAGAATCCATTGTTGTTCTTCCTACCCTTAGCAATCAACATCTTTCTTCACCATTTTATACCGCCGCCACCACCATCTATTCATCCTTCGCTTTTGCTACAGCTGATGTCTCCAAAAATTTCATGAACGTTGTTCAATCGTCAGTATTTCTCACGATCAGGATGAAGACTTTCATCTATCACACGTTTGTGGCATAGTTATCACGCTCCTCCACCAACAAAAATTGAAATAAAATCTCATGCAACCTTCTACTAACACTTTCAATAAAACCATTAACCATTCCCACTCATTTCTCAATTTTCTTTCATTAATCTTGCTAATTCCATTCCTCTCGTGAATTCTTATTTGTATTTTGTCCCTATTGCTCTGGAATACTCTACTGACCTAATTTCACAACCACTTTCTTGGTTCCTTTTCTACCTCCAATAACACCATTTACTTCTCTCTCTCTCTCTCTCTCTCTTTCTCTCTCTCTCTCTCTCTCCCTCTCCCTCTCTCTCTCTCTCTCTCTTTCTCTCTCTCTCTCTCTCTCNTTGTATCTCATTCTGATTTCTAATTCTGATTGTGACTCTTATCTTGAAACTGTCTCTTCTTCTGATTTATCATTCTGATTGTGAGTCTGATCTACCTGTCTCTGTCTCTATCTCTGTGTTTGTTTCTGTCTGTGTCTCTGTCTCTGTCTCTGTCTTTGTATCCATACCTGTCCCTGTCTCTATCTTTGTCTCTGTCTCTGTCTTTATCTTTTTCTCTGTCTTTGTCTCTGTCTCTGTCTCTGTCTCTGTCTCTGTCTCTGTCTCCGTTTCTGTCTCTGTCTCTGTCTCTGTCCCTGTCCCTGTC
>SZWC01001278.1:510-11205 GCA_023375785.1 Penium margaritaceum | reverse complement strand
CTCTCTCTCTCTCTCTCTCTTTCTCTCTCTCTCTCTCTCTCTCCCCCTCCCTTTCTCTATCTTTATGTACCTCAGCTACATAATCATGCTCCATCCACCTCAACTACATCAATTCATAGTTTTACATCCTTTCCATTTGTAATACGTGCCATTCTCTAGAGTCGCCCAATTCCATGGCCTCTCCTGCTTGTCCTTCACAAATGAAGAATGTCTCTTAGATTTTGGAAATTAGACACCACCTGTCTTCCTAGTGGATAATCTCAAGCCAATTCGGGAACAACCACCACTCTCTTGCCATGAGCCAACGTTTTTGCTTCTATCAGGCCACCTCCAATCTAGTGAAACTCCTCATCTTACTCATTGGTCTAGAGCCAACTGAGGAGCAAGTCGTAACATAAGAAGAGCTCCATCGGTCATCAACTCTTGCACTGATGATCTCCTTCATTACGTCCGCATCATTGTCCTCCTCATTAGCTCTTCCTCTTTCGCATATGTTATTCAATTCCTATAGCTGCACCATCTCCTTCAATTATATCTAGCCTTCCTCATTAGCAACTGCCTTTATTATGAGATTCATCAGCTTCATAAACTTCACCTAATTGATCCTCCTCATCATCTTCATCATCTTCATCATCATCTTTTACATCATACTTGAAAATGTCTGTACATTAAATTCCTAATCAATTTGTTACTTCTCCATTTCTTCTTTTGTATCATCCTCATTGTCTTCTTTGCTATAACAAATTACATTACCCCAAGAAATTTCTAGTCTTACGCCAAAATGCTCCCACACCATCCCTTCAGCAACCCATGTGGCCCGCCCTTCCATTCAAAATTCATCATCGTTCCTCCTTCGCATTTTTTCAGAGTTGTGGCCAACACAAGGTTCCAGACAAGCCAGATTCTAGTTTCTAGTGGCCTTCAACCATGTGGATACAAATTTCTCATCGTCCATCAACTCCTACCTTTCCAATTCCACTTATCTACTTCTCTACTTACATATGTGCATGTGTATTTTCTCTACACCTAGATTTTATCATGAATCATCCTTCTCTACATTAATCAAAATCATGAGCATTCGTGGCCAACAAAGAGAACGTCACCATTTGGCTGCTAATGATATTTTGGCCTTCACTCTCAACTACAATAGATTTCTACAGTGTATTTACACTCGCCTTCCTCTTCGCCACCCTTCCTCTAATTGTTTTGAAAAACATCCAACCTTGCACTTTCATCATGAAATCCTTCCATGGGTATGCAAGGTCATCAACTTCCCATTATGGCCGAATGCATGAAAAATGCAACAACATCGTTAAAAGTTCTTCTTCTTGAACTTAGAGCTAGGAAAACGTAGAAAGAGTATTGTGCGGCCTTTGTTTTACTCTCGCGATACAAAAAAGGCACCATTCAGAGCCACACCCATCCCTCTACCATCTAGTGCACAGAAATGTTTGTATGTATCTCCTTCCACTCTCACATCACTCCTTTCATCTTCTTGTGTAGGAGGCACACACAAGTTGCCTTCTCTACCAAAACATCCACAAGCGGCCATGGTGGAGGAAATGGATCACCACCACCATTGATAACCAATTCCATTGTTCCTCCTCTTCAAGAAACGTTCAATATCCTACCCGCCTTCACCATAGAACATAGTAAATAAATATGGACCACTAGGTTGTCCAAATAGAGAAACTTCTCTTCTTTGAGTTCTTCTATGGCTTTGGTGCGACGTATGCTCTTCTTGTATACAATCTCTCCATTGGTCTTCGTATTTCACATATGGAAAGATATGGCCGATATACTGACTCTAATGAATATGTTCATGCAAAACTTGGGAAAGTAATAAACGAAAGTTGACATGGATCATTGATGGAGCGCTTTGAAGATCTCAGCACTATCTAGTATAACATTCTCCGTACTTGTGAAGTTCTACCTTTTATTATGAGGTGAGACCTTCATCGTTGCCAGCCTCAAGGGGAGTGTCTAGAATATCAACTTTACATAGAGAAGGAAAACATTTTGAATGAAAGTGAGTTCTTAACAATGGTCCTGGCTAATCAAAAGACCTATATGACCGAAGATATGTTGGTTATGTTATCATTTATCCAAGTGTCAAGTCATCCTTAATTAAGTGACACGTGTCACTCTCGTTCGGGTAGCGAAAAAACATGTGTTGTCATGAAGGTGTCGTCTTATTATGTTTTTTACAAAGAATGTTTATTTCTTATATATTTGACCCAAAACAGTTGTATATATCTACTTTGCTTTTGGTTCCATGGTTTTTTGTTCTCTGTGCTATTCTCGCCCCACGCTCACTCTCCATATGCCATCCAATCTCTTCTCTCTAGTTTGCACCTCTTTTTTTAATCACTCTTCCTTCTCCATTCAACTTCACACACCTTATCTAAATATCCTTTGCATCATCCATAATTCTCTTACCATTGCCCCCTACCTACTTCAACACCATACCTTTGCTTCTGAAACACCTTCATCTGAGTGTATACCTAAGTCCTTCCATCGCCTCACATCACTCTAGTTCTTCCATTCGTATCTCACCTCTTTGAACTCCACATTCCTTTTATTTGATTTTGCAATCATGTGCTTTGTCCCCTCCATTATTCTAGTAAGGAGAGTTACCTAATGAAAAATTGCGTATAACTACTTTCGTTTAGGAGTTTGCTACTTCATAAGGTAGGCATCATGTCGGTTTAGCATGAAGCCTTCACTACATCAGATTCCTCATGCATAGAGGTGGGGCCCTTATTTCCGCATGGGCTAACTTAGTACAAAATTTGGGAGGCTCCTTAGAGATCGTTTCAATGTAGTGGTATGGTAAGTTCAATGGTTGTTATAGGAAAGTTTTCCAAGAAAACAACCTCTTAATGAATCTTTACGTGAAGAATTGATGAATGTTCCTTATGGATAAAGCTTCTGATAAGTGCATTATGAACACTAAGAACAACTATTAACTTAAAAGCTTTAATTGTTAGGAGACCTTCCCTAAACAAGTCACAATAGACTACAAACACAAATCACCTTATGAAAGCTTCTCCTTAGAATACTGACTTGTCAGGCTATATGAACAAGAGGCCGAGGTCTTCTTAATTTAGATATATCTGAACATTATTGAATAACGTAGCTTTAGTGAATTTTAAAAATATTGAGCACTAGATCAAGACTCTTTTGTAGATCCCATGAAGGCCATTACAAGCTTGACTAGGTTTGCCAACCTAGGCAAAGGCTGCCATGGAGGTCCGTTAACCTAAAGACTATGCCAAGGCCCTTGCAAAAATGGCTAGCATGAACGAGGAAGGAGTTGCCCTTAAGTGGGCTAGATATTTTGCTAGCCTAGCTTCCTTTGGATTTTCATGTACCATAGTCGTACTGATGAAGATTTTGAAATTTTCCTTTGAATATTTCATGTGCTTTCTCATGTTATGGTGCAAGCCGCACTACTGGTCACCCAAGGATCCTTCAAGGGAATGGGGACGGGTTGATGGTTGGGAAAAATGAAAGAGGGTAGGGGAAGAGGAAGGGGGAGTGATCAAAGAGAGGGAGGAGCCAAGAGAGGGGGTACATAGTGCCCTCCCAACACAACAGTCTTTGGAAAAGAGCATTAAGGAGTATATTTTTGAAAGACGTTTAAAAGGAAAAAGGTGGAGGGAAGGGCAGAGGGAAGTTGAAACAAGCATGAGAGGAAAGGAGGTATCGAGAAAAGGGGGAAAGATAGGGGATGGGGACAGATGGAGGGAGGGGTAGAAATCATGGACTCCACCATCAATGACAAGTCACCCCTAGTAAATACATTGCATTTATTTTGTACATCAATAGTGCATAAGTATACAAAGGTTGTAAGAAAATTCACTTGGTCATGGACAAAGACTCTCAGAACCCTATGCAGAAAAATTCTGCAAGATATCATAGTCTTCTTAATTTTTGTGAAGGTTCAAGGAAGCTTCATTTACGAATGATAACGACGTATAATTTTCTATAGAGCATATTAGTATGTGTGAAACGATTGTCATAGGTCTTACTATAAGACGAAAATGGTCATGTTTGTCCATTTCCTACCAAACCTAAACACTACCAAAGTTACAATTCTTGTATCGACGGATTGACATGTTATTCCTGCTTTTTTGGTACCCATTTAACATGGATTTGCGTAGTTGTCAAGATGTTATTGAGTGCAACTATCTAGATGTAGCTGTTTCATTGTCAATGTCAGTAAGATAGGGAGTTGTTAAGGGTGTTACAAATCCTATCAACTTTTTTATCGACTTCACACACAATTGACACTCGTATCAGTCCATGCTCTTTATCCATTGAAGCTCACGTGATACGTCTCATCGATGTCAAGGGTATGGAAAAGTACTACAAATAGAATTTGTCTATTTTACAAAAGTACAATTTGGCACAACATTTATGACAAAAAATGAGATAATTTTGTTCAGTTTGTTGAACAAAAATCAGCGCATACCCCTTGAACAACGATAATAGAAGTTTGGAAAAAGCATTGCATTCAAGTGTGTGAAAAAACCTAAGTGTGTATGGAAAACATAGTTTCCCAAAGAGAATATCCCAAAAGCGTATGCTAAATGAAACATGCTTGAACAAGTGATCACACACACTAATTGTTCTTTTCAGTTACGCATATAGGACCTCGATTGATGAGGGTCCTTATCGTTTCAAGCGGTGTTCACCGGTGAACATCTTTCTTGCTTGTATCATACTTTGGGGTGTTCATCGACCAATACATTCGTCTTATACACTTTCGGCATAACGGAGGGGGAGTCAAATATGTGAAAGTGTATTGGGTGAGTGTATCGGATGGTGTATGGGGGGAATGCCAGTGGAAGTTCACAAACGTATATGGTAGAGATCAATGTGAACAAGTGGAAAAACGTTCGTACATTTGTAGATAATTATATTTCTCAATCGACTCGATAGTAACAAGGGTAGGGGGTCGATAGTATACCTCAAGATTTCCGACATTCACTGGGGTCTTCATCGACGAAAGAAATTTTTGTTCATCGATGTAATCGTATCGATGCACCAAACGTTGTCGTCGTTCCACCTGACATTGCATTAGTGAACATATTTTCTATAATTCCAATATTTTGCGACGTCCACCATTGGATAAACTTGCCTAATACACTTTGTACCTTACGAGAGGGGGAGGTAGGTTAGGACACGAGTCTCAACCATGGACGATCGGACCTTCCACCCCCTCCCCCAAAGGTATAAGTGTATGGGACGAAGGAATTGGGAGTTGTATTGGGGAGGTGGAGATTGAAATACATGAATGTACTTAATCGAGAGAACAAATGGAGAACCTTCACATAACCAAGGACTCACCTACACTTGTGAACGATTCGTCATAGCCACCACATACACGACCGGATACACAATCCATATACATTTTGCGCGATCAGGGGGGGAAGGGGGGGGCGGGAGACTATTGGATGGAACGGACCAGCATTCAAGTATAATCAACGCGTAGAATAAACTTGTTCATATGTCGCTTTTGAAAGACAGTCCAAACACTCCTAAGACGACATCTGACAGAGAATCTGCCATTCCGGAAACTATGAGATGGCCTTCATTGAATGTTCTTTCCAATCTAAACTTTTAGTTCATTCTCCATACGATTTCTCATTTATATTTGTTTCACTTTATTTGATTATGTAAATCAAACTAAAATTGAAAGAAAATACATGGGAAGGCAAACAATTTTCCTAAAAACTTCATATGAGAGCAGTTCTTAATACACACATGAAAGTGTATAAAAAGCAGATGATTAACCATACCTCGACTCCACGTAAGAAGGATCCCCTCTTAGGCAGGACCACAAGGTTGTGTACCAAAATGTGTGGATCAGGTAAAATGGTGTGTGGATCAGGTAAAATGGTAACATGTTTTGTGATAAAGATGTTTTTTGTGGTGGAAGGTTGGTGGGTGTAAATCATGATCATCCTTTCATAAATTTGTATCATGAGAAGAAAAACATAAGAGTTGTGGTACTCCTTGTTTCTGAAGGAAATTTATCTTCCTATGAGAGTTAGCAGTCATAAGTGCCCTCCCTCATTGGTAGAAATGTTAACACACGAATGTGGACCTCTTGTGGGGTAGCACGCAGAAATGACGACTTGAAAATGAAATTATTCTAAAACCATAGGGAAAGAACCCCACCTTGTGAGGGAGGAAAGAGGGGTGGACCCACCGCAGCTGAGTAAAAAATAATGGAAGTAGTCGTTCGAATGTTTATGTGAAAAATATTATGTCCCTATTTTGTTTTGAAATTCTTTGGTTGTCATGGCATCTTGAGTTGTAGGGTAATTTTTAATATGGGACCATTTATGAAGAGTGACATTTTGCTTGGTACCTTACAGAGAATTCAGCTTTGGGCAAGTGCATCCAAATGGGGACAAGTTTACCTGATGAGGTCGGGCTACTCTTGTGGAATTTCTCCATGGGGGTGGACACTTTTATGTTGTATTTTGGGAAGTTTGTTATTTGGAGAATGTTCTCCTTTCATTGGGTGCTGGGGTTGGTGTGAATAATAGCATGTCGCACTCTTGTTACTAAAAGCCTTTGCTTGAGGTGTGAGAACTGCTTTTAGGTGCAGCGTAGGTTCCCTCCCCGCGAAAAGAATCCGTTTGGAAATGAAAAGGAACCTTATGCATGCATCGTTTACTTCGGTACCGACCTTGGCTATTCACATCCATCTGCCACCTCATCTTTGGCGTGGCTTGGAATGTTCGGATAAGGTTCGCTTCGGAACTTATCAAACGGCTGGGAGGGGGACACACTGTGAGTTGGCTTCATTGATATGGGGCGCGGCTGGTAAACGCTGGAATGCGTCGTTGGGCCGTCTCAACGATGGATTCCAGCGATGGGCAGTCGGTCCTGTCCGCGGTGTTTCAGACTTGATGTCGTACACGTTGGGTCGCTCGCCCCTCAACGTCGATCCGTCCGGAAAGACTTCCTTCTCCCCCTGTTCAGCGATCCTTGCGGGCCCCACGCGTCGCACCAATGGCTGAACAGAATCTTCCCAACAATCCCATGTGGTTGGTTTTCACCAACCACATGTGAGCGTCCATTGTTGGAAGCTCGATGCTCGTCCGCATTTCGGAAAAGTCTATCCGGACCTGACCGCCTGCACCGCTCTTCTGACCGGCGGAGACTATCATTGATAGGTATGGTGAGGTGTGTGGACTATGAAAGTCCTCCAACAAAAGGTGCGAAGATCTGTCCGATGGCGTTCAACGTGGATTCCAGCGTTTACCAGCCGCACCCATGGGGACAAATGAGATGGACAGGGAAGGCGGGACACAGGTTGGGACAGTTTCAGGGTTCCGCGCGGCTGCGAAAGTGCACTGCACATTCATAACGGTTCAGCTCGAGCACGCATTTGAGGACTACGGCAGTGAGCCACGGGCATGGCCAGGATGAGCTGTTCGTTGCCCCGCGGATGGTTCACAGTCAATTCCGGCTAAAAAGGAAATGGAAAATCTGTGAGTTTGCCAGGCCGATAAATATTTTCGGATCACGACGAAGAATCGCAGTTGACGACCACTATGCAGCTTATTTGGATGCGAACCCAAGAGTTTGATCGTTCGGGGATCGTCAGTTTGCGAAACAGTTCGGAATCGTTTGAAAGTAGACGAGGTTCGATCAGGTTCACGGCACCCCTTCTCGAGCAGCAACTTCCGCCCGTGCCCGATCCCGAAGTAATGCCGTTCTCAGTTCCGCCGGACTGGCCCCACAGCCTCGCTGCCCCAAAAGCAATTTCGTTGCACGCCGTGCTTTCGTCGTCTGCTCTGTCGAGCCTTCTCTGTTGACAACTGACCTCCCTCCAGTAATCTCGTCCTTTTACGCCTGCTTGCCGCTGGGAGTGAAGTGTAGCCCGCGATGTCGTGGCGGTCGAAGCTGCTGTCGGACAAGCTTGAGGACGTGGAAATGCGGGCGCTGGAGAGCAAACTGCAGCTGCTCAACCTGCAGCGGCAGCTCAGCGCGGCGAAGTGCGAGGCCTTTCTGCGGTCTCTCGAGGATTCCCTTGGCGGCAACGCTGATGACCGATCGGACGACGCCGCTTGCGGCGATGACGGCGGGCCCCGTCACCAACGGCAGGAGAAGAAGAAGAGAGGCTCCGGCGTAGGCTTTTCCCTCTCCCGCCCCACTCTCTCCGCCTTGTCCCTCCGCCGCACGTCTTCCGACACGGCCTGGCTCATGTCCCCAAGCTACGGTCGCGCAGACAGCAGCATCGGCGGCAGTGGCGCAACTCGCCCTGCCGTCCCATCGTTGCCTTTCACATCGCGGTTTGCCACCGGCGAGTCCGCCGCTGCAGCCGTCGCCAGGCCCGAACACTCGCAGGCCGACTGCGTCAACGCATCGAGGACGACGGAAGGACACAGCCAAGCCTCTCCTCGGAGCCCGGACGCAGCAGGCTACGACGTCAGCGACGACGCGAGTGAGGCCGTCGCACGCGGCCGGACGCACAGCAGCAGCAGGAGTTACTACGGGAGCTCCTCCTTCCCGCCCTGGGGGGACGCCGGCGGGCACGGCGGCGGCGGGGCAGGGCTGCAGGGTCCGTGCTGGAGGGATGAGCCATTCGGCTGGGGCGGGGAGGACGGGGACACATCCTGGAACGCGGAAGGGCCTGGCACGTTAAAGAACGTGCGGGTGCCTCGCAGGGCTGCGGATCAAGGGCAAGAGGGAAAAGGGCCCAGAACGTCCCTCGATATCTGGTCCGATCTTTCTTCCTCCTCCGACTTCTGCTCGTCGGACAGCCTGTCCGTACGGCGCAAACTGGCCCACGCAAGGTCAGAGAGGTTGCACCTACCCTCACTCTCCTCCAGAATGCTGGAAGGCGGGTTAGAACCCGCGCGCTCTCGCCTCCAGTCCTACGGCAGCCAAGGCGAATCTGCCTTCACGTCCGCGGTGGGAGATAGTCCCGCGGGCTCTCCCTCCGGAGCTTTCAGTCCGAAGCAGCAACGGAGGCGCCGTCGCAGCAGAGGGGTGTCGAGGCAGGGCTCCCGCGGCAGCTACCCTCGTGCTCCTGTCGCAGCAGGCCTGGACGTCGGTGGCGTGCGAGACATGGGGCTGGACAGGCTTTTGCTGGTCCAAGAACCCTACTCCCCTACGAGCGCCGTGGCCATGAGCTAGCCTCGCTCTTCTCCATTCGATCGCGTCCAAGCAGACTGATCCGGCGGTGTGGCTGCCCGTGTCCTCTCGTTGGATTGGCTGAAATGCACTCGGAGCATTGAGGATGGACCGGCCTGACATCCGCTCCCATGAGAAGGGGGATTATTGGTTCAAGCATGGGTAGCCAATGAAAGCTCACCCCTTTTTTCTTCTCTTCTGCTGACAAACTCCGGCCTGGCATGCTGTCCACAGAGAAATGTCTGGTTAGAGGGAAGTGCCTCCGCCTCTGTCAAGCCTGATTTAAAACCTTTCACCAATGTGATTTACCACCAAGGGACCTGCTGATGTGATACAGTTCATTTGGGGGCCATTCACAACTGTGTAATGATGCATCCACTCTTTCCTGTCTACTCTTTGCCATGGGCGCCAAATGGGGAGTGGAGGGGTTGGCCAGCGAGACACAAGCAATCTGGTCATTTCTGAAAGATCAACATATTCTGTCACAAACTGTGTCTTCTTAACGCATCACCCGATGAAGTAAAACCAATGTTGCTGGGAACATCGTGCCACCTTTGGCAATATCTGAGTGAGTTTGAAAGCGAGCCATCCACTTTACTGTGTTCATTACTGCCTACCTTACCACTATACTGAACGACTGATGACCTCATGTTGTGTGACCTGACAGCAATTCGACTCTGCCATCCATCCTCCCTGATGTACAATGTTGTTTCATGCGTCCACTTGCCCTGATGAGTCGAGGGACGGGGAGAGAGTATGAAACATTTGCATCGCATCAACAGGAACCATATACTGTGAGGCCAGCAAGACCCTCTGAAATGCCGAACCTCATTACTAATATTCCCATTTGGTTACCACCTGGCATTACAACTCCAGAGGTTCCAAACACAACTTCGACATGAAACACTGTGGACAACATGTGCTGGAATTGCTTCAATTGTTGCATTGCCGTCAGTATTACTAAACACTACCCAACTTTGCCTGACACTACTGTTTGCAAATGGGCCAGCACTATCGCCAATCAAATCGAGCTAACATGATCACCATGCAATGTGCACGTGACTCACAAACCTCATCAAACTCCATGCAGATCCATGCACCCATGGAGCCTTGCAGCCATGATCGTGCGCATAGACGGAGTGGAGGAATGACATTTGGGGAAAGGGAGGGGGACAGTGATGAGTGGAGGCGAAGGGGCGGGGGAAGGGCAGGAAATGGAGGATCCGAGGAAAGGGAGGAAGGCGAGCTAGATGATGAAATGGGACGACATACCGACCAGCATACATATGAAAAAATGGGCGATGCAAGAGTGGGAGCCGCTACTGGGACTGGACAAGCGCCTTAGCTGCTGCCGCAACTTCGGCATCGCTGGCCCCTCGTTGGACGGCCGACTGGAGCGCATCGTACAAGAACCGTGACTTCAGGTCCCTGTCCTCGCACACACACCAATCCGATCATGTCGAGTGGAAAAACGAACACACACACACACACACACACACACACACACACACACACACACACACACACACACAC
>SZWC01001277.1:248330-289281 GCA_023375785.1 Penium margaritaceum | reverse complement strand
TCTTTAACTCCGACTGGGGTGGGGGGTGAGTGGGGGGGGGGGGGGGGGGGGGGGGGGGGGGGTGGGGTGAGCACCCGGGTTCATGACACGTAGGTTGTCTTGGCGGAATGCTGTCTCCTGCACGTTCACAGGATAAATTCGCCAGCAGGGTCGAGGTCGAGATCGAGGCTCCTCTGTGCCTCGTAGTGCGAGCGAGGAGGAGCTCGCCGCCCCCGCTCGTCACTATGTCTCTCGCCCGCTAGCAAGGCTGTTACTTGTGAATTGTTCTTTGCAACTCTCACTCTCGCATGGAACTGCACACATGGTGCTCAACCTTTCTTGGTTCTCACCCCATTGCTCCATTCTCTCCTCACACCATAGCTTACCATTCACTGGTATCAGAGCAGTGTAAGGAGCGAGCGCATCAGGCGCGACATTGCGCGCGAGATCCTATTGGCGCGTGACACTTCGCCATCGCTGCCACCGCCTCCGCCATCTCTGCCATTCTCCAACAGTCCTACACGCTCTTGGGAAGGAGAAGTCTTCTCCACCATAGCCCTCGGCCTCCATTCTCGGCGGTCGGCTGCAGCAACGTCCAAAAACAAAACCGCGAATTAGGGTTTCTTTCCCTTCTGCGGATCTCTCCTTCCCGCACGTCACTCGCAGCTATAACAACAGCGATCTACGCAGCTCCCACCTCTGGTGCATCTACTCGCCAGCAGCAGCTGCGGTAGTCTCCTTTTGTAGCCCGTAGCAGCACACACACCCGTCAGCCGCAGCAGTAGCACCATCCGGAGCAACGGCAGTGGCATTGCTGTCAGCAGCAGCATTGTAGCCGCATCAGGCGCAGCAGCAGCAGCATCGGGAGCAACAGGAGTAGCATTGCTCGCAGCACTGCTGGCAGCCCCGTCAGCCACAGCAGCAGCATTATTGTCCGCAAGAGCAGTGTTGGAGGCTGCCTTAGCTGCAGCAGCAGCAGCATCCAGAGCAGCGGCAGCAGCATTGCTGTCAGCAGCAGCATTGCAGTCGCATCAGGCGCAGCAGCAGCAGCATCGGGAGCAGCAGCAGCAATGATGTTATCATCAGCGCTTTGAACCCCGTCAGCCGCGGCAACAGCAGCGCTGGCAGCCATACCAGCCACATCGGCAGCAAGTGCACTGCTTTGGTGGTGCTACCTCCACCACGCTTGCTCTCCGTGGCGCTCACTGCGCAATTCCTTATAGTGGTTACTACGAAGGAGGGCCGCCGCATCGTCACCCAAGACGTCGCAGAGGCATGAGTAGCAATCGAGCGTCTACTTATACGGCAGCGTCGTTTACTTGGACTGCCCGCCATAGACCGGTAAGCGTCTCCCCACCTCTTTCTCTAGGAGGGGTCCGTAGCCGCGGGTCTCTCCCACTCTATATGCTGCCTTTACCGAGGACACTGTTGGCGTTGTGAGTGCCCTCACTCGAACGACAGCCGCAGTTATAGACGCAGCTGCAGCAGCCGCTGCTACTTTTGCCGCTACCGCTAGAGCCTCTTGTGCGCCTGCCTCGACCTCAGCAGGACGTGCAACAGAGGCGTACACAGAAGCTGCGGTTGTCGTCGGTCCCATTGGTGCAGCAGCCTTTGACATAAGGACCCAGATTTCTGCCGCAGCGTCTGTCATTGCATCTGTAACAGCTTCATCTACATCTGCAATAGCGACGGCTACAAATTCCATCCACACCTCGACGGTCGCCGCTGTTACAACAGCATCATCTACTCCATCTGCCGCCTTCAGCTTGGTCACTGTGTCGGTCTCAATTGCTGCAGTCATCACCATCCTCAGTGCCGCCTTTGTCACTGGAGTACTTGCTCTAGTGGTGCCAGTCGCCTCCAATGTTGCCATTCTCTCCGCTGCCTCCGCTGCTGCGGTTCCACCGCTCTTAGCCTTCCTGCGCAGTCCATCCCCTGTCACCGCATGACTCTCTATTCTGCATGCTTTTGCCCCTCACTGCCTTCTCTTGTCTTCTCTGCGGTGGCTTGTTCTGTCTGACTCGGGGTGGGCTGTCCCATAGTGTTTAGCTACTTTGCCTCAGGCACCCCCACTTTTCCCACGCCCACTAGGGCTGGGGAAACTCTGCCCAAATCTGTCGGGCAGAGCCCTCACGTCGTCACCATGCCTGGTGACGACGAGTCAGTCATCGCTACCCTTCAGCGTCAGCTGACTCTTGCCCGCGAGGCTCAACAAGAGGCTGAAAATCGCCTTAAGTTAGCAGAGGACAATCGTGCCGACTTCGCTGATGAATTCGCCGCTATCGTCTTACGTCGCCTCCCTGCCGTGTCTGCAGTCCCGCCCGCCGCTAGCACCGCCTCTAGTACTTCTGCCTCCAGCACTTCTGTCGCTGCTCAGACCAGTCATCCCATTACAGCTACTCCTTCGCCTGCGCCTCGCCAGCATGACTTCTTCTCGCAGGTGCCCTCCTTCTCCTTTGGGCTTGCCTTCACCTCGTAGGAAGTGCGCTTTAGCGCGTGCACTTAAGGGGAGCAGCTGTGGGAGTACTACTCCCCAGGAGTTGATCCCTTCACTCCCCTTGCAATAGAGTCTGCCCGTGCTGTGCGTGCCCTCATCGCTACCGCCCCTGAGTCGCTGATTGATGATGTCGGCATGTTCAATGCTGACCGTGCTGTCCAGCGCCTGGCCGATGCTGTCGGCGAATATGCCATGGTGCGTCGTCGCACCACTATCACTGGCCAAGCCGCTCAGAGCGCTCTCAGAGTCCAGTTCAACACGCTTCTCATGCGTAGTGACGAGACCGCTGATGCATACTGGTCTCGCGGTCTCAAACTCCTTCATGAGCTTGGCAAAGCTATGCCTGGCCAGCTCTCTGCCTTCCTAACAATGGTTTAGCGGCCTCATCCCGGAGTTGTCCGACCTCCTTCGCGACGTCAAAACTGACGAGCTACAGCAACTTGCCTCACAGCTTGTTCCCCCAGATCCGCGGCCCGGGGTAGGGGCCCTCTGGGATTCTACCTCCGAGTGCCTTGCTGCCTGGTGGACTAGCCTTCAAAACAAGCGCCTCCACCGTTCTGCTGTCACAGGTGTTGCTGCACTTGCCACCGCTGCTGCACCCTCTTCTTCCTCTGCTCCTTCCTCCTCTTCCTCGCCTGCCCAACCCCCTCCTGCTTTTGCCCTTGCCTCCCTGGGGCATGGGAAGGGCAAGGGGAAGGGCAAAGGCAAGGGGAAAGACAAGGATAGCACCCCTTCCTCTCGGACTCTTGGTGCCGTCGTGTGTTGGAACTGCGGCTCCTCCGAGCATTCCGCCCGTTCCTGTCCCGTCCCTCCGGACGATCTTCGTCTCGCTCGGGCCATGAGCACACACTGGGCTCACACTTCTGGCTCCTCCTCCACGCCGTTACCCTCCGCCTCTCTAGCCTCTTAGCGTCCACCTTCCACTACCTGTGCCCATGCCCACTCCGCCATTGGCTTGCCGTCCTTTCAACCTCCTACCCCTGGGGCTGGCCTCTTCCATCCGGTACACCCACTTATGCGAGTCCTCCCTCCTCCTCCTACACACCGCCGCCGTGGTTCCCTTCTTCCTCAAGCGCGTCTACTCCGGCCCCGCCGGCGTCGGTGGACGGTGACCGTGGTGATCGGGAGCACCAGCTGGAGCAGTCCCTTCTTCAGCTTCTCCGCCTTCACGATCAGGGAGGTGAGGGTGTTGCATCGACGGCCAAAGGTCTCGCGTGTCAAACAAACATTGTCCTTCGTGGGGATCCCCCCGGTCACGTTCTCGGCTCGTTGCATGTGTCCGTCTAGTGGATTGAGCACTGGCAGTCTGTCATCCTTCCTCGTTGTCTCTCCCTTGGTGAGTCACCTGTCTCCTCCAGGTCCTGTGTTGGCACTGTCGCCACCTCTGGTGTCCTGCCCTCTGTCCGTGTCTCGAGTGGTTTTTGGGTCCTTGATTCTGGGGCCACACACCACATGACGTCTGTTCGGTCCTCGTTTGTCTCGTTGGGTCATGTCGGATCTGTCCGCTTCATTCACACCCGGTCTGGTCAGTTGCTCCCCGTTCAGGGTGTTGGCGTCGTCCGTTTCGTTGGTCCTAGTGGTGCACTGTACTTGCCAGATGTTTTGTACGTGCCTTCGCTCGAGCTCAGCTTGCTGTCTGTGTCATCCCTCGATGACCAAGGTATGGATTTCACTGCCATCCGTGGTCTTGGCATTGTTTCTCTGCTTCCCTCTGGCCGTCTTGTCTTGCGTGGCATTCAGTGCGGATGGCTTTACCATGTTCCCTTGCATGCATCTTCCTCTTCCACCATGCCGGGGTCCGCGCTTGCTCATGTTGCACCATCCCTCTCTCCTGACCTTGTACGTCTCTTACATCGCCGCCTTGGTCATGTTCATTCTGATGCCGTTCACAGTATGCTTCGCCTTCAGCTTGCTGTTGGCCTCTCACCGTCTGACTTCCCTGCCCCTTGCCTTGCTGACTGTCTCGACTGTGCGCAAGGCAAAATGCATTACTCCCCTTTCTCTCCGTCCGACTCTGAATCTTCCCACCCGTTCGATCGTGCCCATGCGGATGTCATGGGGCCTTTGCCCCATGACCTCCTGGGTGACGTCGGTTGGTACGTCTTATGTCTCACCGATGATTTCTCCCGGTTTCGCTGGGTGTTCGCTCAACATGAGTAAAGCTACGTCTGCTCCATCATTGAGTCCTGGCTAGTGCAGGCTGAGCGCGCGTGTCAGTGGTCATTGCGAATCTTTCGCAGCGACCGTGGTGGCAAGTTCCTTGGTCCGACCGCCCGTCTCCTTGAGTCCCGCGGGATTTGTCTTGAGACCTCTGCTCCTTACACACCCCAGAAAAACGGAGTCTCCGAGCGTTAGAATCGTACATTGGCTAACGGCATCCGCACTCTCTTGTACGAGTCCGGCCTATCCCCGCTTTTTGCCTTTGAGGTAATGAGCTATATGACGTGGGTCTGGAGCCGCGTCCCCGACGGTTCCCTTCCCCGCACAGTCACCCCCTTTGAACGCTGGTCCGGCACTTGCGTTGACGTTCGCCTCGCTTGGGTCTAGGGCATTATTGCTTCCGTTTGGCTCCCCGAGGACTTGCGTGACGACAAATTGTCTCCTCGTGGCCGCCTGTGCCCCTTTCTGGGTGTGTCTGCCCAGTCTAAGGCCTGGCGGTTCTAGGATCCCGTCCGTCAGCGCGTCATCGAATCCCGCGATGCCTTGTTCTTTGAGTCTGTCTTCTTTCGTGACCTCAGTCGCTTGCCCCCTGCCTCCTCTCTTCTGCCTCTCTCTCGGCTGGGGGGGGTAGTCAGTTCTGCCATCCCTTCAGTCCCTGCTGCACCACCACAGCTCTCACCCTTGTTGCAGTCTTTGTCGTCTGGTCCGGCACCCAGCTCGCCGCCCTCGTCGTCCACTCATACGCCCACGTCTTCCCCGTCCTCCAACAGCTCCTCTGCGACCCCGTCCTCTCCTGTCTCGAACGCTGTCTAGTCGGCTGCGGTCCCCTCACTTGTTCCTCCGTCCAGTCCGGTCACGCCTCCGGTGGCCGCCTGACCTGTCTCTTCCCTTCCTAATGGTTCATCTCCGCCACTGACCATCACTGGTCCTGCTCCGGTCTCCCCTTTTGTCCGAGGCGGGTGCCTTTGTGCACTCCCTCAACGCTATGGCCCTACGGTCTCAACACGCCCTCCACAGTCTTTGACTGTTGGGGGCTGTCGCCCGTGTTCCCTACGGGCATGGATGCCCTAGGCTTGGCCACAGGGGTTGTCCACCCCAGCTTTGCTCTTGGTTATGCGCTCCTTACCTCAGAGCATGCACACACATTGGAGGTGGCTGTTTCCAGTAGCATTGCATAGTGTCACGCTGTGTCAGCCACCACAGCTCCACCACCTGAGCCGACCACGGTGCGTCAAGCACATGCTTCCACTGATGCCCAACACTGGGAGGCGGCCATGCGTGATGAGCTGAACGCTCTGGATGATCACGCAGTCTATAAGTTAGTTGACTTGCCGCCTGGTCGCAAGGCCATTGACGCTCGTTGGGTCTTCCGACGGAAGTACAAACCCAATGGCGCTCTGGACAAGTACAAGGCAAGGCTCACTGTGAAGGGGTTCTCCCAAGTCCCAGGCATCGACTTTGATGAAACGTTTGCACCGGTCGGACGGTACACCACAGCCAGAGCGCTGTTGAGTCTCGTGGCTCACCATGATTGGGAGATTGAACATATGGACGTGAACAATGCATTCCTACACGGACAGCTGGATGAGGAGATCTACATGGTCCAGCTTCCAGGCTTCTCCGATGGCACTGATAGAGACTGGCAACTACGGAAGGCCCTCTATGGCCTGAAGCAGTCGCCTCGGTGCTGGAACCAGGAGATCACGTCCACCCTCAAGAGAGGAGGGTACCGACGCAGTACGGTGGACCCTTCGCTCTTTGTGACTCCACCATCTGTGCCGTTCGTGGTTGTCCTAGTCTATGTGGACGACCTGCTGATAGCTTCGCCTAGCCAGGATGCTGTCAGGTCAGTGAAGAACCTCCTGCAGTCTACGTACAAGATGAAGGACCTCGGCCCTGCTCGTGTCTTCTTGGGCATGGAGCTTGAGCGTGACCGGTGGCGTCGCACCCTTCATGTACACCAGGCTGCGTACGTTCGTAGCCTAGGGTAGCGCTTTGCTTCCCTGCTTGAGTCCACCCCCACAGTGTTGACACCTATGACGCCAGCTGGGCAGAGGTTGCTAAAGACACTGGACGTGTCTAAGCTAGGGGAGGCAGTCGACGTGACGAACTATCTCCGCGTCATCGGGTCACTCATGTACTTGGCGACAACGACCAAAGCGGATGTCGCCTTCTCTGTGAACTTCGTGGCCCAGTTCTCTCAGTGCCCTAGAGCACGACACCTTGAGGCTGCACTGCACGTCGTCAGGTACGCTCTGTCCACTGCCCGGACCGGTCTGTGCTACCGGACACAGCCGTCAGTTGTAGTCGATGGCTACACAGATAGTGACTGGGCCCATGACACGGATGCTCGCAGCTGTACAGGCTACATCTTTCTGGTCGGAGGGACCGCTGTGTCATGGAAAAGTGACAAACAAGGTTGTGTGGCACACAGTTCCAGTGAGGCTGAGTATGTTGCTCTTTGCGCCAGCACGTGTGAGAGTGTGTGGCTGTGTCGCTTGTTTCAACAACTGCGCGTCCCTGTCTATTGCATCACATTGCACTGTGACAACCAGAGTGCCAAAGCAATTGCAGAACATGATGGCATGCATCACACACGCACGAAGCACATCAATGTTGAGCATCATTTTGTGCATTAGCGCATTGCTGCAGGTGATGTCTGGATCGTTTGGGTCAACACACGACAGCAGAGAGCAGACTTCTTGACGAAGGCACTCAGCAGCAATGTCTTCCAGGCAGCCGTGCATGTAGTGGGCATGTTGTGTCTTCGTGGCGACCTTGGATGAGTGGTTGTTGTGTGCATGTGTACAGTCGTTAGTCACATCTTGTGACACATGTGGTGCTTGTGAGCTTGTGCTTGTGTGCGTCGGCTGTGGGTCATGGGGGAGTGTTGGTTTGTGAATCACAGACGTGTCGTGACCTCTGGCCTCGCTGTACATCCATCTCACTGATGCAGGTGACTGATGTTGGAGTGACACTGGCGCCGGCACCACAGCATCCCTCGTGGTGACACATGCACAAGAGACAGAGCCATGACAATTACCATGATGGCTTATGACACAAATACTTCATAGACACGTAATTCTCGTTGCATTAACAATAGGTTTCCTAGTGCCACTGTTTTGGCAAGGGGAGGGGGTGTGAGCACCCGGGTTCATGACACATAGGTTGTCTTGGGGGAATGCTGTCTCCTGCAGGTTCACAGGATAAATCCGCCAGCAGGGTCGAGGTCGAGATCGAGGCTCCTCTGTGCCTTGTAGTGCGAGCGAGGAGGAGCTCGCCGCCCCCGCTCGTCACTATGTCTCTCGCCCGCTAGCAAGGCTGTTACTTGTGACTTGTTCTTTGCAACTCTCACTCTCGCATGGAACTGCACACATGGTGCTCAACCGTTCTTGGTTCTCACCCCATTGCTCCATTCTCTCCTCACACCATAGCTTACCATTCACATGTATGCCCCCCCACGTCCGCGGACACCTGGGTGAGGTTGGCCCAGACGAAAACAATTACGGACATCGACGTAGAATTCCAGACAGACCCCGGATAGAACGGAATGAGCAGTCCGACGCTAGGATGGAATGGTACGGACTGTACATTTAGGCCCTCCAGTCGCTCCCCCAGAGGCCTCGCCCTGTGCTGTTTCACAGAACTAGTCGTGATGCTAAACTCTTGAGACTCGTGAACCCGGCTTCAAGCAGGGTCAAAATGCAATTGAAAGAAAAGAAATTCAACTACCTTCATACAATAAGGTAAATAAATCAAATTATGCCTATAATTACGTCATATTATTTTTTATAAAATGAGAAAACATTCAAGATTTATCCAAATTTCTCAAAGATAATGTTTGATTAAGCGAAGCTCATAATAAACGTGTGAGACTAGCATGTTCACAATACAAGAACAAGTTAATATCATTTAAATAAATAAATCATCAGATGAAAGCATATTCATAAAAAAGAGAAAAAATACCTTTTGAGGTTCTTGTTCAATATGTTGGTGAATTGTTATACAAAAGACTATACTTTCAAGCGCATTCGTTCACTTTTTGGTTGTTTTTTTTTTCTTCACTTTTACATCCACAAAAGCTGGAAAAAAAACTAGTGTAGCTTGATGTAATTTAGAAAGAGTTTGCCTAAACCATACACAATGGGCAACAAAAAAAAAAGTTTGAATGAATACGGGTGACAGTTTGGCAGTCCATTTACAACCAGTTTTTGTTTCCATGGATGAAGCAAATTATCATGGCAAACCTTCCATTATGTGGTCCAGATTGCGGGCAATTATTTAGCCTCTTAAGAGATACAAATATGAATACTTTTGCTCGGTTACTATGTAACCCTATGCACGCTTTGCGTGCAACACCTACCTCTTGTTTTTTTTTTTTTTTTTGGACACGCAAACCCCCATCCGCGGATGTGGAATTTCATGGTTGCACGGGCTCCGCCCGGGCAAACATTGAAAACCCTTAATTCGCAAATGGGGTCTTGCGAGTCCAAAAAAAACAAACAAAAGGCCCATCGTTCGATCGCGATTCTCGCGACG
Source organism: Penium margaritaceum (assembly GCA_023375785.1). Classification (NCBI taxonomy): domain Eukaryota; kingdom Viridiplantae; phylum Streptophyta; class Zygnematophyceae; order Desmidiales; family Peniaceae; genus Penium; species Penium margaritaceum. Next base: position 280,106 of record SZWC01001277.1, on the reverse strand, counting down.
AGGGGGGTGACACATCATCCCCCTCGCTTCGCTCGATTGGCGACTTGCATCACCAATCGGGCATGGCCATGAAATGGGCACGGTGTAGTTTTTTTTCTTGAACTTTTTGGATATGGCATGGTTAATATTTGACTCGCGGATATCTCAGGCTTATGTTGACACTTGCGCGGATACATCAGCCATTTCGTCGTATTCGAAACTCCCCCATTTTGAGAAATGAGACTACGTCTCTCACATTAAAAAATAATACTAATGGGTCACCCCTTTTTTGTTTTCTTGGTCCCTGTTATGCCGAAGGGAGCGTAGATGGTGAACAGGTAGAAGTTGCCAAGCAAAACACGATTTAGAGCTTGGGACACTTGAGCAATTCATGATTTGCGGCAAGTGTACTTTGATGAGAAGTGTCGAAATGATCAAACATATACATACTAGTGTCGAGTTACGAATGAGGAAAAGTCAGAATTGTTGTGACTTGTGACGTTCTCGTCAAGCTGTATGGTTTGTTGTGACCACTTTGCCGTGTTCATGCCCGTGCAAATCCCTGATGCGAACCCAGGAGGCACCAGCACGTTGGCATGTGGTGGACCACCCACTCAGAGCTGACCGACGACTGCCCCAGCGTCCTACATGCTGTCTCGGACCTTCTACAGTTTTTCTGTAGCTTGTAGGATTTCATCGGTGGACTGGCCGTGGGCATGATTTGCATGTGTTGCATTGTGTGTCCACTGTTTGATGCCGGATGCATGCATGTGAATGGTCATAGAGTCTGGCTTGACATCTTGCATGTTTAGGTTCAGACACCGTAGCATTCTGACTTGTCTTCGTAGAGTTATGGCCAAAACAGTGTTTTTGGGCCGGTTTAAGGATAGACCTTGCACCGCCGCTTGCGACACCCGCCGTGCGCCGTGGCATATATTTATGATGTGGACCTGTCATTTGTTAGCTATCTCTGCAAATGCTATTGAAGTATTATGACACTCTAACTTGTGTCCTCTAGCCAGACCCTTACTGTCGTGTGTACAAACTTTGACTGTTGTCATTGTCGGACTAGGTACTGACGCTCAGTCAGCGGTTGTGTCGCTAAGAAGCTTCTACTTACATTTTCATGGTATCAGAGCAACGAGGCATCCCTCGCTGAGCTGTGCAGCAGAGATGTAGCAATGGCAGCAGCACTGAGAGCCATAGCTGAAGCCACGGTCCAAGGAGGACCCACCGACCCACAATGACCCGCCGCAGCAGATTGCAGCAGCAGATACACCCTTGCAACCGCATCACCACGCCACCACCACAGGGCAGCTAAGGCTTTCCCAACCCTCTCCAACAGCAGTTTAGGCATGAAATGTTGAGAAGGGGTCTGTGAATGGTCCCAGAAGCTTCATTCAATTTGCACATACCACCCTCCCCGGGCGTGAGAGAATGCAACTACCCCATTTGACCATCATTTTTTGCGTGTAACGGCTAGTAAGAAAGCTCTTGCAAAACCCTATCCATTGCTTCCAGCCCCGCCTCATTTCGTGCCCTCTATGCTCCAGGAAGTGAAACAACGCTCTCATATCTAGATTTATTCCGGATTTTGGACTGGAAAGAAAACGATGATGTTTTTGAATTATTTTGAAGTTTTTTTGCACGAAACCACCGCCATTGCATTCGGCCTCCTTTGGTGAATAATCAATTGAAATCTCACTTCATTTGGACAACCTTCATGCTGATGTCATCATTGTAAGTGATGGCGTCAGCACCAACAGTTTGCCAAGTTTTTTGGCTGAAACATCATTTGTTACTAGCATTGCAAATCCTCGAGAAACGCTGACGGTTCTGTAATATGATCAGTTCGACATCCCGGCCCATAATGATCGCTTACATGGCTCCAGCCGGTTACAAGGGCAAAGGACCAACAGACCCCTTATCCTCCTCCTCATGGGTCCTAAACCCACGCTCGCCGGGCATTGAGAACCTGTAGAGTCAGCAGGATGAGATATGTCGTCTGCAGCAGTGGCAAAAGTGACGCCATCCGTGCGCTCATTAAGCTCCTTTGTGGACAGTCCACGACTCCAGCTGACCTCTGTGGGAGTCGGTTGTGCCAAACCTTCAGAACACCATACCTTGTGCACAACTGTCTGCACGTGTACCGATGTCAGGAGCAGGACTCGACCAGCCATCTCTTGATCCTTGGGATGAGGACCCTTACATGCCAGGCATGGAGGATGACGTCCATGCGAGTGAGATTCGCCAGCTTCAGGAGCGTCTCCGCCAGCTTCAAACGAGTTCTGGGCCTCCACAGACATCCGTTTCCCATGGCCCAAAGATCTTCTCTGGCGATTTTCCTCGTCCCGGTGTCTTCCCCAGTCCACCAGGCCACCCATGCAAAACGCTCAACGTAGGGCTGGCCACCATCTTTGGGTCCAACTGAACTGGTGGACAATGTGCCGCCGTGGTTTCTTTCACACTTCGGTATAACCAAGAGTGTGGCTCTGTAGGATGAGCAACCCGGTGCTTAACACCAACACTTCTATCTAGGCATTCATATCAATACGAAGATAACCAATTCAACTATGAGCATATGCAGATGCATTTCTCCTTGTATGCGACTCTCCAATGTTTGCTAAGCAACAACTAATTACACCATGCTGAAGCTTGCAACTATACTCTCAAGCACAAATGAACATGGCGTAGCTTGTGCGAATCTTGCGCCCGGCTGAGATGCCTTAGGACGCATATTCCGCCATGTGTGCCACTTGAGCTTCGCGTCAGTTTGGTCACCTGCAGTGATGGTGTGTGTATGTGGACAGAGTCAAGAGGTCACTTGCTTATCTTGAAGTCAGAACCAACAAATTGCAACAAGTTGAAACGTGCACATAAAAAATTCCAGAGAACTTAGTTTTGGACTACAACACGAGAACAACTACTTTCACCATAACAGACAAGGTTTCTTGCAAAACATGTATTCTTTGATTCGTGACACCATGTAGAAAGAGAGGGCTGGTTTAGTCCTCCCACCTCCCAATATTGAGGGGGTGGCTCGCAGTCACTCCCCGCTATGACAAGAGCTGGCCTGTGGTAAGCCACTCGGTGGCTACCAATCGGCCGGCCGTATGGCCAGCAGCAAGCCAAGTGACAATCCACCCACCCACCGGCGAGCCACAAGCCGCCAATCGAGCTGGTGCCTCGATCAGCGACAGAGAGGCCACAAGGACCTCGAGGGCGAGGCGCATGGCCTTGTGCCCTTGTCCTTGCTTGCCGTCCTCGCTAACGAGAGTGAGCGAGGAGTGATAGAGCGAGAGTGAGATCCAGTGTTACACGAGAGAAGTCGGCGCGAAATCACCAATTGTATCTTACACGCGAAGATTTTGTGCCAACACATCAAAAACATAACTCAATTTTGTTTAGGGAAAACTTCAAGTTTCTAGCTTCGATTTCTTGCAAACTCATGAGTTCGTGATAACACCCCTTTGTTTTTTACCCCAATGAGGAGGAGGGGTAAAAACGGAAATGGGCCTCGGGAGACTCGTATAATCAAGCCTCCCTGCATGAGTGGTTGATGATGATCTCCCCCAAGAGTGATGAGGAGGGGAAACCCCTTTGATCAAGCTTTGACCATGACTTTCGTGTAGGAGCTAGACACTCTACATGTTATAGTGGTTTCAGAGCACAATGACCCTTGCGGACACCACATGGCATAACCATCCAAACCGTCGTAGTGTAACTTGTCGAGTGTTTGTGCTGACCATAGCGGCATATAGAATTTGTCTTTTTCGGCCATGTGATTGTGTCGATCGTGGTGGCCTATAAGAACAAAAATTAATACCGCGACCATTGTGGCCTCTCTGTCACTGATCAAGCCACCAACTGGATTGGCGGCTAGTGGCTCGCCGGGGGGTGGACAGCTGGTCACTTGACTTGCTGCTGGCAACCAACCGGCCAGCCACCGGCAGGCCGGCTGGTAGCCAGCGAGTGGCTTGCACAGGCCAGCTCTTGCAAGAGCTAGGAGTGGTTGCGAGCCACCTCCTCGCTACTGCAAGGCGGTAGGACCGAACCGGCCCTCTCTTGCCACAAGGTGTCATGAAAGAAAACATAGATGCAAGAAACCTTGTCAATTATGGTGAAAGCAGTTGTTTTTCATTGTAGTCCAAAACGATTTCTTAGGTATGAAACATGTGAACATTTAAACTTCTTGCGATTTTTTGGTTGTGACAGCAAGATATGCAAGTGACCTCTTGACTCCGTCCACATACACACCCCATCACAACAGGTGACTAAACTGACGTGAAGCCTAAGTGGCACACATGGTGGACTATGTGTCCCAAGGCATCTCAGCAGGGTGCAAGATTGGCGCAAGCTACATCGTGTTCAGTTGTGCCTGAGATTAGAGTTGTTGGATTCAGCATGGTATGATTAATCATTGCTTAGCAAACATTGGAGAGTCACATACAAGGACAAATGCATCTGCATACTCTTGTGGTTGATGTGGTGATCTTCGTATTAATATGGATGCCTACATAGAGAACTTGGTGTTAAGCACGGGGTTGCTGATCCTACAAGGCCACACTCTCCGTTTTACGAAAGTGTGAGGAAAACCATGGCGGCACAATGCTGACCGGTTTGATTTGACCTCGGATGGCGGCTGGGTCCCTCGTCAAGCGTTTTGCGTAGGTGGCTTCGTCAATCAGATGCTATTACCTCGCTCACTTGTTACTCCTTCCTGTTGTTGACTCTTGCCACTTTTTCGACAAGGATTCTAATCCTTTGACATTGCCACCGTCATGCTCCATTGCAAACGCCACTTGCATGCTAGGAGGCTTAAGCTGGCAATCCATCATTGCGTACACAATTCACTTTCATCACCATTAAACAAGGTTGATAGTGTTGTGATGTCAGTCCTCCCTAACCATTTGTAAAAAGTTATTGTGACCACTCGGCCATGTCCATGCTCGTGCAGATCCCTGATGTAGACCCAAGTGGAGCCGGAGCACCGAAGGGTGGTGGCTCCACCCACCAGCGGCTACAAGACAGCTGCCACGACGTCTCGGGGTGCTTGTTGGGATGCTCTGCAGTTTTTCTGCAGTCGTTAGAGTTCTCTCAGTGGACTCCCTTTTGAATCCAAGTAGCATGTTTTGCATTATCTGTCCATGGATTGATGCAAGACCTTTGCGTGTGACCACTCATAGCGTTTAGCTTCATATCTTGTATCTTTAGGTTTAGACGGTGTTGCATTTGAATGCCTATGTGTAGAGTTACGGCCAAAACGGTGGTTTTGGGCCAGTTTGAGGACAAACTCACATTACCTCGTGCGTCACCCGTCGCGTGCTGCACCATGTATTCATGCTGGGTACTTGTGAATTCTCATCTCTCTCTGCATCACTAAGCTATTGAAAGTTACAAGAATTTGAGCATCTCCCTAGCGTAACTCTTGATCTTTCTTGCACCTGCTTGCTTCCTAGTGTGCTAGCTGATTAGACAGTGTTGCCACGTCGGCAACAGCATGTCAAGGAAGCTTCTTAGCAATTTCTCATGGTATGAGAGCAGCAAGACCTCTCTCATTGAGCTGCGCCACAGAGACACAGCACCGGTAGCAGCAGTGAGAGTGACCACCACCGTCGTATCCTAGGACCCATCGTAGGCGTTTGCAACAGAGACACCACCACGCAATTGCCACCACCTTACTGGGTGAGCTGTGGCAATTTCGAGCTCTAGCAGCCACACGGAGCAGCAGCAGCAGCACCGGGTGGCATAAGTAGCCGTGTTTGCTTGTCCATCTGCACAAAAAAGGGGAGAATCAGCTCGTAGTAGCTCCCACTGGCAGTTGCGAGCATTGGCAGCGCACAGCGAAGGCAACAACTTACAGCAGACGCAAGTAGCAATAGTAGCATGGCAGTGGTGAAAAAAGCAGCAAGATTAGTGCAACACCAGTTGCAACGGCCGCAGAAGCAACAACAACCTTTTGTAGCATTTTTGCTATGCAGCACTGCTACATAGCTATGTGGAAGCTGTGTAGCATTGTGTAAAAGCTGCAGAGGGTTGCGCAGCCCTTACGCAGCAATGAGCAAGGAGGTGACGTGATCACCCTCACCTCTCACGTGGAGACAACACGACTATGAAAAAACCGTTGGTATATAATACGCCAGCATAGAACATGATGACTCTTTTCGCTTGCGAAAAAATGCTGACGTCATCGTTAGCTTTACGAACGTCAGCAATTTTGAGGAATAAAAGCTAAACTTTTGAAACGTTTCAACTCTTCAAGAAACGCCATCAGTTTCCTATTCAGACCATTTTTATGGTCGGCCTCATACTAAACACTACGACGACGCCCGTGCATGACAAGGGCAAAGAGCGAGGAGACCCCTTCTCCTCCTCTTCAGGCATCATGAGTCCACGATTGAAGTCACTTGCGATCGAGGAGCTCGATTTCATGTAGGATAAGAAACCCCGACAGCAGTAGCGGCAGTCCGTCATGTTGCAAGAGATCGTGGAGTTACTGTAGTGTCGTTTTGGGCCCTTGTAGCAGCCACCAGGAGGATCTACCGGTTCTACACCATCCGTTTTGTAGAGTACGCCCTTCATAGCTCAGCAACCCCAATACCCCTCAACGCACGTTGACACTTGGGATGAGGAGGTGTTAGAGGATGACACATGCGAGAACGCGATCCGTATGCTCAAGGAGCGTCTTTGTGAGCTATGTCTAGGGTCACGACCTTTCATTCTGCCACATTCTCGCCGTGAGCATCAGGCATGTCATTCAGTAGCTTTCACCCTTTGTGGCACTTCTCTCACTGGTGGTCTCCTTATACCTCGTTCAGCATTTCCCGAGCCTGAGGTCACCATCCCCACGGAGCGGCGTCTGAAGGACTTTGAGACACCTCCACCCTGTTATGATACCGACGAGGGTTTTGATCACTGGAAGACCTTGTTTCAAGTGTGGGCTCACTCTCAGGGTGTTTGGCCTTTCTACCACAGCCAGTACCAGACTCGCGACGCTCGCCAGGTCTAGACAGTAGTAATGGCAATGCACGGTCTAGTCTACGCCATGCCGCGGGAGACTGTTGTCGACTTCCGCCCCTTCGTGGGGGAGACCGGGATGAGGACTAGAGTTGACCCGCGTAAGGGCTGGGAGCTGGCCCTCACACTTCTCACTACAGAGACCCATGCCACATGGGTAGCCCAACTGCGTGATTTCTACTCCCTACGTCAGATTCTCACGAAGCTTGCAGCTGACTATTGGAGGTGTGCGATGCGCCTTCACATGCGCGTTGGCACTGGTGGCGGTATGCAACTACGGGCACTCAACACCATGATGATGGGGGTGCACTTGGACCATGTGAAGCTCTTTACGTGCTTTGACCATGTGGCCCTCTTTGATTTTTCAAAGTCAGAGCTTCCTTGGGCCCATCGTTACTTCCTCCAAGCTACATCGGCTCATGAGGCTGCTCTTGTCCATAAGCACAGTCGACTTGTTGCAGTAGTCACTACGACCCCTCCTACGCCTCTGTCCGAGTTCACCAATCCCACCTCCACCGCTTCCTCCTCCTCCTCTACCCTAAGCAGCCACACTTAGGGCATTGTAGCGGCCATACAGGGGAAGAGAGGAAATAGTGATGAGGGAAGGGATCGCAGCAGCAGCAGTAATAGTGGTCAAGAAGTAGTGGTAGTGGATATTCTGTCCCCTACTACAACTATGGAGGCGCTCACAGCTACACGGAGTGTGAGGAGCTTCTTGACCGGACTTGGATCATATGCGGCTTTCAAGCAGCGCACACGTAGCCGATTTCCTCGAGTGACACAGGGACAGGGTGCATCACGACCACGACTCTAGCAGACACATCCATTCCACTAGGCGGCAGCGGTGATATGGACCCTTGGTATCGCACCATCGCGGATTTTTGTCAGCTACTGACGCTTTGTACTCAGGGATATATGAGTGTGTTGTCACATCCGAAAGGTCCCGAGGCAGCTTTTCTTACTACATCTATTGCCCATGATGATGCTTGTGGTGGCGCTCAGTTAGCTTGCGATGAGGATGGACATGAAGGCACCGACTGGCTTGACGTGTCAGAGATTTGCGCTATTCTTTGTTGTCCTGAGTCCTCTATTACGCTTCCAACAGAGGCTGAGTGTTTTGTGGCATGTTTCTCAATGTCGACAACTGGTCGTCAGCCGAGTGGCACCTAGATCATTGACTCTCGTGCCACCAATAACATAACCTATCATTGTAGTGACTTCGTTGTGCTCGGTCCCGTTGCGTCCGTTCGAGCTGTTCGTCGAGGGTCTAGTCAGTTGTTTCCTGTACAGGAGGTTGGGGTTCTGTGGTTTGATGGTCCATCTGGCCCCTTTCTGATGTGTTTTTTGTCCCTGCTCTTGAGCTCAGCCTGCTTTATGTTCGTGCATGCACCAGGATGGGTCATATTGTTGAGCACTCTATCGACTGTACCATACTCACTGCTCTTGACACACATACCATTGTGCTTCATGCCTCTATTATTGATGATCTTTATCATGTGTCTCATTGCATTCCCTGTGTTTCCTACCTCTTCTGTGCATGTGTTTATCACTAGTGTTCTCTCCATTGAGCACCAGTGCTTGTTACATTGTCGCTTGCCATGTGAACTCAGACATTGTGTCGAATCTTATTCGAACTCAGCCCTTGGTCTTGACACGGCTTCCTTTGAGAAGCCCCCCGCGACCGACTTGCCCTTTTACACCCAGGGTAAGATTCATCGCTGCCTTTACCCTGAATCCTCCTCCCAAGTACTACGCTCACTATATTTGGTCCACTCGGACCTTGTGGGTCCACTCTCAGTCCAGTCCCTCTTTTATGGGGGTCGATACGTTCTCAACTTGACTGATGACTTCACTCGGATGCGGTGGGTCTACAGCCTCCATCACAAGAGCGATGTCATACTGACAATCCGCCTGTGGCTTGTGATGCCTGAGCGTCTGTCTTGTCACAACCGGTACACGTTTTGCTCGGATCGTGGTGGTGAGTTCTTAGGTGAGATGGATGCCTACTATGCAAAGCATGGTTCTTTCCATCACCTCTCTACCCCTGCTACACCATAGCAGAACGGTGTGTCTCAGCGTTGGAACCACACCTTGGAGGATGCGATTCTTACCATGCGGTCTGAGTGTGGTCTTCCAGACTCCTTTGCCTTTGAGGACTTCTCCTACATGATGTTGGTATGTAGCCGTTTGCTGCATGGTCCGCTTCCAGACCATGTCACGCCTCACCAGCTATGGTTCAACAATCGTGTTGGTCTCCATCTTGTCCGCGTTTGGGATTCCTCACCTACGTCTAGTACATTGAGGACCAGCAGGGGTCCAAGGTCTCACCTCGGGCACACATGTGTACCTTCCTTGGCATCTCTCTACAATCCAAGGCCTGGCGGTTTGGGGACCCTGCTCAAAATCACATTGTGGAGTCTTGAGATGCTCCCTTCTATGAGGCTCTCAACTACCGCGACATGTCGAGCATTCTAGTGCTGACCTCCGACCAATTTCCTATTTGTGTGGCCTCCCGACGGATTGGGGAGTCTAGTCTTGCATATGGGTCCGTCTGGGCCTCCTCACCTGTGGTTCGGTCCACGGCTGCTGACGATCTGGCCATCGTAGTTGTGGGTCCAATAGCCTCATCAGTCCCGTCTGGCACATCTCATCCCGTGCCAGTGTCAAACCCCTCAGGCAAACCTGACCCCGTGCTAGTGTCGGTCCCTTGTGACCCACCTGCTCCCCTGCCGGTGCCAGACCCCTCTTGTATACTTGATCCCTTGCCGATGTTGGTGCCCACTGGCACACCTGATCCCGTATGAGCGGCAGTCCCCTCTAGTACATCCGATCCCATGCCTGTCTCAGTCCCCTTTGTCACACCCAGTCCTGTGCATGTACTCATTTCCCCTGGGGCTATGGCCCTGCAGCATTCTCCGTACCCTGAGGTGAGCACCTCCGCATCATGCTACTCCCACGAGCACGGTGGTCACCCCAACCCCTCGCCTCTAGGCATCAGCGGACTACTTACTCACCGCCTAGACCCTTGACTCGTAGTGTTCACAGTGGCGAGCCTAGCACGAAGGCCCTTGGCCTGAGTGTTCATGCAGGCTACACCAAGGTACATCCAGCATGTCCTTCCTGCCATGAGCTGGTCTCCCAAGAGTTCCTGGTCGCTTTCGATGCTCCAGCCGACCTTATCGTGGTCACACCGAGTTGGGAGACGGTGTCTTAGCCACCTGGAGCTCTCCCTTGACGGTGCCTGATCTAGGCACGCTAAAGGAGGAACTCCTAGCTCAAGATGCAGAATTGTGGTGAACTACCTATGAGGATTAGTTGAGAGCCTTCCATGAGTATAGTGTCCATGAGCTTGTCAACCTCCCGCCTAGGCAGAAGGCTATACAGGCCAAGTCGGTCTTTCAGATGAAGGTGAATTCTGATGGCACACTGGATTGCTACAAGGCTCGCTTTATGGCCAAAGGGTTCTTGCAGGTTGAATGTGTAGATTTCACTTACATCTTGGCACCCGTTGGCTACATGACTAGCGCGAGCTCTCTGTTCGGGATTCTTGCTCACCACGACTTGGAGCTACAGCGGATGGATGTGAATAACGCGTTCCTCCATGGCACTTTAGAGGAGGAGATCTACATGGTCAAACCACCTGTATTTGGGGTCCATGACAAGGTCTGGCACGTACGCAAGGCCTGGTTTGGATTGAAACAGTCACCTAGGTAATGGAACTTGGAGATCTCCGGCACACTGACACATGCCGTTTACGTGCAGAGTGATGCTCACCCGTCCCTCTGTCTCAAACGGAAAGTTGTTGACTTCAGCAGCACCATGGTGTATGTGGACAATCTCCTGTTTGCGTCACCTTCTATGGAGGCTGTGAAGGAGGCCGAGGAAATCCTTTAGGTTGCCTACAGGATGAAGTACCTTGGTCTTGTAGCTGTATTCCTCTAGATGGAGATCGTACATGATCGGCAGCGGCGGACACTCTTGTTCCATCATGCACGTTACCCCAACGTTGTTGGGGAGCGGTTTCCTAACCTCCCTGGTGCAGTTCCCACAGCCTCTACCCCCGTCACACTTGAAGTGCAGGATCCTCAGAAGTTGGAAGATCCAGATTAGCGGGGGAGATAGTGCAAGTGACCCTATACTTGCTCCTGATTGGCTCATTCATGTCCTTGGCCACTACCACACGACCCGACATTGCCTTTGCTGTCAACCTCCTTGCACAGGTTTCATAGTGTCCTCGGGCGAGAGCCCTTCACGTGGCTGTGCGAGTGGTGTAGTACATGGTCTCCACACCGTACCTTGGACTCTGCTTTTGACGGCAATGTTCGGTGGTAGTTGACGACTACAACAGATAGTGACTAGGCATGGAGTCTTGATAGGCGCACTCGGATAAACAACGTATTTCTGTTGGGTTGAACCGCTGTGTTGTGGCGTAGTGACAAGCATGGTTGTATCCCAAGCAACTCATCATAGGATGAGTATGTTGCTCTTAGGACTAGGGATATTGAGGTAGTATAGGTCCAATGCTTGTTTCATGAGTTGCGTCACTCTGTGCCTTAAAACGCTCATCATAGTGACAACCAGAGTGCTCTTGCCATTGCAGAGAACTCAGGTGTGTTTCATGCATGCATGAAGCTCATTGCTCTTGACCATCACTTTGTGTGTTATCTTATGGAGCGTGACAGGTGATCATCGTCATCAGGGTCGGCACGGACATTCAGCGGGCTGACTTCTTTACCAAGGCACTTAAGCGCCAAAAGTTCATGGTGGCCAAGGTCTGTTGGGCTTTGCCCCTTGCCTTCGAATGGATGAGAGTAGGGTGTGTGAGCATGGACTGCTGAGCATCTTGTTGTGCACCTGTGTTAGTTCTGCACGTGTATGGACATGCGTACCATTCGGTCATGGGAGAGTGTTGTGATGTGAGTCGTCCCCGTTTATTTGTATAGTTTAATGTGACCACTTGGCTGTTTCCATACTCGTGAAGATCCATGATGCAGACCCTGCTGGCATTGGGGCACTGATGAGTGGTGGCTCAACCCACCACCACCTGCCAGACAGCTGTCATGATCTAGGATGCTCTCTTGTTTTTCTACAGTCGCTAGAGTTTTGTTGGTGAACTGGCTTATGATCCCGATTTGCATGTTTTGCATTGTCTATCCACTGATCGATGCCGGACCTGTGCTTGTGACCATTCAAAGCATTGGGCTCAGGTTTTTCATCTGTAGGTTTAGACAGTGTTGCGTTTGCATGCCTCTATGTAGAGTTACGCCCAAAACAGTGGTTTTTGGCTGGTCTTAGGACAAACTGCCACTACCGCGTGTGTGAACCGCCGTACGTTGTGCACTTGTTAGTTTTCATCTCTCTCTGCATTACTAACCTATTGAAGCTTAGAAGACTTTGAGCGTCTCCCTAGCGTAACCCTTGCTCTTTCTTGTACGTGCTTGCTTGGTAGTGCGCGAGCTTACTAGACAATGTTGCCACGTCAGTAAAAGCAAGTCCACAACGCGTCCTAGCAATTTCTGAGATAGCCTCCAAAGCCCATCATAGTGTACATTATTTCATTTTTCGATGTAAGCTTTTGAAAATAATAAAAACAATGGAAGATGATTTGAAAACCATGACGCGGGTGATGCAAGAATTAAACAACATCATTATTAGAATGAAAGATTAAACAATCTAGTTTGCATGGAACACAGTACACATTCATTTGGTGATGTTTTCAAGGTTTATGTGATTTTCATGCTCCTTTGGAAACTTTTGTTGAATAACTCAAGTTAACAACTCTCGTAGCTGAAAACAATTCCCTGAAATTGCTGGGGTAAGTTTGTAGGAAATGTATAATTCTTGTGTTAGCAACCCACTACCCATGCCTTACCTATTTTTCCTTGCTGATGTTGGTTTTCATGCATCTCTCATTGTGCTCTATTCTGTCCTCCCGGCTTGTGTACATCAATGTGCAGATGACTAACTGCAAGAAACGACATTGGTGGAGTGTCGTTCGGCGGAGCCGACGCACGCTGAGGCCTACATGCAGTTTGCTGGAGCCTCTTCCCTCCGACGGTCCACGTGCTCAGCTCCATCGGTAGGCCTCCTTGGCAATCGTGCCGCCGGTGGTCACTGCCACTACAGATGCTGTCTGCATGCGTCCACTGCTGGATCTGACTGCACCATTGCGTCTGTAGCGTCATCTTCTCCTTAGGGCCAAGGTTTCATGATGAATGGGTACTATTGTTACAGGGGACTTGTGTGGACGTTGCCTGGGTCTAGGCGGCCATAACTCCTCTCTGTTATTTTCCCATATGATTCTGACTGCACGGCTGTGTTCGTAGCATCGGTATTATTGTATGGTCCAGTTTTCAGGCAAAACGGATGATGCCCAGATTTCGGGCTGTCGGACGTCTAGCAGGGCTTTCCGAGAAAACCCTGCCAACCAGAAAAAGGTCCTTTTTTCTAATCGGCTAGAAAGTTGAGTAACAAGCTCTATCGAGATGTGGGGGAGCTAGGATTTGAAGGGGTCTCCCATTGTTGTTCATTCTCAGTTACTCATGAGTTCCTTTCAGTTTCAACTGCCTTTCTGACGCTAACACAGCGCGTAGTTACTCTCTCACAGACTTAGAGCAGCGGCAGGGGGCAGGAGTGCAAAGCAATGAGCGTGGGGCCATGCCTACTCTAGCGATGCTGCAGCCTCAACACGCCGCTCTAGTCTAGATTTCCAGCTTGGTATCAGAGCTTGGCAGAAGCAGCAGACCTGAGCAGAAGCAAGGCGTAGAGGTCCCAATCTACGCCGGCAATCCTAGAAATGAGCTCGTTTGGGGAAAACTCTGCCGGATTTTTTTTGGCAGAGTTAGCCCTGCTGGTTGGCGTCGTCAAAACACTCCCAACTTGGGGGAAATGCTGACAAAGCATTTTTGGCAGTACTAACCCCGCGACGGTGGTAGCGTTGGTGGACTTGCGGTAGGCAATGTGACAAGCGACGTCGTGACGGCACCAACGCACGTGACACCGACACCACAAACGAGGGGAGTGACCTCTCTTGCCTCCCCTCCCTCTCCTCTGCAGCCATAGCTGTAGTAGCCATAGCACAGATGTGCATTGGAGATATGCGCTGTGGAGCTGCAGCCTCAACCAAGTAGTAGCAGCAGCTATTGCACAACAGCAACCACAACAACAGCCGCTACTGCCTAGTAGCTAACACAGCTACGCAGTAGCTACCATAGCAGCTGCGCAGCAAGCTGCGCATCTACGCAACACGCACCTACATAGCCACGCGGTCGCGCAGCCATGCAGCCATCTAGCCACACAGTCACGCGGTTACGTAGCCACACAACAACGCGACCATGTAGCCACGAGGCCACGCGGCAAAGCAGCCACGCAGCCGTGCTGCCGTCCAGCCACATAGCCACCCAGCCACACGACCAGGTAGCCATGCGGCCACGTAGCAACGCAACCACACAGCCATGTAGCCAAGCAGCCACCCTGCCACCTAGCCATGCAGCCTCGCAACTATGCAAACATGCAGCCACGCATCCACGCACCCATGCAGCCACATATTCGCTGAAGTGACTTGAGCCTCTGCTGATGTCAGTACTGACCTGAGCCTCCCTACTAATGTCACTACTGATGTCCGCAACGAGTTGAACATAAAAGAGAAAATAAGCAGGGAGAACCATGGCTACAAGTGGGGAGGGATCCTCCTTTGCTGTAAAACCCACTAGCCCCCCCCTTTGTGTAACAGCTGTAGCAACTACAACAACAACAATAAGTATTTCTACACTAGCAGTAGCAATAACTATTGCTACACTAGTAGCAACAGCCTCCTCTACAACAACAGCAGTAGCCTCCATTGTAACATCAGCTACAGCACCAACAAATGCAACCACTACAGTAGCAGCTACCTTTGGTGCAGGATCGGTAGCAGCAGCAATAGCCACTATTAGAGTACCAGTAGCAACCACAATAGTAGCAGTAGCAACCACAATAGTAGTAGTAGCAACAACCACAAAAGACAATGCCATTGTAACAGTAGTAGTAGTATCCCCCTCCATTGCAGTAGCAGCAGTCGCAACAGCAAATACAACAACTGTAGCAGTAGAGACCTCTACTTCAGCATCTGCAGTGGCACTGTAGGACCAACATCCCGTAGGCCCTGCTCGCTTGGCAGACTTGTTAGCCACCATTCGTGACCAGCATGCAATGCTGATACAACAACAGGCAACATTACTGCCGCTAACACCATAGAGCCAGCTTCCGCTGCTATAGCACTAATCGTAGTAATTTCTACTACATCAGCAGTAGTAGAAGCAGCAACAGCATCATCCGTTGAGCCAAACTCGCATCTCGCCGTCCTTCTTTCCATCCGGGCATGCGAGTCTTGCGATTACCTCCACTACACATTACTTGGCGCGGAAGCACACCCAGTGCCAGTGGTAGACTATATCCTCAGTCCCTGGTCCCACTCTGGGTGCTAGCCATAGGCCAAAGGACTTAGACACCTCGCCCCCGCTGCTCCAAGCTGGCGAGCACTTTTGAAGCTGGGAGCTCTCCTTCCAAATTCGCG
The DNA here is from genome assembly GCA_023375785.1 of Penium margaritaceum. NCBI lineage: Eukaryota > Viridiplantae > Streptophyta > Zygnematophyceae > Desmidiales > Peniaceae > Penium > Penium margaritaceum. The sequence continues at coordinate 264,556 of SZWC01001277.1, read as the reverse complement.
CGCAAGGTAAGGGCGTATGGCCTTGCTACATCATACCTTACGACTCAACTGAGGCCAACCAGGTGTATGATGATGGTCGCGCCGTACGTGCCCTCGTCCTCGTTGCCCCTCCAGCTCTACGTCTTGCTCGTGAGCCGTTTCTTGGCGACTTCGCCACTAGCGGCCTCCCCGACCCAAGAGCAGCATGGCGTATCCTCACGCGTCCTCATCAACTTTCCAGTGAGGCTGAGACCATGCGTCTTCTCCGGAAGATCAACTCCCTCCACATGGGAGAGGCGGAGACAGTCACCTCCACTTGGAATTGGACAGAGGTCATTCTTTGTCGCCTCGGAGATGTGGCTCCATCCCCTCTATCCGCGCTCCTGACCATGAAGAGCGGCACCACTTTGCTCACATCTTTGTGCACTACCCTCAGGATGTCCTTTCCGTGATGGTAGTCCAGGGCACCTTCATACCCTGGACATACGAGCTCTTCCTTCGGATTGAGGAGGCTCGTCAAGAGTCCCGCATCCAGTGCACGGAGGCCTTTGCCTCTCCTACAGTTACCTCTGTAGTAGTTGTTGCTCAGGCAACGACTGCATCTTCTGGTACTCCATTGTCAAGAAAGAAAAAGGGTAGGCGCAAAAAGGGCAAGGGCCAACAGCAGCAGCCGACCGCATCCAGTGGTTGCGGCTTTACTTGCCACAACTGTGACTAACCAGGACAAGGGTGAAACACCTATCCACTACCAACAGACAAGGCGTGCGTCATTTCCACCATGCATCTTCGGCATGAACGCTGTCTCTCCACTGCTACTGTCACAGTCGCCAGCCTTGATGCGTCCTTCCCACCGGGTAACTTCATATCTTTGATTGTCGCCCCCTCCTTGTTGTCGACATTGCTACCGCACCTTCATCCATAGCAGTCGGCACCCGCCCTTCCGCTCACAACGCAACCTTCCTCCCTCCCCGGCTCTGTCACCGTCACGTCGCAATCAGTCTATTTCATTGCACCATCTACCCGTGAACATCATTTGGAGCAATTCATCGCGCTCTAGCTCAGACTACCTTGCCCTCCTCCCTAGGGGATTGCGGGTTCCATCGTCATTAGTTCTCTTGCCATGCTCTGAATAACAGAGTCGTAACTGTGGTCATCCCCTGCATCTTTGTCAGTCCACTCGTCTCCCTCCCTTCCTACTCTGTTTTGTGATGACGTCGCCTGGGTAGATGACAGGCAGTCTTGGTTTGCTCCCCCGTCCACCTCGTCCGTGTCCCTCTTCCACTATCTTGTGTTTTGCGATCTGGCAACACCATTCCAAGATCCGGCCGAGACCTGGATCATCGACTCCGGGGCCACCCATCACATGACGGCTTTGCGTGAGGCCTTCAGTGTCCTTGGTCCCCTTGTTGTGTATCTGGTGTCTCAACAGGTATTGGTCACGTATCACCCGTTCACAGTGTCATTGTTGTTTACATACGTGGACCCGCTAGGGATGTCTTCGTGGTCGATGTCCTCTTTATCCCCGTCTTGAGCTCAACCTAGTGTTTGTCACTTCCCTTGACTGGATGAGCATGGACGTCATGCATTCACCTGATGTCGGCACACTGTCGTTGCGTCCATCCTATCATGTTGTCCTGCATGCCACCGCTTGTGGCAAAGTGTGGCACGTGCCGCGCTTGTCTGCTCTTTCCTCCATTCCCTCCCCATCAGCCGACACCGACCCTATTTTTGGCACCAGCTCCTTCTCTTCGCAGCACACACATCTCCTGCACCGCCGCCTCTGCCACGTCCACTTTGCCGTTGTTCATAACATGCTTTCCATGCAAGCAGCCAAGAGCCTTAATCCAGACTCAATTTCTTTGTCGTGTCCCACTGAGTACATTGATTGCCCTCAGGGGAAGATGCATCGGTCCACCTTCTCCCTATCCTCCTCTCGTGCCTCCGCCACTTTGGACTTTGTCCATTCTAATGTCTTGGGTCCCCTTCAGACTGAGTCCATCAAGGAGCACGGACAACATGTCCTGACTCTCCCCAATGACTACTCCCGCTACCGCTCGATCCATCGCTCTCCTGTTTCAGCACAAGAGCGATGTTTCCCCCACCATCAGGGACTGGCTTCTTCGTGCCGAGTGCAAGTGTGTTTGCCCTCTTTGTCACTTCTGCTCCAATCAAGTTGGTGAATTTATGGAGGAGACCACACTCTTCCTCGCCTCTCGTGGCATCCATCGTGAAACATTGGCGCCTTACACACCAGCCCAGAACGGTGTCTCTGAGCTGTGGAACCGCACCATGGCAGATAACATGCGCACCATGTGAGTGGATTCTTGTCTCTCCGATGGCTTCTACTTCAAAGTCACGACCTACATGACATGTGTTTGGAACCGGATTCTCCACGGACCCCTTCCCCGTCAGTCCATACCATACCAGCAATGGTGTGGCAATAGAGTTGACCTCCGCCCGCCTCGTGTCTGAGGTTGCGTGGCCATCGTCTGGTTGCCTGCCCCACACAAGGGTTGTGTTGAATGGTATGCACCTTGTCCACTGGCTAGCTAGCTGGCTGACTGGCTACACAGGAAGACAAGGCATGCACTGCTCTATGCCGTACCTTTCCTTGGTTTGTTTTGAAATTGGCCAGGAATGCACTGCCCAAAATGGGTATGCCCCCTTGAGGTCACCATAGGAAACACACCTGTGTAGCCTAGTTGGAACAGGTGCCCGAACTCATGGATCACGGGCTCAAACCCGGCGACAGCCACATTTTTCCTTGTGGCCCAAACTGGGACAGGAAGCTTCTAGGAAGCTTACTAGAGCCTACCCTGAGGATGATACTTGGCAGTCTCAGGACGTGCCAAGTAGGACTGTAGGCTGAGGTTGGTTCTTGTGGGGCCATTATGAGCAAAAGCATTAGCAATGCTTTGCCAGTATAAAAGCATGTGCCCTGCATGCATCCATTTACAGTTCTTGCCTTACAGACTCCTCACAAAGTGTCCAACCAAGGGTAGACACCAAAGACCTTCACGCACACTTTGTGAGGTTGCAAACCAAAAGAACCTAAAGTGTGGATCCCTCATTCGAGGGTGATATGTGATCTTGGTTGCAATACCAAGAGCGCTTGGCGGCCTCCCATGTCGGGACCCGTTTTCTAGACCGCTGCTATCCGGCGCATTGACAAAGGTTCTTAGGCCCACAGTCCTAGTTCTAAGGCACACTTCCAAGACAGAATGGTGAGTAGTCTTGCAGGGCGCACACATACAACATAGACAGGAACATCGTACAACTCCATCTGCTCCATCGGCTCCATCGGCTTCTTCAGGTTTGGTGCGCGCACATGGCAGACTAGGGGAGAAGGAATTGCTCTGTCCGTGTTGGACAAGACCCTCAAGCCCCAAGAGGATAAAGTTGTACCCCTTTCAAGAAGGTGGTAGGACATCGAGTCTGTCTTTCTCATGACGGCACCATCGCCTTAGGCGATCATCGGCAGGAGGGGTATGCAACGAAAACAATTGCACTTTTGACAACAGTCACAGTAAGCAGCCTCATCGGACTCAACGAACTAGAGTAGCAGCAAAGAAGAGAAGACGAGCAACCGTAGAAAATGGCAGATCCGACTCAAGCCCGCCTCAAGGCGGGTATGTCAAAATTCACGGAGACAGGTTTTCCCTTGTGGAAATGGCAGTTTGAGATTGTCATGAACGTGCGTGGCTACCGCGACATCCCAAAAGGGACCGAGACAACACCTGCCAATGCGACATTGACTATGCATGTGGCTGACCATGTAGCATGGACAATGAAGAACAGCATGGCTCTCACCATACTTGTGACTTCAGTCAATGAGACTCAACATTCCCACATCATATGATGAACTTTGGCTGTCGAGGCCAGCGCAAAACTTTCACGTGTGCATCAATCAAACACCCTTGAAAACCCAATCTTCATATTTCAAAGGTTAATGTCAATGAGGGTGAGCGAAGGAGAATCAATACCCATAGTTCCGCAGTCGTTCCACGACGTACTACAAGAGGTCAAGCAACATGAATGGAATATCAACACCAACATGCGTTCCATGATCCTTCTCATGGCACTGTCAGAACTCTGGGGGTCCATGATCACCGTATTTGGCGATTAGAAGGAGGCAAATCTGAGGTATGCGGCTGTCGCCAAACATGTCTGCAACGAGTCCACGCGACACAGTGACAGTGAGGCAAACATCTCAGCATATGCCTCTCGCTTTGGTGGACAAGGTGCAAGCTCTCTTTCCAGTCAAGGCAACAGTGGAAGAAGTGGCGGTGGAGGGAAAGGCAATGGTGGCGGGAAGAGTTCCAAGAAGCCCGCAACTGTCACAACTGTGGCAATGCTGGGCACTGGGCTAGGGACTGTCGTAGTCTTAGGAAAGAAGGCAAGAACAAAGGTAGGATGGAAAAGAAAGAGCTCACCAAAATGATGGCTGAAGGGTTGCTAATGAAGGGGGCAGCGCTCCTTAGGCCCACGACATTTTCCCTTGACTCGGGCACCAACCACCACTCCTTAAAAGAAAAGGCAGCATTTGTCTCCATGCCCAAATCTGACATGCGCATTAAGTGTACAAACAAAGGCGTCGTCCAAGCCATGGGTGAAGTGGACAAGGTGATCACGTTCAACGGGAAGGTGTGGAGAAGAATGTCAACCTTCAAAAGGTGGTACATATGCCCTCCTTTGTAACTAACCTGCTGTCGGTCTCAAAAATCACCGACAACAACATGATATTGGTGTTCACCAACAAGGAAGCCGTGGTCCTATAAAATGAGAGCATCAAAATTTTGTACACCAAAGACGACCTCATGCTTCAAATTCCAAGAGTCGACGGCCTCTACGTGCTTTAGAACAAAGTCACCAAGGCGTTGGATGAGGCACTGGCATGTGCCACCAAGATAGCTACACCGAAGCCAAAGGATGCATTGCCGGCGACCGCTGCGGCCGCCACATCAACCAAGGACACTCACACTGAGCTGTGGCACTGGCGATTTGGCCTCGTGGCCAACAGCACGCTGTAGAAGGTGCAGGAGCAAGAGGTAGTACACGGAAAGGAAGATCCATGAAGCATGGAGAAGCGTGTATGTTGTGTGAACCATGCCTCCAAGCGAAGGCAAAAGAGAAGCCGTTTGGGAGAGGAGGCCAACGAGCGAAGAATGTCTTGGACCTGATACATAGTGACGTGTGCGGACCCTTTAGCATGACTTCTAACAAGGGAAGCAAGTACTTCCTGACCTTCATTGACGACCACAGTCACAAGTTGTGGATCTACTTCCTCAAAACAAAGGGAGAGGTCAAGGAGAAGCTCCTGGAGTTCGTCAACATGGTAGAGCGGCAAATGTCCAAGAAGGTGAAGTCGCTCCATAGTGACAACGGGGGTGAGTACAAGGCATGCAAGCCTTGGCTCAAGCATCATGGGATCGGCCATGAGCAAACCATACCTTTACAAACCCCAAAGGAATGGTGTGGCCGAAAGGATGAACAAAACCCAACTCGGCATGGTGCGAAGCATGCTCTTCGACACCAAGCTCCCACCTCGCTTTTGGGCTGAAGCTGCAACAACGGCCTGCTACCTCTTCAACCTCACACTAGCAACCGCCTTGCAAAACATGGAAAGGAGCAGGACAAACAGCTAAAGAACCCACAAGAAGCATGGTCCAGAAAGAAAACACAACGTCTCTTATCGTCTGGTCAAGTACTTGGGTGAAGATCATATCGGAAGAAGGTGGAGGCAAGCTGGAAGCACGTTCCAAAAAGTGCGTTATGGTTGGGTACGACATGTCACACAAAGCCTATCGCCTTTGGGACCAGGCAATAGACAATCTCATGAGGAGCCACGGCGTTGTGTTTGGCAAACACATCCTTTGTAAGCCTGGCAGTGCCAACGGTACTGATTACGGCTTGTGGCTTCCTTGAATGTACAAGATGACTGTGGATTTGGAATCAACAGGAAAAACCATGCGAGATCGACCCAAGAACGGGGTCGATCCATCAAGAATTGAGGAAGTTATGCCCGGCCAAAGGTTGGACCATCCGAGGGGAAAACAGATGACGGGAATTCATCTCCAAGGACCAAGGCTCGACCCTCGCAAGACCCAACAAGGCCGAAGCGCCCCTTGGGGCCCGGATAGTCAATGAGTCAAGGATCATTGAGGGCCAAGGGCGCTTCGGAATGGCGCCCCGACGTGTTATTACCAGCAAGGGCGCTTCGGGCGGCCGTCACCGCCGCTAGTAGTGCTGCCAGCGGCAGATTGCCGTGGTTCACGGAAACGGCCATATCTCGGCCGTTCCTCCACAGAATGATGCGATTCTTGGTGCGTTGGAAAGCTGAGAAGATGAGCTATGTGATGCTGAAGCAATAACGCTCATCCCAGGCCCGTACGGAGCCGCGCACGGCTCGGCGACCTCGGGTCGCCTAGGATGTGTCATCATGTACATATAGTCTTGTATGTTGACACTTGAATAACAAGTACAGTTTACTCCCACTGTGCCACACGTGTTCCCGTGCTCCCCTAAGACGATCCTACGCTTCCGCAACGCCGGGTTGGTGTGCACCGGCCTCCCCTTGGTCGCCGTTGCCGCCGGTTGGTGCCTCCACCATCCGGTTGAGGCTAGCACACCGCGCCCGGTTCACACTTGGTATCAGAGCCACCCTTGGCTCAGGGACACAATCATCTACGTGGCAACCTCTCCTGGTCGGCGTAGACCAGCACGTATCTCGTCTTTTGGCGGATTCGTGCCCAAGGCCAACCACGCACTCCGGTGACAAGGCGGTAGCCGGAGGACCCGTTGAGGAAGAAGTTGCACCGGACGCAAAGATGACTTCATCCGGCTCGTCCTCATTGGCTGCGGCGTTTGACGCGCAAGGCGAAGTGACAGCAGCCGCAGCACTGCAGAAGTTGCTCGCCGATATGCAGGCCAAGATGGACTTGTTGGAGAAGCAAAATGCGTACCTCAATGAAGAGCTCGCGAAGCGTCCAGTGCCAACACCAGTGGCAGTTGCCACCGCAAACGTACCTGCGGTGGGCGTCCCGAGCCCGCCCAAGCCGGAGTCGTTTGACCCATCGAAGAAGGATGGGCCAGCTCCGCACACTTGGATACTCGGACTGGAATTGTACTTCACCGCCATCGGCGTGGATGCCTCAAGGTACGAGGCGCACCGCGACTATGCCGTGACCCTGTTGAGAGGGGCATCGTTGGATTGGTGGGCCGATGTGATGCGGTCCAATCCACACGGCAGTGGAGCAGCAATGGTCGCCGGCATTACGGCCGCAACCGGAATCTCAACCCCATCGGCTCCAACGTGCAGCAGTGGCGACCCTACCCTGAATTGGCCGACCTCGTGGAAGGAGTTCATGGAGGCGTTCATCAAGCGCTTCACCGTGGGTGACGTGAGGAACAACGCGCGTGCCAAGCTGCGTCGGCTTCGCCAAACTGGCGGCATCGCCGAATACACCCGCAGGTTTCGTGAAATTGTCGCCAACTGTGGCTTTGACTCCCACGAATTGTGCTTCCACTACAGTAACGGCCTCAAGAACGACGCCCGTGCTGTGACGGTAATGCACGACCTCAACGACGACCTGTCGGCAATGATCGTAGCAGCCGAACGGTACGATTCGCGCGTGCAACAGGCTCATGCCAACAGCCACAACTCTTTTGGTGGTGGTTATGGCAAGCGGGCCAAGAGAGACGTCACGCCCATGGAGATCGGAGCGTTACAACAGCGCAAGTGCTACAACTGTGGCAAGCCTGGCCACATTGCGCGTGACTGTCGGAGTCCAAAGAAGGGCGACGGCAAGGGTAAGCGGCAAGGGAAGGGGAAGCAAGCCACGAAGGAAGCAGATAAAGCAACAAAGGAGTCCGGAAACGAGGAGAGCCGGGAGTAGATGGCGTTACTCCTGGCTCCTCTCAGCCCAAACCGCCAGTTGACCGCCCACCCGAACGCCTTGCGGCAATTAAGGGGGTTTCCGAGGTCAAGGCATGGGACGCGGGGTATGAGGAGGAGCAGCCCGCACTTCTCTTGGAGGCGCGAGTGAAAGGCGTCAAGGAGAAGGTGGGAAGCCTGCTGGATTGTGGCGCGAGCCACAGTTTCGTGAGCATGGAGTGTACTCGGAAGTGGGGCCTTGCGCTCACGAGCAAGAAGCGGACCGCTAACCAAGTGGATGGCACGATTGAAGTGGGGTACCTGGCCCGTCCCCTCTCCATTCGCATGGGGACGCTTCGCATAACGACCGTATACCGGGTGTGCCCGATGAAGGATTACGATGTGATCCTCGGTCGTGACTTCCTCCACAAGTACAACCCCGTCGTCAATTGGGAGGCGCGCACCGTCTCAGTCAAGCTCGGAGACAAGGAGTATCCCCTGCCTACGTGGTCCGAGGAAGAGGCCGCGGAGGAGGAGACTTGCGAGGAGGAAGCGCCGCAGCAGTCGGTGCCTCGCAAGGAGGAATTGGCGCCTATGATGCTGAATTTGGTGCAGCTCAAGCGCGCGATTCGAAAAAAGGAGCAGATTTTTCTGGCGTTCGTGCGAGACGTGGAGGACGATTTCGACAAACCAGAGGACGCGGCGCCTGCTATGGCGCATGGGGCGACTCGTAAGCAGCCGGGGGCCCAAGGCAAGTTTGCCGCGGTGCCCGAGGGGCTTCGGAAGGTGTGTACGGAGTTTGAGGACGTGTTCCCCGACACCCTCCCGACGGGTCTGCCACTAAAGCGGGACGTGGACCATCGCATCGACCTCAAACCTGGAGCGCGGCCGCTTGTTCGTGCAACGTACCGCATGAGCGACGCGCAACTGCAGGAGCTCAAGAAGCAGCTGACCGAGATGACCGAGCAGGGCTTCATCCGCCCATCCTCATCTCCTTACGCTGCACCTGTCTTGTTTGTGCAGAAAAAGACGGGGGAGATGCGCTTGTGCGTGGACTACCGGGCATTGAACGAGTTGACCATCAAGAACCGGTACCCACTTCCACGAGCTGAGGAGCTTTTCGATCAGCTCCGTGCGGCTCGCTTCTTCACAAAGATCGACCTCCGTTCCGGCTACCACCAGATCCGCATTGCAGCAGATGATGTGGAAAAGACGGCCTTCCGTACCCGCTATGGTCACTACGAATTCCTCGTGATGCCTTTCGGGTTGACCAATGCGCCGGCCACCTTCATGGCGGCGATGAACAACATCTTCAGGCCGTACTTGGATGACTTCGTGGTGGTGTACCTCGACGACATCTTGGTGTATAGCAGGACGGCGGCGGAGCATGAGGAGCATGTGAAGAAGGTCCTCGAGATTTTGAGGAGGGAGAAATTTTTTGCAAAGCTCTCTAAGTGTGAGTTCGCGGTGAGGAAAGTTGAATTCCTTGGACACATCATTGGCAATGGACAGATTGCCATGGACCCGCGCAAAGTGTCGGCCGTGCAAGAGTGGCCGAAGTTGCGTAATGTGCATGATGTGCAAGTGTTGCTTGGTTTTTGCAACTACTACCGCAGGTTCATCCTTGGCTACGCAGGAGTGTCAGCGCCACTCTCCAATCTCACTCGCAAGGATCGCGAGTGGAGTTGGGGAGTTAGCGAACAAGGAGCCTTTGAGAATCTCAAACGGGCTCTGACCTCCGCGCCGGCCTTGCACTTGGCCGACAGCAGCCGTGAGTTTGAAATGGCGACGGATGCATCGGACCTGGCCATTGGTGGAATCCTTTTGCAGGACTTTGGCAATGGGTCGCAGCCGGTCGCCTACTACTCGCGCAAGCTGCGCGGGGCGGAGCTGAACTACGCCACCCATGACAAGGAGATGCTCGCCCTGGTCACAGCCTTCAAGAACTGGCAGTGCTACCTCGAGGCGCGGAAGTGCACGGTCTACACCGACCACCACGCGTTGAAGTACTTCAAGACGCAGCCGAACCTGAGTCGGCGGCAAGCGCGTTGGGTGGAGTACCTCGAGTCGCACTTCGACTACGAGATCGTGTACCGGCCGGGTCGCATCAATCCAGCCGACGCACTCTCACGGCGACCGGACCTGATGATGCGGGTCGCGTCTCTCACCATCCACGAGGATGCCTTCCTTGTGAAGCTCTTCACGGAGGGATACGAGGCGCATGGGGAGTACGACGCTCGGAGATTTTTCTTCGAGATACCGTATTGGCGACGGCGCGGCACGCAACAGGTGGTGGTTCCCGCGGTGCCCGCGCTTCGGCAGCTGATTTTGGAGTGCCATGACAGTGGCCCGAGCGGTCACTTCTCCGTCGACAAAACATTGAAGACGGTGGCTCGCTTCTTTTGGTGGCCCACCATGTCGTCGGAGGTGGCTGAATTCTGCCGGAGTTGTGACGTGTGCCAACGCCACAAGGCGAGGAGGACAAAGACCCTGGGTCTCCTCCAACCCTTGCCCATCCCCGAGCAGCCGTGGCAGGACATCTCTATGGATTTCATCACGGGTTTGCCCACGACAGCGGCAGGCCACAATGCGGTGTTGGTGGTGGTGGATCGCTTCAGCAAGATGTCGCACTTCATTGCGACGCGTGATACGGTGAGCGCGGAAGGCACGGCTCGGCTGTTCCTCGAGCACGTGGTGCGTCTTCATGGCGTGCCGCGGTCCATCGTGAGCGACCGTGACCCGCGTTTCACAAGCAAGTTCTGGCGAGAACTCATGGAGCGGTACGGCAGCAAGGTGCAGCTGTCGACCAGTTTTCATCCCCAAACTGACGGGCAAACAGAGCGGACGAACCAGACGCTGGAGCAGCTCCTCCGTACAGTGGGTGATCCGGACGAGACGGCGTGGGACCAGCGATTGCCGGTCGCTGAACTGGCGTACAACTCTGCCACGTCCGCCTCCACCGGCAAGGCGCCATTTGAGGTGGTGAACGGGACGGTGCCTGCCACGCCCCTCAGTTTGCACGTCGCAAGCAACCTGCCCGCGGTGGAGTCTACCGCACGCGACTTCAAGCAGATTTGGGCGGCGACGCGACATGCATTAAAGAAGGCGCAAGAGCAGCAAAAAGTGCAAGCGGACTGCCGACGTGCAGACGCAACGCTCAAGGTCGGTGACCGCGTGCTTCTGAACAGCACGCACGTCAAGCTTCGCGGGGTCCGGTCCGACAAGTTAAAACCCCGGTGGCTTGGTCCGTTCGAGGTGCTCGAAATGCGGACACCCGTGGTGGTACGGTTGGCTCTTCCGCCTTCCATGCCTGTCCACGATGTGTTCCACATCTCCAAGCTCAAGCTCTACCATGATCCGGCCAAGCATTTCCCTGGCCGCAGTTCTGAACCTCCCCCTCCGGTGGTGATCGAGGGCGAGCAAGAGTTTGAGGTGGAGGCCATCCTTGACCACCGTCGTCGTGGTCGTGGATGGGAGTACCTGGTCAAATGGAAGGGCTATGATGCGGCCCACAACTCATGGGAGCCTGCCCGCAACTTCAACGTTGGCGGGATCAATGCTATCCTCCGGGAGTATCAAGAGCGAACCGGGACGGCTCGCTCCTAAAGGGGGGGGTAGTGTAAGCCGGACAGTGCCAACGGCACTGATCACGGCTTGAGGCTTCCTTGAATGTATAATCTGACTGTGGATTTGGAATCTACAGGAAAAACCGTGCAAGATCGACCCAAGAACGGGGTCGATCCATCAAGAATTGAGGAAGTTACGCCCGGCCGAAGGTTGGACCGGCCGAGGGGAAAACAGATGACGGGAATTCATCNAAGGGCGCTTCGGGCGGCCGTCACCGCCGCTAGTGGTGCTGCCAGCGGCAGATTGCCGTGGTTCACGGAAACGGCCATATCTCGGCCGTTCCTCCACGGAATGATGCGATTCTTGGTGCGTTGGAAATCTGAGAAGATGAGCTACGTGATGCTGAAGCAATAACGCTCATCCCAGGCCCATACAGAGCCGCGCATGGCTCGGCGACCTCGGGTCGCCTAGGATGTGTCATCATGTACATATAGTCTTGTATGTTGACACTTGAATAACAAGTACAGTTTACTCCCACTGTGCCACACGTGTTCCCGTGCTCCCCCAAGATGATCCTACGCTTCCGCAACACCGGGTTGGTGTGCACCGGCCTCCCCTTGGTCGCCGTTGCCGCCGGTTGGTGCCTCCACCATCCGGTTGAGGCTAGCACACCGCGCCCGGTTCACATCCTTGGAAGGAGAGAGCTGGTGGACCCGATCCTCACTCCCAAGGCGAGAGAGTGGATAGTGTTGCTTGAATCCGGAGACCAAGCAACAACCAACTGGTTTGCTTTTCCAGCAGGTGCTGGCAATGGGACAGTAGCTGTGGAGGATGATGCAGCATCTGACATGGACGCAGATACCGAGGCGTCCGGGGCTTCCGAGTCTCCATTGGAGTCTGACGACTCTTCTGACGACGACGACACACCACCATTTGTGGAAGTACCAGCACCAAAGCAAGAAGCCGCACAAACACCCAGGCGTAGTTTGCGACCAAAGAGAGCACCTTTGCCATATGAGGAAGATTGGACTGGCCTTAGCTGGTCCTGCATGGCTCACGGAGAGCCATCCACAATGGCGAAGGCGATGAATGGCCCACATGCGGCCATGTGGAAGGAGTCAGTGGACAGTGAGCTCACGTGCATTACCAAGAACGGCACAAGGGCGCTGGTGTATAGACCCAACAAGGCCCATGTGGTGGGATCCAAGTAGGTCCTCCGAGTGAAGAAGAAGCAAGACGGGAAAATCAAAAAGTTCAAGGGGAGGGTAGTGGTATAGGGGTTCTCTCAACGCCCGGGCCCTAAGTACGACGAGATGTTTGCACCTGTCGTGACCTTTGCCTCCATCCGCTCTCTCCTTGCCATCGCAGCTACAAAGAATCTGGAGATACACTAGATGGACGTCACAAAAGCTTTCCTCTATGGGAAGCTTGACAAGGAAGTGCTGATGGAGGTGCCCGAAGGAGTCAAAGTTACTGAGGGCAAGGTGTGCAAGTGCCATCTCAATGGCTGAAGTTGAAATCATCTCCCGGAAAACAAAGCACATTGACATACGTTACCACTACTCACGTGACCTGGTCATGAAGAACGTGGTTGACTTGCAGTACTGCGGAACCAAGAGCAAGCTTGTTGATTGCATGACCAAGCCGCTAGAGAGGGACTTGCACGATCCAAGCATTCTTGGTTTTGGCATGACAAGTGTGGCAGAGGAAGGGTGAGCCACAAGGCATTGATGGAGCCCAGTGCACGCTAAATGAACAAAGGTGCAAGGGAGAGATTTGTTGAATGGTATGCACCTTGTCCACTGGCTACCTGGCTGGCTGACTGGCTGCAATAAAAGACAAGGCATGCACTTCTCTATGGAGTACGTCCCCTTGGTCTGTTCTGAATTAGGCCAGGAATGCAGTGATCGAAATGGGTATGTCCCCTGGAGATCATCATAGGAAACACACCTTTGTAGCCTTGTTGGAACAGGCGCCAGAGCTCAAGGGTTGCGGGCTCAAACTCCGCGACGGCCGCACTTTTCTTTGTGGCCCAAAATGGGACAGGAAGCTTCTATGACGTTTACTGGAGCCTGCCTTGAGGATGACACTTGTCGGTCTTAGGACGCACCAAGTAGAACTGTAGGCTCAAGTTTGTTCATGTGGAGCCATAATGAGAAGAAGCATCGGCAATGCTCTGCAAGTATAAAAGCATTTCCCTGCATGCATCCATTTACATTTCTTACCTTTGAGACTTCTCATAGAGTATCCAACCAAGGGTAGACACTAAAGACCTTCATGCGGACTTCGTGAGGTTGCAAACCAAACAAACCTAAAGTGTGGATTGAGGGTGATATGCTATCTTGGTTGCAATGCCAAGAGCGGTTGGCGGCCTCCCATGTCGGGACCCATTTTCTAGACTGTTGCTATCCGGCGCATTGACAGGCGGCAAGCTCGAGCCTCGTAGACGTTCTTGTACCTTCCTTGGTGTCTAGCTTCAGTTGAAGGCCTGACGCTTTTGGGATTCCTCTCGGCATTACTTCATCGAGTCCCGGGATGCCCTCTCCTTTGAGGACCTGTTTTCCCATGATTTCATTCACTCCAGCGCGTCGATGTCCCTTCCATCATGTGGCAGAGTGGTGGGTCCGTCGTCCGTCCAGCCGCATACTAGCGTTACATTGTCTATGCCCACTGGTCCTCCTAGGCCGGCCGTCCCATGTATGTCTACCAGCCCCTTCGCGTCGGCCCCCCTAGCCGTGTCCACGAACCCCTCTGGGCCGTCTGTTCCGTCCGTGTCCGCCAGCTCCTTCGGGCTGGTTGCATCATTTGTGTCTGCCAGCTTCTCAAGCCCCATCCATGTCTAGGAGTACCACCGAGCCGACGACCTCGTCTGTGTTCGCCAGGCCCTCCGGGCCGGCTACCCCATCCATGTTTTTCAGCCCCTCTGGGCCGGGTGCCTCGCGTCCTCTCGCACCACGACCCCTTGTCACTCTGCGAGGCTCCTTACCTCTTGGCAGACCCACTCCCATAGTCCTGAGTGGGGACCCCATCACCAAGGCCCTAGGCTTGGCCATACTGCCAGTCATTGCTGACCTACATACGGGGCCGGCTTTGGGCTACGCCATGCTCCATCAGGAGCACCAACATGATGTCATAGCCACACTCACCCGTATGTCACGTGGGATTCGAGATGCGTACACCCTCATTCTGTACCCCACGAAATTCCTAGAGGACCCAACCACCTTGCGTGAGGCTCGGGCGTCTCCCAATGCCACACCCTGGGAGGTTGCGTACGCCGACGAGCTTGCCGCCATTCGGCAACATCAGTTGTATGAGCTTGTTGACCTTCCCCCCGGTCGAAAAGCCATCGGCTCCAAGTGGGTCCTCAAGCGAAAGTGGAAGCCAAACGGATCCCTCAACAAGTACAAGGCACGTCTCACAGCCAAGGGTTTTGCTCAAGTCCCTAAGGTCAACTATAACCAGATCTTTGCCCAAATTGGTCGGTTCTCTACTAGCCGGACGTTGTTGAGCTTGGTTGCCCAGTATTGGTAGGAGCTGTACCAGGTGGATGTAATGCCTTTCTCCATGGTTCATTGAATGGCAAGGAACCCTACATGGTGTAGCCTCGAGGCTATGACGATGGCTATGACAAGGTTTGCAAGCTACAAAAGGTCCTCTATGGCTTGAATCAGTCACAACGCTTCTAGGATCAGGAGATCAGTGGTACACCTCTTAGCGGCGGCCTCCTTCACATCATTACAGACCTCGCACTATTCATCAGCCCGCAAGGCCAACCCTTTGTCTTTGTCCTCGTCTTTGATGATGACCTGCTCATCGTGTCGCCGGATGCGGCTGCCATCAAGAGGGTCAAGGGCTTGTTGCACGCCGCCTACCAGATGAAGTACCTCGAGTCAGCACGAGTCTTTCTCAGCATGGAGATAGAGCATGATTGCTCCATGGGTGTCCTGCACGTCCATGATCCCGCCTATGACCAGACTTTGTCTAGGTGCTTCGTCGATGACCTACCCCTTGTGGCGAGAGCATCCTCACCCATGCCACCCGATGGTTAAGCGATGCTAAAGAGCTCTGATCCAGCTATGGCGGAGGAGCCAGTAAACGTGACCTCGTATCTACGTGTCATCGGGTCACTGATGATCTTGGCGACGATGACACGTCCAGACATTGCGTTCGCCATCAACCTCCTAGCCCAATCCTCTCATAAGCACCTCCACTTTGAGGCTGCGATCCAAGTACTATGCTATGTTGTCTCGACCCCACCGCGAGGCCTCATGTTCCATCGACAGCCTTCCGTTGTTGCAGAGGGCTACACCGACAGTGACTGGGCCGACAGTCCGGACGGTAAGAGTCGTACTCGCTGGATCTTTCTTGTCCACGGTACGAATATGTCCTAGCGTAGTGGCAAGCAAGGTTGCATTGCACACAAAAATACAGGAGCTAAATTTGTGGCCCTTGGTTTTGGCGCATGTGAGAGCGTGTGATTGCCTCGCCTATTGTCCGAGCTGCGTCAGTCAGTCATGTCTGTCACGTTGCATCGTGACAATGAGTGTGCCATGGCTATTGCCTACAATGACAGCGTGCATCACACACGCACGAAGCACATCAATGTCGAGTACCACTATGGTCGTTCATTGTTGCATGACGGCTGCATCAATATTGTGTTGGTTTAGACATCACCGCAGTTGGCTGACTTCTTGACCAAGGCACTGAAACGTGACTCATTCAAGAAGGCTGCAAGCACGGTTGGTGTGCATCCGTGAGATTCCCTCTTTCTCTCTCTCTCTCTCTCTCTCTCTCTCTCCCCCCCCCC
>SZWC01001277.1:182042-242898 GCA_023375785.1 Penium margaritaceum | reverse complement strand
CTCGTGGGTTGGCAGACAGGGTGGCGGCAGCGGAGGCGGCGGGCATCCCACTGTCCAACATCCTGTTGGACGTGGGGCTTGGTTTCTGTGAGGAGCCTGAGCACAGTGTGGCGCTCATCCGTGGTCTGCCCAAGCTAAGGGAGGAGCTCGGCAGTCAGAGGGAGGCACTCCGACACCTGCCGCTTGTGCTGGGGCCTTCACGTAAGAAGTTTCTGGGAAGGATCATCGCAGATGCTGCAGCTGCGAGGGCAGACAATGGCGATGAGGCTGCCAAGGGCGTTGCTGCACCTGCACCGCCGCCGCCCCCTCCTGCTCCGCCGGTGGGCGCGGACAAGGACTGGGCGTCGTGTGCGGCGGCGGCGGCGTGCGTGGGTGGCGGTGCGGACGTTGTGAGGATGCACAATGTGAAAGCAGGACGTGATGCGGCGGATGTGGCGGCTGCCCTTTGGCGCTGAAACTAGTTTACTCTCTTGTGAGGGTGAGGTATCCGTGCTCCTCATCTCAGTCGTGTAAGCAGTTCCTGCCTGCTGGATTGTAGGAGGGAGCGACACCTTTTTGGCGGTGAATGCTTCATCTTTCGTCTTTTGAGTTGTTATCCAAGTGTTTTGATATTGTGCCATCAACAAGTGCACACAGATAGCGACACTCTCACTGGGCTCTACTTGTCTTGATCACCACATGCATGAACGAGAGAGTTGGCTGGCACTCCCTCAAGTTCATGTGAAGAGAAAGTGTATTCTCTGTGACTTCATACAAACGATTATCTTCAGATTATCAGGAGTTTTCAGTGGAAAACTCCTGGGCGCACAGAAATTCATTGCTCTCTTGACATTTGTTGACAGGAAGAATGTCATGGCTCCAACAATCATGCTGCACGCTTGCTCTGTCTTTTGCATGAGGAATGAAAGCAATGCATTCTACAGTGTCCATGCTTGTGCGCATACTTGATGCCAAGCCAGCTCACGGTGGAGCACCCATAGTCAAGGCTGTTACATCAGTTCCGATCGGATTTTGTCCGTATCCAAACTTCAGAATCCAAATCAGAGCCTAAAACTTCGGATCCATATCCGATCTGATCGGATGATTGTGGTGAGGTAACCGAATCCGATCCGATACCAAATGAAAGGTTCAGACCATAGTTCGGATCATAGGATATTACGGTCCGACGCCTAGGCGCATCTCCCGTACGTGCACTCTTCTGTGGCCATGCTCCAGTCTCTTCATGACCTCTTTGGCCGCCACCTCCGTGCGGCTTCTGAGATGGAGTTGTTGTACCCTCTTCGGGAGGATGCCCTGGAGCACTTGCCTGCTTCCATTGTTGCGCACCTTCCCCCGCTCGAGGTCCTCCGCCAGTGCGCAGGGCAGGGATTGTACCAGCAGCTCAACACGTCCTTCTTCCACTCCCAACATCTACCATGGCTAGAGGAGGTGGAGATGGTCGGGGCTGCATTGTTCCAGGACGCATGCAAGGCTATGGTGTGGAGGTTCTGGGCGGTGGGGTCTCGCAGGGCGGCTCTCTGGCTTCAAGCCAGCCTCGCGGGTCCTGCTGTTGGTTTGTATGGCTTCCACCCGTCACGACCGACACTACTAGTTTACCGATATACCCACATTCGGGGTATATGGCAGAGGAGGGCGTGACGACACGACGGGCCTCCGGACTGCACCGAGACTTCTCCAGCACCTACGACAGCGCCGGCGAGACGCGATCGATGTGTTCCGGCAGCCATGTGGGCTTGTCAAGAGGTAGGAGAGTTTTGTCGGTGGGTTCAGACCCGCGTACCCGGTTGACTGTACCGGTGCGACGAGGAGACCCGATGGCTATTGTGGGGCTTCCGATGTTCGGAAAGCTGTCACTGATGTCTGGACGTTGATTCCGAGATGTTTTTGGCACTGCTCATATTTTCTCGGTGGTCCAGACCCAGGCACTCGGAGAGTTGTTCCGGTGCCTCGAGGAGACCACCTTTGTTACTGTCGTGGTGTATGCAGTGTGTTCTCCCTGTTGACTCATTTGGGTTCAGCAGGGGTGACGGGGCCCGGTGCGGTTAGCTGCCGGCGCCCCTATGTAAGCCCGCTAGGGGCTCATTTGTAAACTCTCCTTCTTCTTTATATTCAGCGTTCTAGACTTAGCCAAATTCTTGCCGTCTTGGATCGCACGCACACACAGAGCTCATGTTCGTTCTTGCATGGGCCTGCATGCCCTAAAATTATTTCCAATTTGGTATCAGAGCGCAGGGGGGCGTATGAGCAGGAGAAGCAGCAACAGTGGATGGAACGCAAAGAGAACGCACCACGTGGCGCCACGCCGGCAGCAACGTGAGGGAGCGCAAAACGACTGCATGTGAACGCAAGAGGGGCGGTGAGCCGAGCAGAGCAGCACTAGCGACTGCGGCGGCAACACCATTAGCAGCAGTAGCACGCGTTGGCAGGAGCAGCGTGCATGAGCGGCAGCGACGCAGCAACAGCTTGCAACAGTGGCAACTGCGAGCAGTAGCAGCGTGTAGAAGCAGCAGCGTGCAACAGCAACCAGCTACCCAGCAGCAGCAGCAGCCGCAGCAGCAGCAGCAGCAGCAACAGTAGCAGCAGTATCAGTAGCAGCAGCAGCAGCGGCGGCAGCAGCAGCAGCAGCAGTAGTAGTAGCAGCAGCGTGCAACAGCGTGCAGAGCGAAAGCAAAAAAAAAAAGGAAAGGGAAAAAAAGGAGAGCAGCACCAGATCAGCAGCAGCAAGCAGCAGCAGCATCTGCTGCGCAGAGCAGCAGTAGCAGCAGCAGCAGTAGCAGCAGCTGAAGCAGCAGCAACAGCAGCAGCATCCGTAGCAGCTGCACCTGCCGCTGCAGCTGCTGCTGCCGCTGCGAGGAGGGCCTCGCAGCCCTCCTCTGGAGGGGGGGGACCTCTGAGGGGGCCTGTCGACCCCGTTCGCCACCCCCCCTCTCCCTCCTTTCTCCCCTTCTCAAGGGGGGCCCTCGGAGGGCCCTGCTCAGCCCCTCCGAGGGTCCCTTCGGAGGGGGCCCGTCGGCCTCGCGGGCCCCCTCGGCCCCATCGACCCCGTCGGCCCCATCGGCCGACCGACGGAGGGGCCGGGTCAGAGGGACGGATAGGACCCCCCCCCTCTCGCTCCCTCCTCCCCCCCACATCCACTCGCTCACTCGCTCGCTCAGCGAGCGAGCGAGCGAGCGAGCGAGCGTGCACGGGAGGGAGGGCCGGACAGGCCGGACACCCACCCTCCCCCCCCCCCCCTCCTGATTTTCTCCGTTTGCCCACCTTCCGGGCAATCGAGAAAAGGGGGGGACGAGTAACAAAAAATACGAAAAGTGGTACGCCTGAAAGAAAAAAAAGAAAAAAAAAGATGGAAAAAAAAGAGAACGGCAAGGGCTTCAGGCGAGGAGAGGGGAGAACCAAAACCAAAAAAAGGGGGTGGAGGGTAAGGGCATAGAAAAAGAAAAACAGAAAGGGGGGCCTGAGGACTAGAGAATAACGACAAAAAAAAGGCCATCTTCCAACTACCACCGCCGCAACGGCCGCAGCTTCATAGCCGCAGTAGCAGCATCAGGCGGTGGAGTATTGACGACTACTTAGTGCGGCGGCTGCGCAAGAGCTTGCACTTTCGCCTTTAGAGCCGAAAGTAGAGTGTCGTCGGCAGCGATCTCCGCTTCAAGACGCGTCGTGGACCGGCGTCTTCCTGGGGCCCGTGGATTGGTGCGCGCACTTCACCCCGCAGGATCGACGGCGGATTCGAGTCTTACCAGCTCCAAGGGCTGGTTCGTCTACCGCTTGGAGCAGCAGCCACACCTGCAGCCGCCACCCCTTCTCGTCTTAGAGCAGTCTTTACTCCATTCGTAGCAGCAGCATTGGTCCCTGCGGCTAGTAGGACTCTCGTCTCCGGGTGTGCTGTGGTAGTGCAACTCTTCCCGTCTGGTCACGTTTGCTGACCCGGACGCCGTGACCTCCAGGAGTGATAGTACCTACGAGCCTCATTCTCTCCCGTGGCTTGGTGTTTACCACCGGGAGTAGGTGCCGTCGGCACCTATCCATCGTCCAGAGCACGAGATGAGTGCGTGGACGTCTGAGCAGGCGCCCTGCGCATTCGCCTGCTACTACTGTGGTGATGGACGTCATGGTTGGCGTCGCTGTTGGACGCGCCCTCCCGGCTGGCATCCACCTTGGTTACAGCCTTGTTCGAGCCTGCGTCCTCCACAGCATACGGATCTGCCGGCGTTGGTAGATCCCTTAGCTGGACCTCTGGCGAGCATATTCGCTGAGATCCACGGCCTCCGGCAGATGGTGCAGTGTCTCTGTGACCTTGTTGTCACTGAGCGTGCTTCTGCTACTCGTTCGTCGACGGCCTCTTCGATCACATCTCCTCCATCCTCTCCTCCTTCCTCATCTGATGGTGTACCTTCAGCCCCATCTGCCAGCGAGTCTCAGGCTGCCACCATCCTTTCAATCCTCCACTCTGTTGCGACCACGACGCCAACTCGCGATGACATGTCTTCATGCAGTCGTTCCAGTCGAGTGGCCCCGCGACGTCGGCGTCAGTGCTCCGCACACCGTGCTTGTGCCGGTTTCGATACATCCTCCACCTCCTCGGCTTCCATTGCTGTACCTGTCAAGGGGGAGTGTGGTCATCAGACAGTGCCTATGCCCGTACCGACAGTAGCGGCACCCTCGCCGTCCCGCCGTGCCTTAGCGTCAGCCGAGGCAGATGCAGATGACAGGGTGGCAGTAAATGACGTGGAGTCTGATCCCGCCATGGAGGTCATGGTGCAGACTTGCGTATCATCGAGCTCAACTTCCACGTCCGGGCTGGATCCACATCTTCTAAAGCAGCAGGTTGCGTCAGGAGGAGTGCAGGCCCGACGTCCCTCGGCGGTGCCACTCGCGGCTCCTACCAGTGGCGGCTCGGCGGTAGCACATGGGTCCCGTACGGATCAGGATGCCTCTTGCGGACTTTTGGTGGAGTTTGTGCAGCAGGCTCACACGAGTCCGGCGGAGGTTCCAGTTCAGGAGATATGCATGTCATCGAGGTCTACATCCACGCTGGGACAGGAGCCGGACATTCTACAGCAGTAGGTTACCTCAGGAGGACTGCAGGCACGGCGTCCTTGGACTGTGCCACTCGCGGCTCCGTCCGGTGGAGGCCCAGGACTTTTGGGGGAGAGTGTGCGGATGACTCACACGACTCCGGCGGATGTTGGAGTACTTGGGACTTGCATGTCATCGAGGTCGACATCTACGCTGGGGCAGCAGCCGGACATTCTGCACCAGCAGGTTGCATCACGAGGAGTGCAGGTCTCATGTGCCTTGGCGGTGCCACTTCCGACTTCGACCAGTGGCGGCCTGGTGGTGGCACAACAGTCTTGTGCGGATCGGGATTCCCCACACGGATCTCTAGGGGCGTTGGCGCACGAGATTCACACCAGTACGATAGCAGATGCAGTGCATGAGCAAAGTCAGCCGGTTGATCTTTTGGAGGTTGAGGCATTCTTGAGAGCAGCAGTTCTGAGAGACATCACTGGGACATATGCTTCAGCAGACACAGCAGGCTCCACCGTCTCATCTGCGGTACATGAGGACCAGCTTCAGCGTGAGGAGTCGTCCACCTTCCCACAGTCTCCGGGTTCCCGTACCCACGACGGAGCAGCGACATACATGACGGAGTCAGATGATGATCCATACTCTATCATCGAGCAGGTGGTAGCGACCAGCGTTCCCGGCGAGACCGTGCGTGAGCGCCAGTTGCGCTTGTTGGTCGCCTTGACGGACATTGCTGAGCCGGAGCCCTGTACACCTGTGTCCATTATGGCGGCAGTCGAGGACACCGGAGCAGATCCATACATGCAAATTGAGTCACCTCGTCAGCAGGAGCTGAGTTCTGCCCCCTCGATTTCACCTCTTGGTGACGCTACCGATCACATCGACGCCGAGAGTGACAGTACCTGCATGGACGACGCCTCCACATGCTCTACAAACTCTGACGACTCCTCCTTCTCCTTCTCTCTCGGCGTGCGACCGCTCACTCCTCGCATGACACACACGAGCTGTGATGTGGATGCAACACCTGTAGCTGCATCCGATGTTCCTGTGTCTCAGCACATTGCGACCTTGGTTGACCCCCAAGAGGATGCAGCGGCACCTGTTCCATCATCTTCAGCAGCAGAGATGCAGATGGCGCTGTATTCACGAGTTGTACAGTCTGCATGTGCAGCATCCAGTGAGACAGAGTTTATTCTACACCAGGTCGACATGGGCCACCTTGACATGTCCGAGGCAGATTATGCTAACTTGCAGGAGCGTGTAGTCATGCTACAGCGGGAGATGATGGCAGCGCGTGAGCGATTCTCACAGGAGAGCAGCATTAGTGCTATCGGCAGGAGCCTTCCGCCAGCAGCATCTGGCACACCTATACCCGGGGAGGATCTTGTACGAGCTCCAAGTGTGACGTCCGTTGGGGACACTATTATAGGAGAGGTGAGCGTGCTTTCGGCTTCCGCCATCCTTGCTCCTGTCGACACCATCATTGCTCCTCCTTCTGCTGCCGTCACGCACCTTCATCCACCCGACTCACGTGCCCCATCTTCATCTTCATCCATGAGTGGTGATCCAGTTCATCGCTCCAGCTCTCCTCTTCTGGCAGTACACCCTTGTGTCTCAGGGTGTCCTATCCCGTATCGGAGGCCAGCTCCGCCACTTCATCCACGCATGCGTGCTGCTCGCCCATTCCCGTTCCTCCGGCGTACACAGATGCATCGCGAGAGTGCGGAGGCAAGAGAGACTATGGGTTGGGACCCTTGGCAGTCACGCGAGGACTGGTATACCCCAGGTGATGCAGATTCACGTGAGGAGTTGTAGGAGGAGACACCACTTCGTCTTTGAGGGAGGGAGTCGACTCGCGGGTGACAGGGGGAGCTGTCTCTACATGATGGATACACTACATGACTCATCGTCCAGGATCTGTTCAGTTACGACATCAGCATCTCCATCGAGGACATCGCTGCCAGATTCATCTGCCTAAGGGGAGCGTTGTGTGGACCTCGACCTGACGCGACGCCATGGGAGATGCATGGCGAGGTCCATGCTCTGTTCTGAGCATCTATAGCATCCCGCATGTGCCTCACGCTACGTGCCTGCATAGCTGCTCACAGATGGTAGCACACTGTTGGTCGAAAAGACCATGTGATCGTGTGTCTTAGTGTGTCGCTATACTGTGTGTGGCATGTGCATGCGAGCTGTTGGTCGAGACCCGGACACTTGGTGCATTGCACCAGTGTCACGAGGAGACCATGTGATCGTGTGTCTTAGTGTGTTGCTATACTATGTGTGACATGTGCATGCGAGCTGTTGGTCGAGACCCGGACACGTGGTGCATTGCACCCGTGTTACGAGGAGATCCTCCCTTGATCCTGTGTTTGGACGATGATACTATTGAGTTGGATTGCTCCTAGTGGTCGAGACCCGGACTCTGGTACCGCCAGTGTCACGAGGAGACCATCTTGTCCTCTGACATGTGTATGATGTGCATTACACTGGTTTGTGTGCATGTGCATCACTCCTCTCATGGTCGAGATCCAGACACTTGGTGGGCTGTGCCAGTGTCCAGGGAGACCCTAGATGGATAGCATACAATGTGTGTGTGTGTGTGTGTGTGTGTGTGTGTGTGTGTGTTTGTGCGAGTTGAATCATGCATATTATGGCTTGCCATGCATTGTTGTTCCATGCCTTCGCTCATTCGTTTTGGCGTGGACGGCTATGTCAGCCAGGGGGAGTGTTGGTTTGTGTGGCTTCCACCCGTCACGACCGACACTACTAGTTTACCGATATACCCACATTCGGGGTATATGGCAGAGGAGGGCGTGACGACACGACGGGCCTCTGGAATGCACCGAGACTTCTCCAGCACCTACGACAGGGCAGGCGAGATGCGGTCGATGCGTTCTGGCAGCCATGTGGGCTTGTCAGGAGGTAGGAGAGTTTTCTCGGTGGGTTCAGACCCGCACACCCGGTTGACTGTACCGGTGCGACGAGGAGACCCGATGGCTATTGTGGGGCTTCCGATGTTTGGAAAGCCGTCAGTGATGTCTGGACGTTGATTCCGAGATGTTTTGGCAGTGCTCATATTTTCTCGGTGGTCCAGACCCGGGCACTCGGAGAGTTGTTCCGGTGCCTCGAGGAGACTACCTTTGTTACTGTCGTGGTGTATGCAGTGTGTTCTCCCTGTTGACTCATTTGGGTTCAGCAGGGGTGACGGGGCCCGGTGCGGTTAGCTGCCGGCACCCCTATATAAGCCCGCTAGGGGCTCATTTGTAAACTCTCCTTGTTCTTTATATTAAGCGTTCCAGACTTAGCCAAATTCTTGCCGTCTTGCATCGCACGCACACACAGAGCTCATGTTCGTTCTTGCATGGGCCTGCATGCCCTAAAATTATTTCCAATTCCTGCAACCTTCCGCCTCCACACCCATCTTTGGCTGGGTCTGCCACTTGGATACCTCTCTATCCATGGCGATCATGGGCTCCTGCCAGCAGACGTCACGCGGAGTGCGGGGTCTGGACCGATTACTTGTGTCCACCATGCCATGCAAGACGACTTGGCGTTCATTTTACGGGAGCATTTCCTCCGAGCAATGGTGAAGCCGGAAGGATTGTTGGCGCGGGGGGGCTCCGACCGGATGTCCTTGTGTTTTACTCGGCCCAGGGCACGGTCTGGGTTGTGGACGTCACCACGGTGGACACCCAATCGGACAAGGTGAAGGAGGAGGGGTAGGCTCTCCCGTCGGTTGAGACCGTGAAGGAGAAGCACCTCAAGGCCGTCCTTGCACACCAGCCAGGGTACCAAGTGCGCACAGTGGCTTGGGAGACCTTTGGTGGTCTTGGCCCAGATTTTTGGCACTTCGTCCGTAGTCTACCGACGCTATGCCTGGAGAGGGGTCGAGGCAGGCGCAGTGAGGCTGACCAACAGGATTGGTCGGCGTGGGCGGTGTTTTTGTTCGCACAATGGCTCTCCATTGCTGAGATTCGGCAACATTGTCATGTGCTCCGCCACTTCTGCTTGTGGCGTGGTGGCCTGGACCCGGCGTTGGGCAGTGTCGCACCTGTTGAGCTGCCGCAGCCGCGGACCCCTGGCCTTCTTACCCTGTCTGACATCTGCTAGACTATGCGGTTGGACGGCGAGGAGAGTCTCCTCAGCCCTTGACGCTTGTTTCCATGCTTTTCCTCTCCACCTTATCGTGCCGTGGGTTTTGCCGTTTGCATGCTTTCATATCCTGATGTTATGCCGGTCAGGGGCGGCGTTTGCATGTTCCTTCTCATCAATCAATCTTTAAGGGGGAAAAGTTGCATTCAGTTAGGATTTGAACGTTTTTTGAAATGTTTATGCAAATTTCCATACTTCAAGCCTTGGTTGATTGAAGAAATACTATGATGTGCACCATGTTGAAGTGTTTGGATGAAGGAAATCGATATCATTTTTTATTTGGACTTTCCATGGTCCTAAGACTAGGTAGCATCCACTTTGATGCACTCTTAAAAATGAAAAATCCAAATCCTAACGGATCCGTTATCAATCGGATCCAATCTGATCTGGCTCTCGTTCGGACGGGTTTTGGATCGGATCCGTCGGGTTTGAAAAATGCGAATTTGATAATCTTGCAAAGCAACGATAGGGGGTGACAACATCCACTAGCAACTAAGATGCAGCTGCCACGACGTCTTGGGTGCTTGCTTGGGTGCTCTGCAGGTTTTACACAATCACCAGAGTTTTCTTAATGGGCTGCATCTTTAGCCTGATTTGCATGTTTTGCATCGTGTGTTCAGTGATTGGTGCCGGACATGTACATATGACCAGTCATAGCATTTTGCGCAAGATTCTACAATTCTAGGTTCAAACAGTCTTGTATTTGGATACCTTTGCATGGGGCTATGGTTAGAACAATGGTTCTTGGCATGTTCTAGGACAAACTGATACCGCCGCCTGTGTCATCCGCAATGTGCCGAGACAAGATTTTATGTTGTGTGCTTTTCATTTTTCATTTCTCTCTACATTGATAAGTCATTGCGGTCTATGAGATTTTGGGCGTCTTCATCGATTAATTCTTGTTGTTTCTTACACCTGCTTACTTAGTAATGTATGAACAAATTTGAAAGTGTGACTACGTCAGTGGCAATAAGGCTAGGAAGTTTCCTAGTACTTAGCTATGAAAAAAAGTAAGAATACAGTTATCGCTGAGCTGCAGCACAAAGAAATAGTATTTGCAACATCAGTGAGAGTGACCACAACAGCTGTATCCTGGAAACCATCGTAGTAGACATCGTAAGCACAGAATTCATTAGCATCTGCGTCACCACATGGCCAAAAGTGACGGGGTGAGTTACCGCCATTGTTGTAGCAGTAGTAGCTACAGCAACAACAAGTTGCAACAGCCTCACTGAGCGACAGAAGCAATAATGGGAAAGAAGAGAAACAACTCAAAGTAGCATCTCATGCTAGTGGATGCGAGTAGTCAAAACAAGCAATGGTTGTGGTTGGAGCTGGCCTCTGAGGCAAGACGGAGCACCCTGAAGCACAAGGGTGTACTGCCACAAGGGGAGGAGGGCTGTCATACTCAGCTAGACCCGCACAGGTGGACTAAGATGAAGATGAAGCTATCAAGGTAGGTGGAAGAAGATCTATGATGGAAACAGGTGTAGAAAGAGGAGCGATGATGGAGTCGTCAAGAATGGGAATGGCGGAAACTAAATGCATGCTCACCTCTCCTGTGGTAGTGTCACCTTCGGATTCGGAGTTGGCATAAGATCCTCCCCTAGGACGGGTGTGCAAGATTCTGATAGTGGAAAGCTCATGTTGATAGTAGTGGTGTTTCCCTACACTGACACTCGCTCCCACATAGCCATCACCTCCCGCTGCAGCATTTGTGCACGCTCCTATAAGTCAGTGTAAGCTGCCTCGGACATGCGGAGGTACCCCATGTATGCCTTACGTAGGACCAACTCTATCTCACTGGATGCTGCGCACGCTGATTACAGATATGGCAAGTACAACTCCATCTGCGTCTCTGTTGCTACACTGTCCTCACCTGTTGACGCATTGGATAAAGTTATGCAGGAATGTGCCTTGGCAACTGATCCAATGTCAGTCAAGGCAACTAGCAAACGCATATAGCGCTCATGCATCATCTCATCGGGAAGGCTGGTCCCTATCACCCGCTTGATGATGGAATGAGCATGATCACCCAAATGTGTGATGTGTGTCGCTTCTCCTCTGTGTAGAAGAAAAACTGTAGACTCTGAGAACATGGATAACTCCTGGTGTTGAAGCTAGTCCTCGGGTAGCACCGATGACAAAGTCGAGTCCATTGTGTCTGATACATCATGTATCCTGGTGACCTCCCGCAATAACGCTGCTCTCAAGAATGCCTCCATGTATGAAAGACCAACTAATCCTCTTTACTCGTGCAATGTGGTCGATGCCGGGCTATTGTGAGCCTTCTGCACCTACTCCCCCAAAAGTCCGCAAGAGGCATCCCTGGCTATACCGGGTTCCTCTGCCAACACCGGACGGGCACCGGTCGGCGCTGCGAGTGGCACCGCCCAGGAACTTGGGGTCTGCACCGCTCCTGATACAAGCTGATGCTGTAGAACGTCCCGCTCATACCCTGGCGTAGAAGTCAACCTCGATGATACGCGTGTCTCCTACACTGCGACCACTGCCGTGCTGATGTGATCTTGCTGCACTAACTCCCCTGGCGGTCCGCAAGAGGAATCCCGGGCTATATGGTGCTCCTTTGCCACCACCGGACCACCTCCGGTTGGAGCCACAAGTCGCGTCGCCCAAGGACGCTAAACTTGCACCGCTCCTGATACAATCTGATTCCGCATAACGTCTGGTTCCTGTCCTGGAGTGGATGTTAACGGCGATGACACACATGTCTCCACCATCAACGACATATCTAGATCTGACTCCACGTCATGTGTCAACATCATGGAATCCGGGTCTACATGAGGTGACTCCGCGATGCTCCTCACAAGCAAAGGTGTTGACCCTGTTGATATCCATGTGGCTAGCTGTCTTTGACAGCCACTCTCCTCCTCAACAAGATGAGCAACGGTAGCCCTGGGAGTGGGAAGTCTATCTGATCCATGTCTAGCACGGCAGGCCGTCCGGCAATAACGACGCTGTGCTCAAGACCGGCCTCCGATAAATGAATCAACAGGAGGGAGCAAAGTGGCAGAATGAAGGCTCGAGAGAATGGTAGCCACTCGGGATTGATCTGAGGGTGAAGCTCAAGAAGCATCCTGAGGCAATGCGGACGAAGAAGATACACAAGAAGGTAGAGAAGTCGGAGACAGACTCATGGAAGCAGCACGTTCGGTGACGACAAGGTTATACAGCTCCTTCATCTTCCGCTTCAGACCGTGGATCTATGCGAGCATGAGCGCCAGAGGTCCAGTGAGTGGACCCACGAACGTCGGTATCCTAATCCCGTGGAGGACTTGTACTCTCATAAGACCAAAGCCAAGGGAGATGCCAGCCTCGAGGGCGTGTCCACGCGCCAACCGTGTCATCCATCACCACAGTAGTAACAGGGGAATTCACAAGATGGCTGCTTCCATGTCGGCGAACTCATCTCAAGCGCCTTACAATGGGGGTGCAGAGAGCACCTGCTGACGCTAAAGCACCAAGCCCCATGAGACAACGACACAGTCAGACACGATCACTGTACCAAGTCGTAGTGCTAAGGTCAACATTTGTGACTTGACCGGACAAGCTACAATGCCACAACACATCCAAAGAAGCATGCGGCTAACCGGCTGCAGATGATGCTGCTACCACTCTTCAACGTACACATAGTGTTACCATTGACACCCCCAGAAAGTACTGCTAAAGGTGTGTTAGTCGTCCTTTTATTGTTTTTAACTTTTTTCTCTCTTGTTTTTTTCTCTCACCAAACTCTTTGGTGATTTTTTGAATGACCTCTTGCTCAGGAGCTACTCGATTGCTGCCTTGTTTCGGGTGTGGTGGTCCCCCCTTTTCTCCTTCTTGTTTCTTATTTTTTTTCAACTTTCCTGATGGATTTTGTCGTAGGACAACTCACTGGGGAGTTCCTGGACTATCCTCCACTGTTGGGTTCGACAGTCCTCGCTATCTTTTTTTCTTCTTCTTCTTTTTTTCCCTAGCCAGCTCTAGTCTGGCTGTCGTACCCACATGAATTTTGGGTGCAATCGCTGGCTTGCTCACCAGCAATCTTCGGCCCTGAGCCGGTTGCGCGGCTTCTGCGCTATTGTGCAAGGGCTGCGCAGCACTCGCAGCTGCTGCTTCTGCGGATGCTACGGCTGCTGTTGCTTTGCTACTGCTGTAGATTCTGTTTTTGCGCTGATGCAACAGCTCGTACTACTGCTACTTCTACGGCACTGATGTTGCACGCTGCTTGCATGCGTTGCTATTGCTGTTTTTGCTGCTGCTCGCTGCTACACCCTGCTGCTGCTGTTAGCTGCTGTACCCTGCTCCTAATGCCTTACTGCTGCGTCCCTTTTGTTGGTGTTGCACGCTGAAGCTGTTGCTGCGTACAATTACTGAAGCTGCTGCTGTTGTAGGTGCTGATCCTCCTGCCGTGGCACTACTCACCTATAGCTCACAGTAGGAGGAAATTGCATGGCGATGTCCTTCCCTTCCTTTTATTCTCGTTTCTTTTTCTTTCTTGGGGACTGCCACGTTTGGTGCTTCTCCTCCTGCCGTTGCTTCTGCTCTTGCCGCCTAGCAGCACCTGCTGCTACACCCGGTCATTGTGCGCTACTCATAGCCCTTGTGGCATTCATTTGCAGCCACTTAGCGCTCCCTCACGCTGCTGCGAGCATGGAGCAACGTGGCGCATTCTCATTTGCATTTCACCCATTATGCTTATGCTGTTTCTGCTGCCTCTGCTGCTCACATGCCCCCTTGTGCTCTAATGCCAAGATAGAATTGATTAGAGCATGCAAGCCCACGCAAAAACTGCCATGAGCTCTGTGTGTGAGAGGCACCCAGTGAAGGCCAAATCTGGCTAAGTCTGAAACGCATTAAGAATAAGGTGTACAGTGCGCCCTATTCAGAGCTTTTGTACTGGGGATTGGCGGCTAGCCCACAAGGCCCCGTCATCCCCGTGGTGCTTAACGGCACGCACAGGGAATACACGTGTCACAGAACATGAAACCACACAATGGAGGTCTCCCGAGGCACCGAAACAGTCAACCGTGTGCCCGGATCTCGACCGACGAGAAAATGTGCAATGTTCCCCAAACACATCCTGACTCTACAGTAACACATAGGCATTACCGGCCAGCCAGGCTAGGCAAGTTTAGGCCTCCCGAGACGTCGGAACATATTACCAGACGTCCGGGTCTCAGCAACATGCAAGCTACACACGTCTGATCACTAATCAGTGCTGGGTCTCCCGAGGCACTGGCAGAGACCACCAAGTGCCCAGGTCTCAACCTCCCAGGATGAATGAGCAGTGTTCAAAACATACAGAACCAGCATCCAGTCTTCACAACACACTTTTTGAGTCTCGGAGGCGACACTAGTACCATCGGGTCTCCTCGTAGCACTGGTGCAATCCATCGGGTGCGCGGTTCTCGACCCATCGAGAAAAGTCCCCTAGCTCCAACCAGGCTGCCGGAACACATCGGTTGCATTTCGAAGGCACTGTCGTAGGTGCTGTAGAAGTCTCAGGACAGTCCGGAGGCCCATCGTGTTGTTAGGATCTCCACTACCCTGTACCACCAATGTGGGGTATATGGGTAATCTATCTTCATCGCTCGTGACGGGTGGAAGCCACAGAAACCAACAAGTGGCACTTCATAGTGGCGGAAGTAGCAAACAGCATCAGTCGCAGTAGCAACAGCAAGCAGCAATAGTAGCGAAAGGGCAACAATAGAGGTGGAAACAATACAATGGTAGCATTGATGTTGTTGCAATGACACCAACAATAGTAGCAACAACTGTAGCACCGCGAAAGTGAAGAAGCACTATCAGTGGCTCTAACAGCAGGAGACCCAAGGCAGTGGAAGATGGGCTTGTGGCTTGCGCAACAATTCTGTTGTGCACTAGCTGCTACTCATCAGTGCAGTAAAGTAGAACTATTGTGCAGCCATGTAGAAGGTTCGCAGGTTCATGCACAAGTTATGTAGTTTTACGTAGCTCTTGTGTAGCTGCAAGAGGGAGGGGACACGGTCACCCCGCCCCCCACAGCCATGCGAACTCCACTTGAGTAAGAAAAGATTCATCTTTGAGAGCTTCAAATGCATTGGCCTTTTTTTCCTGTTATCTTTTTGCGAGTATTAAGAATGATGATTTCTTCACCAACATTGCTGATACCAACAATTGTTGGTTCAAAACATCATGTTTCCTAGCATTCCAACTTCTCAACAAACCCTCACTATTTTCAATTCCAACGCCATTAACTTTCGGACCCATAGTAAGTGACCACATGAAATGAGGCGGAGACAAAGGAGGTCACTGATCCCTCTAGATCCAGCTCCTTGGCAAGCCCGTGAAGCCCACACACTTGGGTGATTGATGTGCTGCAATAACTGCCAGATGAGAGGAGGAGCCATCAGCAAGAGTAGTTGACCCCTCTCTAGTACATCCGGACCTTGTTGTAGAGGTTGCCAAGACTACAACAAACTCCACAACTCACAGTCAGATCTACACCGTTGGGGCAGCCAAATTCATCCATTGGGTCCGCCAGGTAGTAAGAGGTTTCTGAGAAGCAGGATTGAGAGGAGGAGGAGGTAGATGCATGGATATGCAAGATTTGCATGCAGCTAGATCGCCTGCACTTTGGCCCACATTAGATACCCACGCTTGCATCAATGACCACAGAATGTAGAAACCCCTCAAAAGGAGTGACTGGAATCTCCTTTTTTTAGCTGGCCATTCCATGGACATTCGCCACAGTGCCTGAGGTTTCCCTCCCTAGGGAGCGGCGGCCGAAGGATTTTGAGACTTTGCCACCGAATTAGGAGAGTGATGCTCGGTTTTCCTGCTGGGAGGTGTGGACTTACGTAGAGCGGGTGTGGCACTATAAGCTGAATTGGTACCAAACTGCTGATGCCTACCATGCGCGATCTACTCTAAGTTGTTTCCCAGGAGGTGGGCGTGGACTTGTGGGACGTTGATTGAGCTGGCCCTCCCAGCAGGTGTGTGTTGGCCCTCACTTTGTTCACTAAATGGATACACATGACAAGGGCTGCATGCCTTTGCATGCCTTCGAGTCTAACTCTCCCTGTGCAAGGGAGAGTTAGACTCGAAAATAGCATACTGGAGCTGCCTGATGCGCATCCAGAGCCAATTCGGCACTGGAGAATGGTCCAAGCCGTGGGTGGTCGACACCATAATGCTTGTTTCACACATGGAGTACACCAACCTCTTCACCTTCTTCCATTGATCCACGCTAGATGAATTCTCTGACTCCCTTGAGCTACTTTCTTGGGCCCAACAGTACTATCTCCAGCGGTCGGGGGCCATAGAGGCTGGTTATGTGCATCAGGCCCGCCACTTGGTACTGGTGATGGCTATATCCCCGACAACCCCTCTCACTCTTATCTCCTCCACCTCCACTTCTTCTTTGTCTGCTCCTTCTTTCCCGCCCAAATTAGCACACAGCATGACCGTTGCCACATAGGAGAAGAAAGGGAAAATGAAATACGGTAAGGAGCATGAGCACGAGCAACAATAGTAGTAGCAACCTACCAGCAATGGCAGTGGACGCTCTGTCCACTACAACATGTGTATCATCTCTCATCATTACACAAAGTGCTAGCAGCCCTTGGACTGGAGCCGGATGGTTCTTGGCCTCCATGTTGTGCATGCCTTCTAGACATCACGCGACACCACACAGCCAGGTTGCACGGCAACGGTGACAACAGTCAAGCCTTTTACTACTGTGGGTGGGACCAGAGGCATGGATTCTCGGGACCGCATGATCATGAGCTTCATTGGCTACTAGCGCTTTGCACTAAAGGTGGTGGGACAGTGTTGTCAACAGTTGGGCAGACCCTTGACAGATTGTCATATTGTGTCTGTTGTCTGTGATGATTCTTGTAGGGGAGTCCAGTTGCCTTGTGATGAGGATAAACCTAAGGATACGGACTAGCTTGAGGACTTGCAGGTCCCTAATGTTTGTCGTCTAGCTGAGTCCTATAGTGAGTGTCCAACAGAGGTAGAGTGTTATGTGGCACATTGTTCAGTGTGCACCACAGGTCATGAGCCAAGTGGCACCTGGATCATTGACTCCCGTGATACCCATCACATAGACCTGTTGTCTTAGTGACTTTGTTGTGCTCGGTCCCATTGCGTTATGTTTGTATAGGATCTGGTTAGTCACTGCCTGTCCAGGGACGTGGGGTTGTGTGGTTTGATGGTCTGTCTGCCCTCTTGTTTGTTTTCAATGTGCTCTTGGTCCTTGCTCTCAAGCTAAGCCTGCTCACTATTCATGCATTGACTAGGACGTGTCTCACTGTCAAGCACTCTGCTGACTCTGCCATAGTGATTGCTCTTGACACACGTGCCGTCAGTCTTTGTGCCTCTGTACATTCTAGCCCTTGATCTGGCAGTAGACTTTGAAAACACACTGAAATTGCTGGAAAGTGGCATTTGCAGGTCAATTTTCCTAGCACATGCCCAAGTTCTTGAGTCCTACATCCACTGCTTTCTGCTCATGATCCTCTGCCCCGAGAAGCCAGGCTCAAGGCATTGTAGCAATTACAAGAAGAGAAAGTGCAAAGATAACAAGGAGAAGCAGCAGCAAAAGGAACTGGCGAGCAATAGCAGTGGATGCTTTATCCACAGCTACAAGTGCGGGAGGAATCACTGCTACACAGAATGCCAGGGGCCCCTCAACTGGACCAGGATTATGAGCAGCGTCCAGGTGGTGCAAAAATAGTAGATGTCTTTCGGCAGGTACGGGTGTGTCAAGTCGCAACTTCAACAGCCACAGATGTCACTTNTTGTGCTGTTGGTTGTTGTTCCGAGTCCTTTGCTGAGCATCCAACGGAGGAAGAGTGTTCTGTGGCCTGTTGCTTTGTGCCATCGACATGTCGTTAGGTGAGCAAAATTTGGATCACTGACTCCAAAGCGACCCACCGCATGATCTTTTGTCGTAATACCTTGGTGGTGCTCAGTCCAGTTGTGTCATTTTGGTCCGTTCACAAGGGGTCTGGTCACTCATTGTGTGCATGGGTTGTTAGGGTGGTGCACTTTGATGGTCCAACTGGCCCCGTGCACATTTTCCATGCGCTCTTTGTCCCTGCTCTTTAGCTCAACCTGCTCTCTGGTCGTGCTTGTACGAGGATGGATCTCTCTTTTTAGCACTCTGTTAACTAAGTCACTATGACTGCTCTCAACACTCGTGCCATTTTTTTTCGTACCTCAATTGTCACTGACCTATACAGTGTGTATTGTTCTACTTCCTCTACTTCCTCTCCTTCCTCCACACCTACACGTCTGTTTGCAGAAATGTTCTCTCTCTAGAAAACAAACATTTTCTATGTTGCCGCCTTCTCCACGTGAGCTTGGACAGTGTGTCCAAGCTCATTTGAACTCAGCCAGCCCTCGTCATGACGTGGGTGTGGAACTGCCTACCACAGGGTCCTCTTCCGGACCATGTCACGCTGTACATGTTGTGGTTTGGCCATTCGGCTGACCTCTGTTTTGCTCGCGTTTGGGAGTCTGTGTCCTGCATCTGGTACACCAAGGACCAGTAGGGATCCAAGGTCTTGCCTCAAGATCGCATGTATGCCTTGGTATTTACGCGCGGTCAAGGGCCTGGCGCTTTTCGAACCCCGCGCATCACTACATCATTGAGTCTGAAGAAACTCTCTTCTTTGAGGCTCCCAGCTATCCAGCATTATGTTGCTGGCCACCGACCACGTTACCAAATGTGTGGCTTCTCGGTGGATGGAGGAGTCTACACCTGCGGATGGGTCCGTCCGGGCCTCCTCACCTGTGGCCCAATCTCTAACCGATGACAATCTGGCCATTATGGGTGTCGGTTTAGTGGCCTTGTCAGCTCCTTCTGGCACACCTGATTCCATACCATTGTCAGTCCCTTCTCGCACACCTGCTCAGATGCCAGTGTCAGACCCTTTTGGCATACCTGTGCTTGTGCCAAACTCATTCCCTTCTAACACACCTGCTCGTGAGCCAGTTTCATTCCTTTTATGCACACTTACTCATGTGTCAATCTCATTCCCTTCTAGCACACCTCCTCCTATGCTTCTCTCAGTTCCTCCTGGCACACCTGCTCCCATGCTAGTCTCAGTCCCTTCTCGCACAGTTGCTCACGTCCAAGTGTCATTCCTTTCTTGTAAATTTTCCTCTCTGCCATTGCCTGTCCTCTCGGTCAAACCTACTTCCATGTCTATGCCGGTTTGTTCTTGCACACCTTGTCCCATGCCCGTGGCAGTCTCCTCAGCCACACCTGGTCCTCTGTCTACTTTCTCTTCCCTGGTGCACAAGCCAGCACCTGTCCATGATCAAAAAGTAACCTCTTCCCTTCCCTGCAAGCCTGTAGTACATGCGGCTGTGGGCCAGCCGGTTGCTACGCAGCCAAAGGTGATCACCTCAGCTTCAGGCTACTCCAGTGAGCGCGGTTGTTGTCTTCGACCACTGGCCTCACGGGATTAGGGAACAATCGATTCGGCACCTAAACGCTCCAATCGTAGTGTTCAGAGTGGCAAACCTGGTACCAAGGCCCTTAGCCTGAGTATCTACGTGGACTACACTGAGGTGTACCCTACGTCTCTTGCTTGTCAAGAGCTTGTCTCTTCAGATTTCTCAGTTGCTTGCAATGCAACAGCCAACCCTGACGTGGTCAGACCGAGTCCAGAGGCATGTTTCTAAGCCACGTGGAGCTCTCTCTTAAATACACCTGATCAAAGCACATTGAAGGAGGCATTCTTGGCTCAGGACACAGAGTTGTGGTGTGTTGCTTGTGAGGATGAGCTAAGAGCTATCCGTGAGCACATTGTCTATGAGCTTGTCAACCTCCTGCCTGGGCCAAATGCTGTACATGCCAAGTGGGTCTTTTGGAAGAAGGTGAATCCCAAGGGCACACTGGATTGCTACAAGGCTAGCTTGACAGCCAAGGAATTCTCATAATTTGATGGTGTAGACTTCACTAACACCTTTGCACCCATTTGACGCATGAACACTGCTCGTGCCATGTTCGGCGTTGTTGCTCAACACGACTTGGAGCAGCACTAGATGGATGCGAACAACAGGTTCCTCCATAGCATCTTAGAGAAGGAAAATCTCCATGGTCCAACCACCTAGTTTTGAGGTCAGTGACAGGGTCTAGCTGCTGTGCAATAACTTGCACGGCTTGAAACAGACACCCACGTACTGGAACCAGAAGATCAGCGGGATACTAGCATGTGCTGAGTACGTGCATAGTGACGCCAACCCATCCCTCCTGATTGTGTCTCCTTCTATGGAGGCCATGAAGGAGGCCAAGGCAGTCCTTCACGTTGCCAACAGGATGAAGGACCTTGGTCATACATCTGTGGTTCTTGGGATGTAGGTTGTACGTGATCGTCAGTGGCGGACACTCTTGTTGCATCAAGAACGTTTTGCGCGCGTTGTGAGGGAGTGGTTTGTTGATATCCTTTGTGCAGTTCCCAGAGCCGCCACCCCCATCACACTTGGCAGACAAGATGTACGAAAGTGGATGATCCAGCACAGCTTGGGGAGAAACTGGACATGACCCCGTACTTGTGACTGATTGGCTCTTTGATGTACTTGGCCACAACCACATGACCCAATAATGCGTTTTCTGTGAACCTCCTTACACGATTTTCACAGTTTCCTTTGGTGAGAGCCCTTCATGCAGCTGTGTGAGTGGTGCGGTACATGGTCTCCACACCAAACCTCAGACTTTGCTTTTGATGGTTGTATTCAACGGAAGTCGTCAACTACACAGATAGGGACTGAACGTGGAGTCGTGATGGGAACTTTTGAACAGGCTACGTGTTCCTATTAGGTTCCACCGTTTTTTTGTGGTGCAACAACAAGCCGGGCTACATCGCATGTAGCTCATCAGAGGATGTGTATGTTGCTATGGGGGCTGAGGTTGCTGAGGCTGTGTGGTTACAACGTCTCTTTTGTGAGTTGGATTAATCTGTGCCTTGCATTATGCACCATGAAAACCAGAAATTTCTTGCCACTTATGAGAATTCTGGTGTGCTTCATGCATGCACAAAGCACATTGCTAATGAGCATCACTTTCTGTGTGATCTTGTGGAGTGATAGGTGATCTAGGTCGGCACGGACATGGAGCGGGCTGACTTCAAGACTGAGGCACTCCCACGTACAAAGTTCATGGTTTCCATTTATAATTTTTGGCTTTGTCCCTTGTTCAAGAGTGGCTGAGAGTGGGTATGTGAGCATGGACTGTTCAGAATCTTGTTTCACACCTGTGTCAACTATGCACATGTATGGACATGCGTACCATCGGTTCATGGAGGAATGTTATGATGTCCGTTGTGCCCTCTTGTTTGTATAGCTTACTGTAACCACTCGGCCATGTCCATGCTCATGCACATCCCTAATGCAGACCCAGCTGGCGCCAAAGCATCAACGGGTTCTGGCTCCACCCACCAGTAGTTGCGAGACAGCTGCCATGACACCCCGGGTGCTTCCCGGGGTGCTCTGTAATTTCTTCGAAATTGCTAGAGTTTTCTTAGTTGACTGGATCTTGAGCCCTATCTACATCTAGTTATTGATGCTGGACCTATTAGTGTGACCAGTTGTAGTGTATGGCTGGAGATTCTACATCTCTAGGTTCATACGATGTTGCATTCAGATGCTTGTGCGGAGAGTTTCGACCAAAACAGTGCTTTTGGGCCATTTTTATGACAAGATTACACTGTCCCGTGCGTCACCCGCCGTGCACCACGGTAGGTATTTATGATGTGTGCTTGTTAGTTGTCATTCCTCTCTGCATTACTAAGCTTCTGGAGCTAATGAGATTTTACCCATCTTCCTACCCTAACCCTCGTTGTTTCTTGCACCTTCCTGCTTGCTAGTGCACCATCTGACAGGGCAGCAATGGCACGTCAGTAGGAACAAGGCTAGGAAGCTCCCTAGTGGTTTTTCCTAGAGTGCCACTCGGTTGAAGCCCATGAAGAGCTTTATGTGCTCTAGATGCACCCTCATTATGATGGTACCAAGGGCCAACGGGTGCGTCCAGCCACCAGTTCCTAGGCATGTATTAGGACCCAAGGCGTGTTGCTAGTAGTTTGGTGCTAGCTCTATGGAGCCCTGAAAGAGGGAGTGGAATTCATGCAGACGAGCCACCCTTGTGGTGTGGGTCTCCGCAGCAATCAGTGTTAGAGCCAACTCCTAGCCGCTGCGTGGATCTGCTGAAGTCCCGGTTCTGGTCTCAAAAAGGAAGGGGCAACAATCGACCAGTCTCCCATGGCATGGCTTGGAGAAGACTGTGCATCACTCTCACTGTGATCCATTATCCAATGACATGATTGCTGCACGTCATGAAAAACCAGACAGAAAGATGGCACGTATAAGGGAGGGTATCCTCATTGTCGACATGTCAACCAACAACATGTACGCCCTCGTGTTTCCATGCAAGTTAAACCAGTCCTAGTAACCCATCAAATGTCCCACATGCAAGAATTTATCTCCGTGTGTAGCAAAACATTGCTATGAATGACAAATTGGCAAATTCCAAGACCAATGTCCAGCGTGCCGAATATGTGGACTGGAGTTGCAAACATAACCACCCAAAACAAACACCAATTCCGATAGTGAGCAATCTAGTGTACCGGTATAACTATTCAATTTCTATTGTGCATTCTCATGCAGAAAGATACATTGACACTTCATTCAACTAGTTCAGTAGCGCTATTACATTCCACTCACAATCATCTCGATATGATTGGACAGAATCAATCAGAACCACAACAATGCCAATGGCAAATTTGTAGTGTACGTACAATCTCTGAACAAGATCATTTCATGGAGAAGCATGGGTGTAAGGGTCATCAGAAACTATGTTTTAATGCAAAGATGACAACCCCACGCCAACATGCCAAAGAAAGGTAATCAGTACCAGTATGAGGTGCTGATTGTCAACATAGTGGATATTTTGTGCTAATGGAACATTGTCGTAGATATCTGGGACGTAAGTTTTCAAGTAGTGGATATGATAGACCTCATACCCACAATTCTGCAAGTCGTGGTACTTCACGATAACCTCAAAGAAGAGTGGAGCGGTCTCCTTTACATTCACATCAATGGTTGTAAAACTGATTTTTTTTCATGTTGGCTAGAATATCCACAACTAATAGTATTGCATCGCGGCCACGGGCCGTGTCGAGAAGACCAGTAATGATTTCCATGCGAGTTTCAGTCCTATGGAGTTCCAAGGATGGGAAGATGTTGGAGGATTCCAAGAGGCTTTTTGTTACTAGCCTTGTTTTGAAGACATGAGTCGCATGTCATGCAATACTCACAAACATCGACACTCCATCTTGGCTACCGATAGTGGTCCAAGAGTACATGTATTGTCGTTCAAGGTTCCACATAGCCTGCGACCGGCCGGTTGTAGACTTAGAGATAATCTCGCTTGAAGGTCTCTCGAGTCCGGCACAACTTGTTCTCCATGCCAGAAGACTCTTGCGGCCTCCACCAAACCCTACTTTTCTAGAACCTAAGAGTCTTGAAACCAAGATTCCACGCAGTGTCCCATCCCGATCCTGTCTAAAAAACTATTGTAGTGGATAATCTCTCTAGGTGGCTGCCGCACATGTGCAAGGGGATCTTGTGTCTTTAGCATTGCTCTCGTAGTGGCCATAAAACAAAAACCGACCTTGGTGGTTGCTTTCATTTCCAAAGGTTGACGGCTTAGTAGATCGGCCACCATGATGTGAATAAGAATTGGCTCAGGTATTTGCTCCAACACACCTCTCAGTTTAGTAGGTTCAGTTGCATTTGGAAAAACACCAATGGGTTATGTTCAGTCATGACCGCCTCACCCCCCTCAGTGTCCTTGAAGTAGCAATGCCACATCTTAAGGAGCTCTTGATCCCTTTACGCATACTGTATCTCCAAGGGGATGAGCTTCTAACTCTCATATGCAACTAAGTGACCATTCTACATGAGGAATGTTCCAATTCCTACCACCGACGCATCACATTGCACCCCCCAAGGATGTGATGGGTTCGGAAGGGCTAAAACAGGCGTTATGAATAACATCTCTTTTATTTGAAAAAGGAATTCTTGTTGTTAGATTTCCAGCCTCAAAATACGTCTTTTGTATGAGCCTGGTTAGCAGCGCTACTATGCTTGAATACCCTTGCATAAACTATCGGAAGTAATTTCTTCACCGTCGGCTTGTTCAGCACTCGGTAGTCTACGTGACACAAATGTAAGGCAACACCATCCCTTCCAAAGGATCAAGCACTTTGATTCAAATCACACCAAAGCCATGTTTTTGCGGAAACAGGGATTGCCTAGCACAACGTCAAATGATTCAAGATGTTTGGGTACCTTCAATGTGACACTTTGTAAGTAATCTTGAATGAAGATGTATGCTACACATGTACCGATCACAAATAGAGTGAGGTTGTCACTCACAAAAATGTGCCATTTCATGGCTCATTGTTTCGGCCCACTATTTGGGTAAAGCCAAGGCTACCAAAGGATTCATCCCCTCCAGTGTCAGCTAGTACGTTCAAGGGAGCACTAGCTATGTGTCCTTGGAATTACATTTTCCTATTACAACTACTATAATGGGTGAACATGCTCAATGACGGCAAGCAAGTTTGCGATAAACACGGAATGTGTATGGCGGACGCCGCAACTACCATGATTCGCCTACCCAAGTCCACATCTTATGGGCACGTGTGAATTATTGCTAGCGCGTTCCAGTCTTTAAATCTTACTAGGTCGAAATCAACGACCAAAGTATCGTGAACGTGATTGAAATTGTCGTTGTCAGGGTTTTTGCTTCAATCACTACATCACACAGTTCTAGAAAAGTGATCAGTGTTGCCACCACTAAGCATGTATGATCATGCATATCGTCTAGAGATACAAGGTTAAGTTTGCAACGCAGGCCAGCATGTGTAAATTGAGGCTCAAGAAGAAGGGAGAATAAAACAGAGAAGTTTGAACTCGTCAAAAACTTAGAATTTTTAACATCCTCATTTGAAAACATGAAATCACACTCGTGATCTAGATATTCCCCTGAGTGGTTCCCATTAACATCACTCAGGGGTGGGGGAAAAACCGCCTTGGCCCTGTC
This sequence comes from Penium margaritaceum, assembly GCA_023375785.1. NCBI lineage: Eukaryota > Viridiplantae > Streptophyta > Zygnematophyceae > Desmidiales > Peniaceae > Penium > Penium margaritaceum. The sequence goes on along the minus strand of SZWC01001277.1, from coordinate 217,607 downwards.
CGTTACCACGGCCGGGCTTGTTGCGGCAACCGTGGCCCTGTCCACTGCCCTATCCACGGCTTCCAACTGCACCATCTCCACGAGGTACCAATGCTGCGGCCAACCAAGGCTTCTTGCCCACCACCAGCAGCCTTAGGACAATGGACCCTAAGGTGGCCACGATGCATATGGATGTGGCAGAGCCCGTCGAGGAGGCTGCATTGTGACGCTCACGTGAAGCTGCATCTCGTCATTGTTGTGCCCACGTTTGTTTTTGCGGACCTTGTGCCCACCAGCCTTCTTTGCTAAAGGGTTTGCATGCTTCTTGTCCTCGGCCCCAGCCCATTTTCTATCTGATCCACCAGCCTCTACAACGTTTATGTGCATGTCGATGTCCTATTGTGCATGGGCTCTTGGCTGTGCATCACATTATTCTTCTGGGTTCGTTGAATACACTTTGCTCATGTAGTAGCACAACACCCTCTAGCTTGTCCAAGGTTGGACAATTGCCGCCGTGGTGGTGATTTCCTTTTGCTTCTCGCAGGCGAGGCCATCCCGCAAGTACTCCAGCATCAAGCACTCCGGTTACATGACGGTCTTGGTCCCATCGCCCTCGGTGAAACTTTCAACTTCATCCACGAATGCGGTGAAATCACTCAAGTAGGCCTGAACGAGCTACCCAGCTACATGAAGTCATTGATGTTATAAAAGGCGCATTTTGCCTCCTCATGTTGGGTGTACATTTTAAGCATGATAATGCAGAAGGTCTCTTACGGCATGGGCTGCTACTCAAGATGTGGCTGCCACGTGCCCGACTCCTTGACCACATGCTTGAATTGCTTGTCTTCAAGCCACGTCGTGGCGAGGTTGCCCCATTGACCGAGTGGTGCTTTGTGGACATGCACGACATGCTCTATGCGATTCGGCTAGTTAGTCAGCTTCATGCCATTTCAGAAGATCTCCACATCGTGGAGAAACAACGAGTTCATGACCGGCCCAGAAGTCAACGACGTAGGCTAGTCGTCGTTGCTGCTGGCGATGGTATCAGCACTTGCAGCCCACTACGATTGCTGCTGCATGAGCGGTCGTCGCATTGGGGGCTTGCTTCATGAGCGGCCAGGCGCTGTAATTGGCGATCACGGTCAAGGTCCGTGATGCTTTGCCCGGCGTGGGCCAGCAGGTTTGCAAACGCAAACTTCATGTCCGATGTCGTCAGAGCGTCGGCGATATGCATAAGGGCCTCGACCTCTCCGTGTAACTTTACTCACTATAGGAGGGTACGGTTCACGTACATGCCTCCAAGTAGTCCCACCTATGGAGGAAGCTAACGTCAATGATGACTCTCGAGTGGGCGTTGGTCTGCTCCATTGCGGCCACATCGTAGGAAAGGGGTTTTGTCCCCACTCCTTTTGGTGGTGCCACACCTCCATCGTCGGTGGTGACTTGAGTCGGCCTGCCGCCTTGGCAACCAACTCACTAAGCCTTTGGCGGTCAATGCAAGTTGCTTTGACGATGATGTCGTCTGGCTCCTACTCGCGGGAACTTCCTCTGTGGCTTCTTTTGGTGCCTTTGGTGGTGTCGGCATAGTCACTTCTGTCAATAGGTTCACGAGATCCGGTGAGAGTGTTGCCCTTTTTCAGCAATTGACTCAAGTTTTCCACACGACAATGGTGATAATCATGATCCTTGTCGCCTTTGTCCTCGTCGGCATCTTGCTTTGTGTTAGGATCCACGCTTGGGTGGTCCTCCTTGATGTCGCCTCATTGACGAAGAGCACAAGAGAGAAGTCAACGTGCTTGTTGAACAGTTTTTAGACTTCTACACGCCCCTCAGTTTTGTCGATTTTGGTACCGGTTGCTTTCGGTGGTACGGTTGCCTTTGATTTGGTAGCCCTGCTCACGGCAGCAGCTCCAAAAACTTGGAGTCCGCAGAGGGTGTGTAGTGAGGTCGTCACCACCTGGCCCTTGTTGGTCTTGGATAGTTCGGCACTTGCCATTCTCTCACCCGTGCAACGAGCATGCAAAGACCATTTTGAGGGTCACAACATGACCTCGGGGAGGTATTGCCTCCCAAAGTTACCTTCCTGTCATGACTGTGAGGCCATGAGAGGTCAAAAAAAGATCTATTTTATCTTTTGAGGCTACCACGGTTGGCAAAATCACGTGGTAGAAAAAAAACTATTTTTTTCCGCCGCCATGGTTGGCATTATCAAGTGGATTCTTGGAAAAATCCTCATCCGTGACTCATGACACTAGGAAAGCTAGAAATCCTAGGAAGCAACCCAAACTTGAGCACCACTCATATGGTGGACAAGGGAAGAGAGTAACTCTAACTTAGAGTTCCCACCCTTTCACGCTCCTCCCTCACAACTCTTGCCTTCTTTCTTGTCTTCCTGTCATCCTTGGTCTTCCGTTGAGTTCTCTTGGCACACCTTGCACCTCTTTGGAGGCGTCTCCACGACAATGGCGCGGCTTCTTAAAATTTTCAAAGTGCCGCCTTCCTCCTTTTCCGTTTCCTCTTAGGCGGTGAGAGTTCCTGGTCTTATCTTTGGCCACTTTCCTAGTTTTCAGTTAAAGTAGGAGAGTGGGAACCTTGAAAAGAGGGACGCCTGAGTGGTTTGAGGGTAGGCACTCACAACCCCGTCCTCCCAAAATTGAACAAGTCCCCAGGGGGAAGGGGAAGCCTAGAGGAATGAGGAGGATGAAGAAGAGCTCCTCAAGAGCATCCTAACACACTTTTTGGTCCTTGAAACGGGCAACAGTAGATGTTGTACCCCCCTTTGACATTTTTTTAACTACTCTTGTAACTCCTCGTAGCGTTCTTCATATTGTGTAGCCGCACGAACCTTTGGAAAGTTACTCGGGAGTGTCGCTTGGCTCTGAGAACCATTGTAGCAACTATGTCTCCATCTCTTGCACTGAGTTCGTTGTCAGGCTTCATAGTATGGCGATCTCAGTCTGTGTGAGGGGTTTTTCCCCTCGCAGTAATGAGGAGCAATCGTCATCAATCAGGGAGACTCAAATCTTTCATGTCTTCGGAGGCCCATTTTTAGTTTTAAACCGCACCCCATTGTTCTGGGACCCAATAAAGGGGTGTAGACCCCAAACTCCTGGGTCCGCACGATTTTTTACTGAGAAGTCTATTAAAACTGTGCTGATTTGCAGCTTTGATACCTTTTGACGCGACGGTGCAAAATGGCCGTGTGCGAGGCAAGCTGGACGACTTCACGCCCACCTTTGAGTCGGTTGCTCATACTCTCTCTTGTTCAACTTCTCCCCTCGTCCATCTCTCCTCAACCGGCGAGGAAAGGAGAGTGAGGGCGAGAGTGCGGGGCCAACAACTTCACTCATGAGTCTTGGTGGCCCCTCGGCCGTTCATCGAGCCCCTAGCTCGATCAGCGACTGGGGCTGTCCGGCGGATGGCCAGCCGGTCACCTGCCAAGCGACCGGCCACCCAGCCGGCCAGCTGCCTGTTGGCCGGTGACCAGCGCGTGGCTGGCCACCAGCCAGCCCTCGCTGGCAAGGGTTGGGCGTCAGCCTGCCCTCTCTTGTCGTGAGAGCAAGGAAGGGGGGGGGGGGACCGGCCCTCCTGGTTCACCTATGAACTGTTATGCCAAACGGAGCATAGATGGTGAACAGGTAGAAGTTGAGAGGCAGAACACGATGTGGAGTTTGGGACACTTTAGCAATTTGAAATTAGTAGTTAGTTTGTTTTTATGACAAGTGTCAAAATGAAAAAAAAAAATATGCAAGTCTCGAGTTACAAATGGAATACTTTGGGTTGTTGGGTCGTTTTTTAGCGACGCCTGTGCGGTCGCGTCATGAGTGGTCGGATTCCAGAAGCTCCGCCACGAAATTGGGGAGCTTCGAGGATCGATGGTAAGGATGCGAGAGGCATACTTGTATATCGATATATGTATTGATGTTTCAAGAAGTTGACCGAAAGGACATGACAATTCCGACGTGGATTCTGAAGAGTGGTCTACGTTGTGAGAAGGTTTGGGATGGTTCACCAGAGGGCAAGGGCAGTTCGCCAACTCGCCCTTAGCAGTCTTGGTGAAAATCGAGATCTTGACGTGTGGGGGGCTATTTGTGTAACAATAGAGATACCCACTTGGAAAGATTAGGGACTCGTGTACATTTGGTACGTAACACTTCCCTCTCTCTTAGCCACAATGTCCCGGTGCACGTACGAATGCGGCCCGATGATGGTGGTAATAGCCGCTCATCAGGTGATCGACGTCTCGAAAGTTGTTGTAGGGTTCTCAGCATTTTTCGCAGCATCATAGTAGAGTCACTTGACAAGATATATACATATTTTTTGCAATGTCGTCCATGGCCAAGGATGTCTGCGATGACGTATTCGGTACCCTCATCTATTTGAACAGGACGATGGGGAGGGACATCCCTTCCGGGGAAGCTCTCTCCGGGGTCTCAATAGTGCTTGAGTCTACAGATATAGAACACAAGAAACACTTGCATAGCCTCGGGGACTTTGAGTCGCGCAACCATGGGGTGATGAATACACTTCATCTCAAACGTTCACAACCAGCAGGGTTTGAGCTTTGAACGGTCACCTTCGCGGAGTTTGATGTTGGCCAAGCTAATAAGGACTTTGTCACCGACGACAACAACATTGTCGCCACGATGCCGGTCAGGAGCTTGTTTCATCTCTACTTTTGTCTTCGCAAGTTTCTGCCGTGTTTCCTCCCAAATGCTGGAGAAGTCCCGGCATTGGACATCAGCTGCAGGAATGTTGCTTTGACTGTGAGAACCGGCTGGTGTAACGGGAAGTTTGCAATACACCAATTTAAATGGAGTTTCACCCATTGTGGTGCAGATCGCCAAATCATATGCGATTTTGGTGGTCGGGAGCTTTTGTGCTCAATCCATCCCATGGGGTTCGCATAATGCTCAAAGAAGGTGTTGAGCGCCTCATTGGTCCGCTAGGTTTGGCCATCAGTTTGAGGATGGAACGCTGTTGATGGCTGGATCCGGCTGCCGTAGCGAGTCATCTGTTTGCGCCAATACTGGCTGCTGAATCGACCGTCCTTGTCGCTTGTGATGGTCCTTGGTACACTGTGTAGCCATACGATACTGTTTAGAAACAGCCATAATGTTCCTTTGGTGGTGACAGGGCTTGCCGTCGGGATAAAATGGGAAATTTTAGAAAACCTGTCCACAACCGCAAGGATTGCATCACATCCTTCGGGTGTGACTGGTAATCGAGTGTCGAAGTCCATGGAGATGTTACTCCATGGTTCCGTCGGAGTGGAGAGAAGTTGCAAAAGTCCGGGTGGCAACGTGCGACAGGAATTTTGTCACTGACACGTGTCACATTATTTGCAGAAGTTGGTGACGTTAGATTGCATCTTGTCCCACCAGTAGTTTTTTTCCAAATTCTTCAACGTCTTGTCCTCTCCAAAGTGTCCACCTCAAGCAGTGTCATGGCATTCTTCAAGCACCATGTAGAAATGTTCATCGTTTGGGGAAAGGACCACATGGTTAGTGAATGGTTGCCGCCAATAGGGTGCGTCGTACCAAAAATTTGCCTCATCGTAGATGCCATACTGGTCGTAGCCTCGTGTGAACAGCCGCTCTAGATATGGATCTCGCTACCGCTGCAGCGTTATTCCTTTGGCCATTAGATCTGGTCGACGGCTGAGTGCATCTGCTGGGCTGATTTTGCCCGGCTTTTACTCAATATCGTAGTCACATCCGGACTTAAGGAGCTCTATGCATCGGGTTTGAAATCGATTGAGGTTTGGGTGCATACTTAAGTATTTCAGTGCATGGTGGTCAGTGCGTACAATGCATCGGCGGCACTCAGGGTAACACCGCCATGTCTTAAATGCATGTACAATAGCTAGTACTTCTTTATCATGCACGGCGTTGTTGAGTTCCCGTCCTCGTAGTTTTTTAGACACGCATGCAACTGGTTGCTAACCATTGTCGTGGTCTTGCAGGAGGATTGCGCCGATGGCTTCATCTGAGGCGTCCATTGCCATAACGTAGACGACCATTGGATTGGCTAATCTTAGGGCTGGCACTGAGGTCAAAGCGTTCAGCAAAAGCAGTCAACACTTCTTCTTGGCTGGCTCCCTACCACCACTCATTTTCTTTTTGAGTGAGGTCAAAGAGAGGTGCGAACACTCAAGCGTAATCCCATATGGAGCGCCAGAAGTTATTGCAGAAGCCAATGAAAACTTGAACGTCTTGAACGTTGATCGGTGTTGGCCAATCTGTGACTGCTGTCACTTTTTTGGATCCATGGTGATCCGTCCGCCGTTGATATCGTGACTCAAACACTTGATCGAACGTCGACCAAAGTCACACTTCAAGTGTTTTCCGAAAAATTCCCTCTTTGTAAGACTTTGAGAGGTTTTCTAAGATGTCCATCGTGCTCCTCAATGGTGCAAGTGTAGAGCACCATGTCGTCGAGGTACAGCAAGACAAAGTCGTCCAGGTACGAGCAAAAAATGTTGTCCATTACTCTCATGAACGTCACTTGGAAATTTGTAAGTCCAAACACCATCACCGTGAACTCGAAATGCCCGTAGCAAGTTTGGAACACCATCTTCTTGAATTCGGCATCCGACACGTGAATCTGGTGATAACCGCTGCAAGAGTTGATTTTGGTGAAAATTCCAGTCCCTCAGAGTTGGTCAAAACGTTTGTCGGCTAGGAGAAGATGTTAAGGGTTTTTTTTTTATAGCTTCGTTCAACGCCCAAGAGTTGCACACACCCGCATTTCACCAGTTTTATTGTTTTCAAACAGTACTGGCGTAGTGTATGGTGACAGGGATAGGCGGATGAACCCCTAACAAGGCATCTCGTTGAGTAGCCTTTGTAACTCGGCTAGTTCATGATCGCTCATTCTATAGCCCCCTCGAATCGTGGGTCAGCTGCCAAGCTTCAGCTGGATGGGATGGTCAACGTCCCGTTAAGGTGGTAGGGCTTTTAGGAGTTCATCGATTGTTCACCCGTATCGGGTGTACAAGTCGTCACTTTTTGTCTACCAAAATCTCCTCTCCTGCTTCCATCTCTTACGTGTGAGCTATCGCATTCTGTCCTGCACAGAGAATTTGTGGCTTGACGCCGTCGATATCCATGTAGACGTCGCCGCTCTTCCAGTCCACCTACGATTTTTTTCGCTGTACAAAATATTGTCCGAGAAGATTTTGTGATCACTCATCGGACACGACTTCGAGACCGTTACATTCCTTATATCTCCCACCTATAGTTGAAGTGGTTTTTGGAGTCTCTGTTTTTGCAATCTCCCATCAGCGGTTTTTCCTTAAAACATCCCTCGTTCAGTATGCAAACCCAGCTTGCGAACCATGTTGTTGCTCACAAAACTGTGAGAAGCTCCTCGATCCAATAGTGTCAGTACTGTTCTGCCACTTTTCCATCCTTGAGGTTGGACTTTTAACAGCATCGTCGGTTGGTCATCCTTGTACTCCTTGTCGAACTTTGTGATATGAGGAACCCTCCGCATCACTGTAAGCCTTTCACTTAGTGTAGATCGCTCCTCAAGAAAAGAAATCGTGCCTTTTACTCCTGCCCTTTGTCATTTCCTGACTCATTTTCCCATGGATTCCCCTGTTTTCTGGCCTGCTGCATGATTTGACTGTTGGGAGTAATGTGATCGATGTTTCCCCAAGTGTAGCAGGTGTGCTTATCTATTTCTTAGGTAGCGTCCACTTCCATTGGATTCAAGGAGCCTCACAACTAGATTTTTCCGTTTCCACAATAATTGGGGTTGGGAGGTCCCCAGCCGGAAGATTCCTAGATCCGAGCGTTGTAATTGGTGATGTTGATCCTTTTTTATGCGGCAATCATCCGTGGCAAATCGCTTTGGATGCCAAAGATGGCAAGTGCTCGCTTGATGTCTCAATTGAAGCCGTTGTTATAGTGATAATAGAGTTTTTCGGGGCTGATGTATGCACCAGTGCTGATCTCGCTAGACCTCCGCGTGTACTCCGCCACGCTCGACTGTTGACGGAGACGCCAAAGCTTCTACCGTACGAAAGATTTTTCATTCATCCGTCTGAATCGTGCATGCATCGTGATCAAAAATTCATTCCAGTCGGTTGGTGTCAGCACGTCTTGCCATCCGGAGTTATTCTGCTCCCAGGGTTGAACGCCCACGAGGTCAATGTTTTTCATTCGTCGTTGACCCGAGCAACAATGCAGTACACATCCAAACTTTTCAGCCACATCCGTACCGTGGGTTCTTAACAGTTTGCATGATCAAAAGGCTTTGGTGGGTCCATACGAATTTTGGGTTCCCTCTAGAGTTGGGAATTTCTCTAGACGAGCACCGCTTCCCGTGCGCTTGCATTGCAAAGAGCCTCCATCACGACATTGAGTTGTTGGAGGAGATGGCTCTTGATCCCCTTGAGCACGAAGGTTCGGTTCATCAGTTCCTCGTTCATCCTCGCCTTTCATCCGGTGCCACCTGTCATTCCAAACTTCATCGTTCCAGCTCTCAATAGGGGCGGCTGGTTTACTGCCATTCGATCTGTGACCAGATTGGATGTTGGAGCCGTAGGGATCGATCCAGCTGCCACATAGCTTTCACATCAACGGTCACTCCTGATTCACGGTTCGCATGCATAGGAACATTCTGCTCACTGCATAATGTGCCTATGGTCCACTATTGCTAGTCCTCGGTCGCGCTGTGAAGTCTGTAAAGTCTTGACCTGCGAGATGCTCTGAATGGTTGTGCAGGGTAGTTCTCCAGATGGGTAAAGTTCTTGGATGCCTCTCTAGCATTGGTGTGCTTTGATACCAAGTGTTATGCCAAACGGATCGTAGGTGATGAACATGTAGAAGTCGCGAGTCGAGACGCGAATTGGAATTTGGGACACTTGAGAAACATATAAGTGCGATAAGTGTCCTTCAATGACAACTGTCGGAATGATCGAACATATACATACAAGGTGCGACTTATGAATGAAGTATAGTCAGGGTCGTTGGGTCGATTGTTGAGCGACGTGTTTGGGGTTGCGTTGTGAGCTGTGTTGAGAAGCTCTCTTGAGAAATCGGGGGGCTTCGAGGATCGACAGTAAAGAAGCAAGACGTAACTTTATAAAATGAGATGTTGGGATGTGTCCAGGAGTCAACGGAAAGGTCATGAAACTTCTATCTTGGGTTCGCGAGAGTGGTGGCAGTTGTCAAAAGGTTCGAGATGGTTCAACGGGGGGCGAGGGCAGTTGGCTGAAGTGCCCTCGGCCGTCTAAGGGAAAATTCGGGTTTTGACGTGCGGTGGGCTGTTTTTGTAACAGCATAGATGCCCATTTGGGAAGATTAGGGACTCATGTATGTTTGGTACGTAACATGAACCACCCACTTTGTGCTTTGCGTAGAAATATTCAAAATCCCAGAAAATGATATTCTAAGTGAGAAAAATATTAGAATTGAAATTGCTAAGGGGAGAATCGACTCTTGCAGTCGTTATCGTTTCCAGAAATATTCAAACGGGTTCTTGACTTGCTTAGTGCTTTGATAGACTTTCCGCCCCAGTTTCACAGCACCAGGGCTTATAGTGGTAGCCTTGACAGGTTCAGGTCCTATTCTTCAACTTGCTGCATCGTTTTGCGTCGTGACGTCAATCCCGTTGCCCTTTTCGACTGCCATGTCAGCAGTCTGCGCCTTGCACGGTTTGGGTTCGTGGTTTCCGCGGGGTTTCATGAACTGCCAATTAGATTGGAAGGTCTCCTTCTGACCGTTTCCGTTTCACTGATGCGAATTCTTTTGCTGCTGAATGCGTTTCAGAGAAGACGATGACGAAATGAAGCTCATTGGGAGACTGCAGGCCCGGCCGGTAAACATTCTTCGGTCAATAAACGATTACGGTGAAATCGGTCCCCATGAGGTCACGAGGCAGCTTTGTCAACATGTTTGCTATTTTCATCCGCGGCTGTTTGCCGTCACCATAGCGTCACATTTTGGTCAGCGACGGTCACCTCTCACACGACCGCATGTGGCGAAGGACGACGGTCAACCGTTTGCGCAACCGCATTTCCGAACGGGACCTACGCACTCCAACCTGTGCGTCTCGGCGGCCACAGCTGCGCTTGCGCTGCACGGCACGCCGATCACTCCGTCGGTCAGCGGACCAAAGCACCGTTGCCGTGGTGTGGTGTGGCCACGCCGCACCTTCGCCTTCACCTTTCGCATCCCCTCCATGGCTCCGACCCAAGCATTCCGGTTGCTTCCGGCGGCGCATGTCGGACGGCCGCACCGCAGCGCGCCTTACTCGCATCGTCGCCCAGCGCTGGCTCTGGCCTTCCATGCCGTCTCTCACAAAGCCGCTAACGCCTACAAATGGTCCGCTCTCCATCGGGCTCCTTGTACAGCAAGAAAGCTCCATCGACTGCCATTCACTCCGCGCGCAAGAAACCATCGCACACAACGCAGCAGCACAACCAGTCCTTCCCTCTCCACACCCACACATACCCGCACCGCACTCCCCCAACACCCACGCACACGCGCACACGAGCTCACACACGTGCGCACGCACCGTCGCCTCCTCCAGCACTGAGTCGTCGGCGGGTGTTCATCCGCAGCCACACGCATCGCTGCGCTTGCCACCGCCTTGTGTTCGCGGAGAAGGAACGGCCGGACGCGGCTCGAAAGATCAGTAGGCAAACACTTTCTCTCAGATAGACGAAGAGCACAGCAGAAGACGAACACTGTGAATCAACGATGGCTTTTGACGGCACTCACCGCGTCGCCAAATTTCTCAACGCACTCACCAAGGTGAGCCCTCCACTTTTCATTGCGAGCCACTGTCCATTGCTGGTTGGACAACAACCCCTCTCTGCCCTACCCGTCTCCACCCCTGCCCATTGGTCCGCGAAGAAGAACGAAGACGGGAGAGATTTGTGCGAAATGTCACATTGTGCTTCAGCGGCTCAACGCTCTGCGCAATCTCCTTACTGTAAAGGAAATTTGCGATGTGTCACATCGCGCAGGGTGGACTGCACCAGTGTGGACACTCGTGCAAGCGATGGCATGTCGAACTGGAATCCCCCCGTCTTCCCCCCCCCCCCCCCCCCTCGAAGGGGACATTCCCCTCTTCCTCTCCCCTCCATGTGCAGGGGTACCCTTGCATGCAGCAGCTGACTCGGCAGTGCTGTGGCGTTTATTGGCGTTATGTTTTGCTAGCCTCTTGAGTGCGAGTGAGAGTGAGAGTGAGAGTGAGAGTGAGAGTGAGAGTGAGAGTGAGAGTGAGAGTGAGAGTGAGAGTGCGAGTGAGAGTGAGAGTGAGAGTGCGAGTGAGAGTGAGAGTTAGAGTGAGAGTGAGAGTGCGAGTGCGAGTGAGAGTGCGAGTACGAAGGCGAGGGCGAGGGCGAGGGCGAGGGCGAGGGCGAGGGCAAGCGCGAGTGGGAGTGCGAGTCCGGTAGCAAATGAGAATGGGACTGTTCGTGTGGATGCGGATGACGATGCAAGTGTGTGTGAGGGTGGTGGTCACGTTGGTTCCGAATGAACCCACAAGAGTTGTGTGACAGCTGCGATTGTTGCTGTCAATGTGCACCTAATAACTCTTTCGTCGTACTTTTGTCTGCCGTTGTCATGCAGGATGGAAAGGCGCGAGAAAGAGCAGCGATGGTGATGGGCGAGTTGGAGGTGGTGGGAGACAGTCTGTTTGGACCTGACAGCGTCACACACGCTGTGGTGCAGGCCAGACAAATGGTGGCTGACGGTGCTGACGCTATTGACGTCGCACTCCCTCCCACTTTGTGAGTTTGCTTGTGTGCCACTGCTGCCATTGTCCCAGAAGTAGTTCACAGGTGTTGCTTCCTGCTGCTGCTGCTGCTGTTGGTGTTGGTGGTGGTGGTGGTGGTGGTGGTGGTGGTGGTGGTGGTGGTGGTGGTGGTGGTGGTGGTGGTGGTGGTGGTGCTGCTGCTGCTGCTGCTGTTGCTGCTGCTGTTGCTGCTGCTGCTGTTGCTGCCGCTGCTGCTGCTACTGCTGCTGTTGTTGTTGCTGCTGCTGCTGCTGCTACTGCTGCTGCTGCTGCTACTGCTGCTGTTGCTGCTGCTGCCGGCGGCAGCAGCAGCAGCCTGCCGCTGTTGCTGCTGTTGGTGGTGCTGCCTCTGCTGCTGCTGTTGCTGCCGCTGCTGCTACTACTGCCAGTGACAAGAGTAAGTTTTTCATGTGGCGCAGAGTGGTTGCTTTCATAAGGCTCAACCATTCCATATTTTGCTCTCACAAGCGTGACAGCCTCTGCAGTAGCCACTCACAAACTTTGTGCGCTTAAAACAAATGGCCCTCCCAGCCACAGCACCATGTCGTGTTTTGCCTTTGGAAACATATGACATGATCATGGTGGCAGCAATGCTGCTGTTGCTTGTGTCCCATCAAGTTGCTGTTGAATCCAAACTGTGGACGTTGACAGCTTGCTTCGTCCACCGATGTCTGCTGTCACATCCACCATATGTGATGTCCACGATATGTGATGTCCACCATATGTGATGTCCACCATCTGTGATGTCCACCATATGTGATGTCCACCATATGTGATGTCCACCATATGTGATGTCCACCATATGTGATGTCCACCATATGTGCGTCGAAGACTGCCCACATGTGATCTCCATTACTCGCACATACACTCACAACTGTAACTCGTTGCAACGATGTTTGCGTGCACACTGCAGATCCAGCAAGGACAGCGATGGCAAAGGCAACGGCAAAGGCAAGGACACAGGGAAACCCGCAACAGCAGAGGAGGCAGAGATGGCGCGTGTCGTCCCCATCATCGCAGCACTCGCACAGGACTCGGTGGTGAAGTCATCCGGCGTGACCATCTCCGTCACCACCGTCCACGCCTCTGTCGCCACCGCCGCAGTGAAGGCGGGCGCACACATGCTCAGCTACGCACCGGCAGGCGCTCTCGACGCCGCCGTGCTTGACACCGTCGCCGCACTGCAGGTGCCCCTTGTGCTCGTGTGCACAGCGCCGCCCACTGCCAGCAACGACATCGTTGCCGATGTCGCTCGTGGGTTGGCAGACAGGGTGGCGGCAGCGGAGGCGGCGGGCATCCCACTGTCCAACATCCTGTTGGACGTGGGGCTTGGTTTCTGTGAGGAGTCTGAGCACAGTGTGGCGCTCATCCGTGGTCTGCCCAAACTGAGGGAGGAGCTCGGCAGTCAGAGGGAGGCGCTCCGACACCTGCCGCTTGTGCTGGGGCCTTCACGTAAGAAGTTTCTGGGAAGGATCATCGCAGATGCTGCAGCTGCAAGGGCAGACAATGGCGATGAGGCTGCCAAGGGCGTTGCTGCACCTGCACCGCCGCCACCCCCTCCCGCTCCGCCGGTGGGCGCGGACAAGGACTGGGCGTCATGTGCTGCGGCGGCGGCGTGCGTGGGTGGCGGTGCGGACGTTGTGAGGATGCACAATGTGAAAGCAGGACGTGATGCAGCGGATGTGGCGGCTGCCCTTTGGCGCTGAAACTAGTTTACTCTCTTGTGAGGGTGAGGTATCCGTGCTCCTCATCTCAGTCCTGTGAGCAGTTCCTGCCTGCTGGATTGTAGGCGGGAGCTGACACCTTTTTGGTGGTGAATGCTTCGTCTTTCGTCTTTTGAGTTGGTGTCCAAGTGTTTTGATATTGTGCCATCAACAAGTGCACTCGAATAGTGACACTCTCACTGGGCTCTAGTTGTCTTGATCACCGCATGCATGAACGAGAGAGTTGGCTGGCACTCCCTCAAGTTCATGTGAAGAGAAAGTGTATTCTCTGTGACTTCATACAAACGATTATCTTCAGATTTTTGAGTGCTCCTATGATGTGGACATCATGCCTATCGTCTATTACCTAGTGACATGATTATCATGCCAGGTTTTTCTCGGTTCTCCTGTTTACTCTACCGCCACTTTTTGCTAGTGGAAACTCCTGGGTTCACAGATATTCATTGCTCTCTTGACATTTGTTGACAGGAAGAATGCCATGGCTCCAACAATCATGCTCCAACTTTGGATCCATATCCGATCCGATCCGATGGTTGTGGTGAGGTAACCAAATCCGATTCGATACCAAATGAAAGGTTCAGACCATAGTTTGGATCATAGGATATTGCGCTCCAACGCCTAGGCACACCTCGCGTACGAGTGCTCTTCTGCGGCCATGCTCTCTTCATGACCTCTTTGGCCGCCACCGCCGTGCGGCTTCTGAGATGGAGTTGTTGTACCCTCTTCGGGAGGATGCCCTGGAGCACTTGCTTGCTTCCATTGTTGCGCGCCTGCCCCCGCTCGGGGTCCTCCGCCAGTGCGCAGGGCAGGGATTGTACCAGCAGCTCAACACGTCCTTCTTCCACTCCCAACATCTACCATGGCTAGAGGAGGTGGAGATGGTCGGGGCTGCATTGTTCCCGGACGCGTGCAAGGCCATGGTGCGGAGGTTCTTGGCGGTGGGGTCTCGCGGGGCGGCTCTCTGGCTTCAAGCCAGCCTCGCGGGTCCTGCAACCTTCCGCCTCCACACCCAACTTTGGCTGGGTCTGCCACTGGGATACCTCTCTATCCATGGCGATCNTGGCTAGAGGAGGTGGAGATGGTCGGGGCTGCATTGTTCCCGGACGCGTGCAAGGCCATGGTGCGGAGGTTCTTGGCGGTGGGGTCTCGCGGGGCGGCTCTCTGGCTTCAAGCCAGCCTCGCGGGTCCTGCAACCTTCCGCCTCCACACCCAACTTTGGCTGGGTCTGCCACTGGGATACCTCTCTATCCATGGCGATCATGGGCTCCTGCCAGCAGACATCACGCGCAGTGCGGGGTCTGGACTGATTATTTGTGTCCACCATGCCATGCAAGACGACTTGGCATACATTTTACGGGAGCATTTCCTCCGAGCAATGGTGAATCCGGAAGGATTGTTGGCGCGGGGGGGCTCCGACCGGATGTCCTTGTGTTTTACTCGGCCCAGGGCACGGACTGGGTTGTGGACGTCACCACGGTGGACACCCAATCGGACAAGGTGAAGGAGGAGGGGCAGGCTCTCCCGTCAGTCGAGGCAGTGAAGGAGAAGCAATACAAGGCCGTCCTTGCACAGCAGCCAGGGTACCAACTGCGCACAGTGGCTTGGGAGACCTTTGGTGGTCTTGGCCCAGATTTTTGGCACTTCGTCCGTAGTCTACCGACGCTATGCCTGGAGAGGGGTCGAGGCAGGCGCAGTGAGGCTGACCAACCGGATTGGTCGGCGCGGGCGGTGTCTTTGTTCGCACGATGGCTCTCCATTGCTGAGATTCGGCAACATTGTCATGTGCTCCGCCAATTCTGCTTGTGCCGTGGTGGCCTGGACCCGGAGTTGGGCAGTGTCGCACCTGTTGAGGTGCCGCGGCCGTGGACCCTTGGCCTTCTTACCCTGTCTGACATCTGCTAGACTATGCAGTTGGACGGCGAGGAGAGTCTCCTCAGCCCTTGACGCTTGTTTCCATGCTTTTCCTCTCCACCTTATTGTGCCGTGGGTTGTGCCGTTTGCATGCTTTCATATCCCGATGTTGTGCCGGTCAGGGGCGGCGTTTGCATGTTCCTTCTCATCAATCAATCTTTAAGGGGGGAAAGTAACATTCAGTTAGGATTTGAACGGTTTTTGAATGTTTATGCACATTTCCATACTTCAAGCCTTGGTCGATTGAAGAAATACTATGGTGTGCACCATGTTGAAGTTTTTGGATGGAGGAAATCTATATCTTTTTTGATTTGGACTTTCCATGGTCCTAAGACTAGGTAGTATCCATTTTGATGCACTCTTAAAAATGAAAAATCCAAATCCTATCGGATCCGTTATTAATCCGACCCAATCTGATCTGGCTCTCGTTCGGACGGGTTTTGGATCGGATCCGCCGGGTTTGAAAAAAGCGAATTTGATAGTCTTGCAAAGCAGCAACGATAGGGGGTGACCCCATCCACTAGCAACTAAGATACAGCTGCCACGACGTCTTGGGTGCTTGCTTGGGTGCTCTGCAGGTTTCACACAATCACCAGAGTTTTCTTAACGGGCTGCATCTTTAGCCCGATTTGCATGTTTTGCATCGTGTGTTCACTGATTGGTGCCGGACATGTACATATGACCAGTCACAGCATTTTGTGCAAGATTCTACAATTCTAGGTTGAAACAGTGTTGTATTTGGATACCTTTGCATGGAGCTATGGCTAGAACAATGGTTCTTGGCATGTTCTAGGACAAACTGATACCGCTGCCTGTGTCATCCGCAATGTGCCGAGACAAGATTTTATGCTGTGTGCTTTTCATTTTTCATTTCTCTCTACATTGAGAAGTCATTGCGGTCTATGAGATTTTGGGCGTCTTCATCGATTAATTCTTGTTGTTTCTTTCACCTGCTTACTTAGTAATGTATGAACAAATTTGAAAGTGTCACTACGTCAGTGGTAATAAGGCTAGGAAGCTTCCTAGTACTTAGTTATGGAAAAAAAGCAAGAGTATAGTTATCGCTGAGCTGCGGCACAAAGAAATAGAATTTGCAACATCAGTGAGAGTGACCACAACAGCAATATCCTGGAAACCATCGTAGTAGATACCACGAGCACAAAAGTCATTAGCATCTGCGTCACCACACGGCCAAAACTGACGGGGTGAGTTACCGCCATTGTTGTAGCAATAGTAGCTACAGCAACAACAAGTTGCAACAGCCTCACTGAGCAACAGCAGCAACAATGGGAAAGAAGAGAAACAACTCAAAGTAGCATCTCATGCTAGTGGATGCGAGTAGTCAAAACAAGCAATGGTTGTGGCTGGAGCTGGCCTCTGAGGTAGGATGGAGCACCCTGAAGCACAAGGGTGTACTGCCACAAGGGGAGGAGGGCTGTCACACTCAGCTGGACCCGCACAGGTGGACTAAGATGAAGATGAAGCTATCAAGGTAGGTGGAAGAAGATCTATGTTGGAAACACGTGTAGAAAGAGGAGCGATGATGGAGTCGTCAAGAATGGGAATGGCGGAAACTAAAGGCATGCTCACCTCTCCCTTGGTAGTGTCTCCTTTGGATTCGAAGTTGGTATAAGATCCTCCCCTTGGACGGGTGTGCAAGATTCTGATAGTGGAAAGCTCATGTTGATAGTAGTGGTGTTTTCCTGCACTGACACTCGCTCCCACATAGCCATCACCTCCTGCTGCAGCATTTGTGCACGCTCCTATAAGTCAGTGTAAGCTGCCTAGGACATGCGGAGGTACCCCATGTATGCCTTACGTAGGACCAACTCTATATCACTGGATGCTACGCACGCTGATTACAGATATGGCAAGTACAACTCCATCTGTGTCTCTGTTGCTACACTGTCCTCACCTGTCGACGCATTGGATAAAGTTATGCAGGAATGTGCCTTGGCAACTGATCCAATGTCAGTCAAGGCAACTAGCAAACGCATCTAGCGCACATGCATCATCTCATCAGGAAGGCTGGTCCCTGTCACCCGCTTGATGATGGAATGAGCATCATCACCCAAATGTGTCATGTGTGTCGCTGCTCCTCCGTGTAGACAAAAAACCATAGACTCTGAGAACATGGATGACTCCTAGTGTTGAAGCTAGTCCTCGGGTAGCACCAATGACAAGGTCGAGTCCGTTGTGTCTGATACAGCATATATCCTGGTGATCTCCCGCAATAACACTGTTCTCAAGAATGCCTCCATGTATGAAAGACCACCTAATCCTCTTTACTCCTGCAATGTGGTCGATGCCGGGCTAGTGTGAGCCTTCTGCACCAACTCCCCCAAAAGTCTGCAAGAGGCATCCGAGGCTATACCGGGTTCCTCTGCCAACACCGGACGGGCACCGGTCGGCGCTGCGAGTGGCACCGCCCAGGAACTTGGGGTCTGCACCGCTCCTGAAACAAGCTGATGCTGTAGAATGTCCCGCTCATACCCCGGCGTAGAAGTCAACCTTGATGATACGCATGTCTCCCACACTGCGACCACTGCCTTGCTGGTGTGATCTTGCTGCACTTACTCCCCTGGCGGTCCGCAAGAGGCATCCCGGGCTATATGGGGCTCCTTTCCCACCACCGGACCACCTCCGGTTGGAGCCACAAGTGGTGTCGCCCAAGGACGCTAGGCTTGCACCGCTCCTGATACAATCTGATTCCGCATAACATCCGGTTCCTGTCCTAGCGTGGATGTTGACGTCGATGACACACATGTCTCCACCATCAACGCCATGTCTAGATCTGACTCCACGTCATGCGTCAACATCATGGAATCCGGGTCTACATGAGGTGACTCTGCGATGCTCCTCACAAGCAAAGGTGTTGACCCTGTTGATATCGATGTGGCTAGCTGTCCTTGACAGCCACTCTCCCCCTCAACAAGATGAGCAACGGTAGCCCTGGGAGCTGAAAGTCTATCTGATCCCTGTCTAGCACGGCAGGCCGTCCGGCAATAACGACGCTGTGCTCAAGACCGGCCACCGATTAATGAATCAACAGGAGGGAGCATAGTGGCAGAATGAAGGCTCAAGAGAATGGTAGCCACTCGGGATAGATCTAACGGTGAAGCTCAAGAAGCATCCTGAGGTAATGCGGAAGAAGAAGATACATAAGAAGGTAGAGAAGTTGGCGACAGACTCATGGAAGCAGCACGCTCGGTGACGACAATGTTATATAGCTCCTTCATCTTCCACTTCAGACCGTGGATCTATGCGAGCATGAGCGCCAGAGGTCCAGTGAGTGGACCCACGAACGCCGGTATCCTAATCCCGTGGAGGACTTGTACTCTCATAAGATCATAGCCAAGGGAGATGCCAGCCTCGAGGGCGTGTCCACGCGCCAACCGTGTCGTCCATCACCACAGTAGTAGCAGGCGAATTCACAAGATGGCTGCTTCCATGTCGGCGAACTCATCTCGAGCGCCTTAGAATGGGGGTGCAGAGAGCACCTGCTCCTGACGCTAAAGCACCAAGCCCCATGAGACTACGACACAGTCAGACACAATCACTGTACCAAGTCGTAGTGCTAAGGTCAACATTTGTGACTTGACCGGACGAGGTACAATGCCACAACACATCCAAAGAAGCATGCGGCTAACCGGCTGCAGATGCTGCTGCTACCACTCCTCAACCTACACATAGTGTTACCATTGACACCCCCAGAAAATACTGCTAAAGGTATGTTAGTCGTCCTTTTTTTGTTTTTGTTTTTCTTCTCTTGTTTTTTTCTCTCACCAAACTCTTTGGTGATTTTTGAATGATCTCTTGCTCAGGAGCTACTCGATTGCCGCCTTGTTTCGGGTGTGGTGGTCTCCCCTTTTCTCCTTCTTGTTTTTTTTTTTTTTTCAACTTTCCTGATGGATTTTGTCGCATGACATCTCACTGGGGAGTTCCTGGACTATCCTCCACTGTTTGGTGCGACAGTCCTCGCTATCTTTTTTTCTTCTTCTTCTTCTTTTCCCTAGCCAGCTCTAGTCTGGCTGTCGTACCCACATGAATTTTGGGTGCAATCGCTGGCTTGCTCACCAGCAATCTTTGGCCCTGGGCCGGCTGCGCGGCTTCTACGCTGTTGTGCAAGGGCTGCGCAGCACTCGGAGCTGCTGCTTCTGCGGATGCTACGGCTGCCGTTGCTTTGCTATTGCTGTAGATTCTGTTTTTGCGCTGATGCAACAGCTCGTACTACTGCTACTTCTACGGCACTGATGTTGCACGCTGCTTGCATGCGTTGCTATCGCTGTTTTTGCTGCTGCTCGCTGCTACACCCTGCTGCTGCTGCTAGTTGCTGTACCCTGCTCCTAATGCCTTGCTACTGCGTCCCTGTTGTTGGTGTTGCACGCTGAAACTGTTGCTGCGTACAATTACTGAAGCTGCTGCTGTTGTAGGTGCTAATCCTCCTGCCGTGGCACTACTCACCTATAGTTCACAGTAGGAGGAAATTGCATGGCGATGTCCTTCCCTTCCTTTTATTCTCGTTTATTTTTCTTTCCTAGGGATTGCCACGTTCGGTGCTTCTCCTCCTGTCGTTGCTGCTGCTCTTGCCGCCTAGCAGCACCTGCTGCTACACCCGGTCGTTGTGTGCTACTCATAGCCCTTGGGGCATACATTTGCAGCCACTTCGTGCTCCCTCACGCTGCTGCGGGCATGGAGCAACGTGGCGCATTCTCATTTGCGTTTCACCCATTATGCTTCTGCTGTTTCTGCTGCCTCTGCTGCTCACATGCTCCCCTGTGCTCTAATGCCAAGATAGAATTGATTAGAGCATGCAAGCCAATGCAAAAACCGCCATGAGCTCTGTGTGTGAGAGGCAGCCAGTGAAGGCCAAATCTAGCTAAGTCTGAAACGCATTAAGAACAAGGTGTACAGTGAGCCCTATTGAGAGCTTCTGTACTGGGGATTGGCGGCTAGTCCACAAGGCCCCGTCATCCCCGTGGTGCTTAACAGCACGCACAGGGAATACATGTGTCACAGAACATGAAACCACACAATGGAGGTCTCCCGAGGCACCGAAACAGTCAACCGTGTGCCCGGATCTCGACCGACGAGAAAATGTGTAATGTTCCCCAAACACATCCTGACTCTACAGTATCACATAGGCATTACCGGCCAGCCAGGCTAGGCAAGTTTAGGCCTCCCGAGACGTCGGAACATGTTACCAGACATCCGGGTCTCAGCAACATGCAAGATATACACGTCTGATCACTAATCAGTGCTGGGTCTCCTGAGGCACTGGCAGAGACCACCAAGTGCCCAGGTCTCAACCTCCCAGGATGAACGAGCAGTGTTCAAAATATATAGAACCAGCATCCAGTCTGCACAACACACTTTTTGAGTCTCGGAAGCGACACTAGTACCATCGGGTCTCCTCGTAGCACTGGTGCAATCCATCGGGTGCGCGGTTCTCGACCCATTGAGAAAGTTCCCCTAGCTCCCGACCATCCAACCAGGCTGCCGGAACGCATCGGTTGCGTTTCGAAGGCACTGTCGTAGGTGCTGGAGAAGTCTCAGGACATTCCGGAGGCCCATCGTGTTGTTAGGATCTCCACTTCCCTGTACCACCAATGTGGGGTACATGGGTAATCTATCTTCATCGCTCGTGACGGGTGGAAGCCACATAAACCAACAAGTGGCACTTCATAGTGGCGGAAGTAGCAAACAACATCAGTCACAGAAGCAACCGCAAGCAGCAATAGTAGCGAAAGGGCAACAATAGAAAGGGCAATACAATAGTAGCATTGATGTCATTGCAACAACATCAATGCTACTATAGTAGCGAAAGGGCAATACAATAGTAGCATTGATGTTGTTGCAATGACATCAACAATAGTAGCAACAACTGAAGCATCGCAAAAGTGAAGAAGCACTATCAGTGGCTCTAACAGCAGGAGATCCAAGGCAGTGGAAGATGGGCTTGTGGCTTGCGCAACAATTCTGTTGTGCACTAGCTGCTACTCATCAGTGCAGTAAAGTAGAACTATTGTGCAGCCATGTAGAAGGTTCGCAGGTTCATGCACAAGTTATGTAGTTTTACGTAGCTCTTGTGTAGCTGCAAGAGGGAGGGGACACGGTCACCCCGCCCCCCACAGCCATGCGAACTCCACTTGAGTAAGAAAAGAGTCATCTTTGAGAGCTTAAAATACATTGGCCTTTTTTTCCAGTTGTCTTTTTGCGAGTATTAAGAATGATGATTTCTTCACCAACATTGCTGATACCAACAATTGTTGGTTCAAAACATCATGTTTCCTAGCATTCCAACTTCTCAACAAACCCTCACTGTTTTCAAGTCCAACGCCATTAACTTTCGGACCCATAGTAAGTGACCACATGAAATGAGGCGGAGACAAAGGAGGTCACTGATCCCTCTAGATCCAGCTCCTTGGCAAGCCCGTGAAGCCCACACACTTGGGTGATTGATGTGCTGCAATAACTGCCAGATGAGAGGAGGAGCCATCAGCAAGAGTAGTTGACCCCTCTCTAGTACATCCGGACCTTGTTGTAGAGGTTGCCAAAACTACAACAAACTCCACAACTCACAGCCAGATCTACACCGTTGGGGCAGCCAAATTCATCCATTGGGTCCGCCAGGTAGTAACAGGTTTCTGAGAAGCAGGATTGAGAGGAGGAGGAGGTAGATGCACGGACATGCAAGATTTGCATGCAGCTAGATCGCCTGCACTTCGGCCCACATTAGACACCCACGCTTGCATCAATGACCACATAATGTAAAAACCGCTCAAAAGGAGTGACTGGACTCTCCTTTTTTTAGCTGGCCATTCCATGGACATTCGCCACAGTGCCGGAGGTTTCCCTCCCTAGGGAGCGGCGGCCGAAGGATTTTGAGACTTTCCCACCGAATTAGGAGAGTGATGCTCGGTTTTCCTGCTGGGAGGTGTGGACTTCCGTAGAGCGGGTGTGGCACTATAAGCTGAGTTGGTACCAAACCGCTGATGCCTACCATGCGCGGTCTACTCTAAGTTGTTTCCCAGGAGATGGGCGTGGACTTGTGGGACATTGATTGAGCTGGGCCTCCCAGCGGGTGTGTGTTGGCCCTCACTTTGTTCACTAAATGGATACACATGACAAGGGTTGCATGCCTTTGGGAGTTCCACTCCCTGTGCAAGGGAGAGTTAGACTCGACAATAGCATACTGGAGCTGCCTGATGCGCATCCAGAGCCAATTCGGCACTGGCGAATGGTCCAAGCCGTGGGTGGTCAACACCATAATGCTTGTTTCACACATGGAGTACACCAACCTCTTCACCTTCGTCCATTGATCCACGCTAGATGAATTCTCTGACTCCCTTGAGCTACTTTCTTGGGCCCAACAGTACTATCTCCAGCAGTCGGGGGCCATAGAGGCTGGTTATGTGCATCAGGCCGGCCACTTGGTACTGGTGATGACTATATCCCCGACAACCCCTCTCACTCTTATCTCCTCCACCTCCACTTCTTCTTTGTCTGCTCCTTCTTCCCCGCCCAAATTAGCACACAGCATGACCATTGCCACATAGGAGAAGAAAGGGAAAATGAAATACGGTAAGGAGCATCAGCACGAGCAACAATAGTAGTAGCAACCTACCAGCAATTTTATTGGACGCTCTGTCCACTACAACATGTGTATCATCTCTCATCATTACACAAAGTGCTAGCAGCCCTTGGATTGGAGCCGGATGGTTCTTGGCCTCCATGTTGTGCATACCTACTAGACATCACGCAACACCACACAGCCAGGTTGCACGGCAACGTTGACAACAGTCAAGCCTTTTACTACTGTGGGTGGGACCAGAGGCATGGATTCTCGGGACCGCATGATCATGAGCTTCATTGGCTACTAGCGCTTTGCACTAAAGGCGGTGGGACAGTGTTGTCAACAGTCGGGCAGACCCTTGTCAGATTGTCATATTGTGTCTGTTGTCTGTGATGATTTTTGTAGGGGAGTCCAGTTGCCTTGTGATGAGGATAAACCTAAGGACACGGACTAGCTTGAGGACTTGCAGGTCCCTAATGTTTGTCGTCTAGCTGAGTCCTATAGTGAGTGTCCAACAGAGGTAGAGTGTTATGTGGCACATTGTTCAGTGTGCACCACAGGTCATGAGCCAAGTGGCACCTGGATCATTGACTCCCGTGATGACACCCATCACATAGACCTGTTGTCTTAGTGACTTTGTTGTGCTCGGTCCCGTTGTGTTATGTTTGTATAGGATCTGGTTAGTCACTGCCTGTCCAGGGACGTGGGGTTGTGTGGTTTGATGTTCTGTCTGCCCTCTTGTTTATCTTCAATGTGCTCTTGGTCCTTGCTCTCAAGCTAAGCCTGCTCTCTATTCATGCATTGACTAGGACGTGTCTCACTGTCAAGCACTCTGCTGACTCTGCCATAGTGATTTCTCTTGACACACGTGCCGTCAGTCTTTGTGCCTCTGTGCATTCTAGCCCTTGATCTGGCAGTAGACTTTGAAACACACACTGAAATTGCTGGAAAGTGGCATTTGCAGGTCAATTTTCCTAGCACATGCCCAAGTTCTTGAGTCCTACATCCACTGCTTTCTGCTCATGATCCTCTGCCCCGAGAAGCCAGGCTCAAGGCATTGTAGCAATTACAAGAAGAGAAAGTGCAAAGATAACAAGGAGAAGCAGCAGCAAAAGGAACTGGCGAGCAATAGCAGTGGATGCTTTATCCACAGCTACAAGTGCGGGAGGAATCACTGCTACACAGAATGCCAGGGGCCCCTCAACTGGACCAGGATTATGAGCAGCGTCCAGGTGGTGCAAAAATAGTAGATGTCTTTCGGCAGGTACGGNTCCAACGGAGGAAGAGTGTTCTGTGGCCTGTTGCTTTGTGCCATCGACATGTCGTTAGGTGAGCAAAATTTGGATCACTGACTCCAAAGCGACCCACCGCATGATCTTTTGTCGTAATACCTTGGTGGTGCTCAGTCCAGTTGTGTCATTTTGGTCCGTTCACAAGGGGTCTGGTCACTCATTGTGTGCATGGGTTGTTAGGGTGGTGCACTTTGATGGTCCAACTGGCCCCGTGCACATTTTCCATGCGCTCTTTGTCCCTGCTCTTTAGCTCAACCTGCTCTCTGGTCGTGCTCTTACGAGGATGGATCTCTCTTTTTAGCACTCTGTTAACCAAGTCACTATGACTGCTCTCAACACTCGTGCCATTTTTTTTCGTACCTCAATTGTCACTGACCTATACAGTGTGTATTGTTCTACTTCCTCTACTTCCTCTCCTTCCTCCACACCTACACGTCTGTTTGCAGAAATGTTCTCTCTCTAGAAAACAAACATTTTCTATGTTGCCGCCTTCTCCACGTGAGCTTGGACAGTGTGTCCAAGCTCATTTGAACTCAGCCAGCCCTCGTCATGACGTGGGTGTGGAACTGCCTACCACACGGTCCTCTTCCGGACCATGTCACGCCGTACATGTTGTGGTTTGGCCATTCGGCTGACCTCTGTTTTGCTCGCGTTTGGGAGTCTGTGTCCTGCATCTGGTACACCAAGGACCAGTAGGGATCCAAGGTCTTGCCTCAAGATCGCATGTATGCCTTGGTATTTACACGCGGTCAAAGGCCTGGCGCTTTTCGAACCCCGCGCATCACTACATCAATGAGTCGGAAGAAACTCTCTTCTTTGAGGCTCCCAGCTATCCAGCATTGTGTTGCTGGCCACCGACCACGTTACCAAATGTGTGGCTTCTCGGTGGATGGAGGAGTCTACACCTGCGGATGGGTCCGTCCGGGCCTCCTCACCTGTGGCCCGATCTCTAACCGATGACAATCTGGCCATTATGGGTGTCGGTTTAGTGGCCTTGTCAGCTCCTTCTGGCACACCTGATTCCATACCATTGTCAGTCCCTTCTCGCACACCTGCTCAGATGCCAGTGTCAGACCCTTTTGGCATACCTGTGCTTGTGCCAAACTCATTCCCTTCTAACACACCTGCTCGTGAGCCAGTTTCATTCCTTTTAAGCACACTTACTCATGTGTCAATCTCATTCCCTTCTAGCACACCTCCTCCTATGCTTCTCTCAGTTCCTCCTGGCACACCTGCTCCCATGCTAGTCTCAGTCCCTTCTCGCACAGTTGCTCACGTCCAAGTGTCATTCCTTTCTTGTAAATTTTCCTCTCTGCCATTGCCTGTCCTCTCGGTCAAACCTACTTCCATGTCTATGCCGGTTTGTTCTTGCACACCTTGTCTCGTGCCCGTGGCAGTCTCCTCAGCCACACCTGGTCCTCTGTCTACTTTCTCTTCCCTGGTGCACAAGCCAGCACCTGTCCATGATCAAAAAGTATACTCTTCCCTTCCCTGTAAGCCTGTAGTACATGCGGCTGTGGGCCAGCCGGTTGCTACGCAGCCAAAGGTGATCACCTCAGCTTCAGGCTACGCCAGTGAGCGCGGTTGTTGTCTTCGACCACTGGCCTCAAGGGCTTAGGGAACAATCGATTCGGCACCTAAATGCTCCAATCGTAGTGTTCACAGTGGCAAACCTGGTACCAAGGCCCTTAGCCTGAGTATCTACGCGGACTATGCTGAGGTGTACCCTATGTCTCTTGCTTGTCAAGAGGTTGTCTCTCTAGATTTCTCAGTCGCTTGCGATGCAACAGCCAACCCTGACGTGGTCAGACCGAGTCCAGAGGCATGTTTCTAAGCCACGTGGAGCTCTCTCTTGAATACACCTGATCAAAGTACATTGAAGGAGGCACTCTTGGCTCAGGACACAGAGTTGTGGTGTGTTGCTTGTGAGGATGAGCTAAGAGCTATCCGTGAGCACATTGTCTATGAGCTTGTCAACCTCCTGCCTGGGCCAAATGCTGTACATGCCAAGTGGGTCTTTTGGAAGAAGGTGAATCCCGAGGGCACACTGGATTGCTACAAGGCTAGCTTGACAGCCAAGGAATTCTCATAATTTGATGGTGTAGACTTCACTAACACCTTTGCACCCATTTGCCGCATGAACACTGCTCGTGCCATGTTCGGCGTTGTTGCTCAACACGACTAGAAGCAGCACTAGATGGATGCGAACAACAGGTTCCTCCATAGCAGCTTAGAGAAGGAAAATCTCCATGGTCCAACCACCTAGTTTTGAGGTCAGTGACAAGGTCTAGCTCCTGTGCAATAACTTGCACGGCTTGAAACAGACACCCACGTACTGGAACCAGAAGATCAGCGGGATACTAGCATGTGCTGAGTACGTGCATAGTGACGCCAACCAATCCCTCCTGATTGTGTCTCCTTCTATGGAGGTCATGAAGGAGGCCAAGGCAGTCCCTCACATTGCCAACAGGATGAAGGACCTTGGTCGTACATCTGTGGTTCTTGGGATGTAGGTTGTACGTGATCGTCAGTGGCGGACACTCTTGTTGCATCAAGAACGTTTTGCGCGCGTTGTGAGGGAGTGGTTTGTTGATATCCTTTGTGCAGTTCCCGGAGCCACCACCCCCATCACACTTGGCAGACAATATGTACGAAAGTGGATGATCCAGCACAGCTTGGGGAGAAACTGGACGTGACCCCGTACTTGTGACTGATTGGCTCTTTGATGTACTTGGCCACAACCACATGACCCAATATTGCGTTTTCTGTGAACCTCCTTGCACGATTTTCACAGTTTCCTTCGGTGAGAGCCCTTTATGCAGCTGTGTGAGTGGTGTGGTACATGGTCTCCACACCAAACCTCAGACTTTGCTTTTGATGGTTGTATTCAACGGAAGTCGACAACTACACAGATAGGGACTGAACGTGGAGTCGTGATGTGAACTTTTGAACAGGCTACGTGTTCCTATTAGGTTCCACCATTTTTTTGTGGTGCAGCAACAAGCCGGGCTACATCGCATGTAGGTCATCAGAGGATGTGTATGTTGCTATGGGGGCTGAGGTTGCTGAGGCTGTGTGGTTACAACGTCTCTTTTGTGAGTTGCATTAATCTGTGCCTTGCGTTATGCACCATGAAAACCAGAAATTTCTTGCCATTGATGAGAATTCTGGTGTGCTTCATGCATGCACAAAGCACATTGCTAATGAGCATCACTTTTTGTGTGATCTTGTGGAGTGATGGGTGATCTAGGTTGGCACGGACATGGAGCGGGCTGACTTCAAGACTGAGGCACTCCC
Source organism: Penium margaritaceum (assembly GCA_023375785.1). Lineage (NCBI taxonomy): Eukaryota > Viridiplantae > Streptophyta > Zygnematophyceae > Desmidiales > Peniaceae > Penium > Penium margaritaceum. The sequence continues at coordinate 190,074 of SZWC01001277.1, read as the reverse complement.
ACGCACAAAGTTCATGGTGTCCATTCATTCTTTTCGGCTTTGTCCCTTGTTCAAGAGTGGCTAAGAGTGGGTGTGTGAGCATGGACTGTTCAGAATCTTGTTTCACACGTGTGTCAACTATGCACATGTATGGACATGCGTACCATCGGTTGATGGAGGAGTGTTGTGATGTCCGTTGTCCCCGCTTGTTTGTATAGCTTACTGTAACCACTCGGCCATGTCCATGCTCATGCACATCCCTAATGCAGACCCAGCTGGCACCAAAGCATCGACCGGTTGTGGCTCCACCCACCAGTAGTTGCGAGACAGCTGCCATAACACCCCGGGTGCTTCCCGGGGTGCTCTGTAGTTTCTTAGAAATTGCTAGATTTTTCTTGGTTGACTGGATCTTGAGCCTGATCTACATCTAGTTATTGATGCTGGACCTATTAGTGTGACCAGTTGTAGTGTCTGGCTGGAGATTCTACATCTCTAGGTTCATACAGTGTTGCATTCAGATGCTTGTGCGGAGAGTTACGACCAAAACTGTGCTTTTGGGTCATTTTTATGACAAAATTACACTGTCGCGTGCGTCACCCGCCGTGCACCACGGTAGGTATTTATGATGTGTGCTTGTTTGTTTTCATCTCTGCATTACTAAGCTTCTGGAGCTAATGAGATTTTACCCATCTTCCTACCCTAGCCCTCGCTGTTTCTTGCACCTTCCTGCTTGCTAGTGCACCATCTGACAGGGCAGCGATGGCACGTCAGTAGGAGCAAGTCTAGGAAGCTCCCTAGTGTTTTTTCCTAGAGTGCCACTCGGTTGAAGCCCATGAAGAGCTTTATGTGCTCTAGGTGCACCCTCATTATGATGGTATCAAGGGCCAACGGGTGCGTCCAGCCACCGGTTCCGAGGCATGTATTAGGACCCAAGGCGTGTTGCTTGTAGTTTTCTGCTAGCTCTATGGAACCCTGACAGAGGGAGTGGAATTCATGCACACGAGCCACCCTTGTGGTGTGGGTCTCCGTTGCAATCAGTGTCAGAGCCAACTCTTAGCCGCTATGTGGATTTCCTGAAGTCCTGGTCCTGGCCTCAACAAGGAAGGGGCAACAATCGACTAGTCTCCTATGGCATGGCTTAGAGAAGACCGTGCATCACTCTCACTGTGATCCATTATCCAATGACATGATTGCTGCACGTCATGAAAACATGGACAGAAAGATGGCACATATAAGGGAGGGTATCCTCATTGTCGACATGTCCACCAACAACATGTATGCCCTCGTGTTTCCACGCAAGTTAAACCAATCCTAGTAACCCATCAAATGTCCCGCATGCAAGAAGTTATCTCCGTGTGTAGCAAAACATTACTATGAATGACAAATTGGCAAATTCCAAGACCAATGTCCAGCGTGCCGAATATGTGGACTGGAGTTGCAAAGATAACCACCCAAAACAAACACCAATTCCGATAGTGAGCAATCTAGTGTACCAGTACAACTATTTAAATTCCATTGTGCACTCTCATGTGGAAAGATATATTGACACTTCCTTCAACTAGTTTAGTAGCGCTATTACATTCCACTCACAGTCATCTGGATATGATTGGACAGAATCAATCACAACCACAACAATGCCAATGGTAAATTTGTAGTGTACGTACAATCTCTAAACAAGCTCATTTCATGGAGAACCATGGGTGCAAGGGTCAGCAGAAACTTCTATAAGGGTCAGCAGAAACTATATTTTAATTCAAAGATGACAACCCCATGCCAACATGCCAAATAAAGGTAGTCAGTACTAGTATGAGGTGCTGATTGTCAACATAGTGGATTTGTTGTGCTAATGGAACATCGTCGTACATATTTGGGACGAAAGTTTTCAAGTAGTGGATATGATAGACCTCATACCCACAATTCTGCAAGTCGTGGTACGTCACGATAACCTCAAAGAGGAGTGGAGCGGTCTGCTTTACATTCACATCAATGGTTGTAAAACTGAAGTTTTTCATTTTGGCCAAAAGATCCACATTCAATAGTATTGCATCGTGGCCACGGGCCGTGTCGAGAAGACCAGTAATGATTTCCATGCGAGTTTCACTCCAATGGAGTTCCAAGGATGGGAAGATGTTAGAGGATTCCAAGAGGATTATTGTTACTAGCCTTGTTTTGAAGACATGAGTCGCATGTCATGCAATACTTACGAACATTGACACTCCATCTTGGCCACCGATAGTGGTCCAAGAGTGCGTGTATTGTCTTTTGAGGTTCCACATAGCCTGCGTCCGGCCGGTCGTAGACTTAGAGATAATCTCGCTTGAAGGTCTCTCGAGTCCGGCACAACTTGTTCTCCATGCCAGAAGACTTTTGCGGCCTCCACCAAACCCTACTTTTCTAGATTCCAAGAATCTTGAAACCAAGATTCCACACAGTATCCCATCCTGATCCAGTTTAAAAAACTATTATAGTGGATAAACTCTCTAGGTGGCTACCGCACATGTGCAGGGGGATCTTGTGTTTTTAGCATTGCTGTCGTAGTGGCCATAAAACAACAACCGACCTTGGTGGTTGCTTTCATTTCCAAAGGTTGACGGCTTAGTAGATTGGCCACCATGATGCGAATAAGAATTGGCTCAGGTATTTGCTCCAACGCGCCTCTCAATTTAGCAGGTTCAGTTGCATTTGGAGAAACACCAATGGGTTATGTTCAGTCATGACCGCCACACCCCCCTCAGTGTCCTTGAAGTAGCAATGCCACATCTTGAGGAGCTCTTGATCCCTTGACGTGTACCATATCTCCACGGGGATGAGCTTCTGGCTCTCATATGAAACTAAGTGACCATTCTGCATGAGGAATGCTCCAATTTCTACCACCGACGCATCACATCGCACCCCCCAGGGTAGCGATGGGTTTGGAAGGGCTAAAACAGGCGTTGTGAATAGAATCTCTTTGATTTGAAAAAGGAATTCTTGTTATTAGATTTCCAGTCTCAAAACACGTCTTTTGTATGAGCCTGGTTAGCGGCGCTACTATGGTCGAATACCCTTGCATAAACTATCGGAAGTAATTTGTAAGACCAAGGAACTACCAAATCTGCCCAACTTTTCATGAGTACACCCAATCCACCATGGATTGGACCTTTTGTGGGTTGACACGCATGCCTTCCTTGCTGACTAGGTGTTTCAGGTATTCTTTGTCATCTTGAGCAAACCTGCACTTTCTCACTTTTGCATGGAAATTTTGTTCCCAAAGGATTTCAAGGACTTCACAAAAATTGTTACTGTGCTCTTCTCTAGAAGTAGAGAAAACCAAGATGTCCTCCAAGTAAACCAAGAAAAACTGGCACAGTTGGTTGGCAAACATTCAGTTCATTTCTCCTTCGAAGGTTGATGGGGCGTTCGTTAGCCCAAAGTACAGAACCCATAATTGATCGTGTCATGTGTGGGTTCGAGACCCTCTTTTGGTTACATCATCTTTCATGATGCGGAGTTGATGGTACCCTTGAGACAAATCCAAAGAATGAAAGACTTTCTCCCCTTCAATTTGGTCAAACAGGTCCTCAGTCCACGGTAAAGTTAATCAGTTCTTCACCGTCGGCTTGTTCAGCACTCGGTAGTCTACGTGACACAAACGTAAGGCAACGCCATCCCTTCCAAAGGATCAAGCACTTTGGTTCAAATCACACCAAAGCCATGTTATTGCGGAAAGAGGGATTGCCCAGCACCACGTTAAATGATTCAATATGTTTGAGTACCTTCAATGTGACACTTTGTGAGTAATCTTGAATGAAAGTGTATGCTACACATGTACCGATCACAAATAGAGTGCGGTTGTCACTCACAAAAATGCGCCATTTCATGGCTCTTTCTTTGGGCCCACTATTCGGGTAAAAACCAAGGCTATCAAAGGATTCATTCCCTCCAGTGTCAGCTAGTACGTTCAAGGGAGCACTAGCTAGGTGTCCTTTGAATTGCATTGTCATATTACCTCTACGTTTATGGGTGAACACACTCAACGACGGCAAGCAAGTTTGTGATAACCACGGAATGTGTATGGCAGACGCCGCAACTACCATGATTCGCCTACCCAACTCCACATCTTATGGGCACGTGTGAACTATCACTAGCATGTTCCAGTCTTTAAATCTTACTGGGTCGAAATTGTCAACCAAAGTACCGTGAACGTGATTCAAATTGTTGTTGTCAGGGTTTTTGCTTCAATCACTGCATCAGATAATCCTAGAAAAGTGATCAGTGTTGCCACCACTAAGCATGTACGATCATGCATATCGTACAGAGATGCAAGGTTAAGTTGGGAACGCTGGTCAGCATTTGTAGAATGAGGCTCAAGAAGAAGGGAGAAAAAAACAGAGAAGTCTGAACTCGTCAAAAACTTTAAATGTTTAACATCCTCATTTGAAATCACACTTGTGATCTAGATATTCCCCTGAGTGGTTCCCATTAACATCACTCATGGGTGGGAGAAAACCCGCCTTGGCCCTGTCCGTTACCACGGCCGGGCTCGTTGCAACAACCGTGGCCCTGTCCACTGCCCTATCCACGGCCTCTTGCTGCACCATCTCCACGAGGTACCAAGGCTGCGGCCAACACCGCGGCTTCTTGCCCACCACCAGCAGCCTGAGGACAATGGACCCTAAGGTGGCCACGATACATATGGATGTGACAGAGCCCGTCGTGGAGGCTGCATTGTGACGCTCACGTGAAGCTTGCATCTCGTCATTGTTGTGCCTACGTTTGTTGTTGAGGACCTTGTGCCCACCAGCCTTCTTTGCTAAAGGGTTTGCGAGCTTCTTGTCCTCGGCCCCAGCCCGCTTTAAGTCTGATCCACCAGCCCCTACAATGTTTATGTGCATGTCGCTGTCCTATTGTGCATGGGCTCTTGGCTGTGCATCACATTATTCTTCTGGGTTCGTTGAACACACTTTGCTTATGTAGTAGCACAACACCCTCTAGCTTGTCCAAGGTTTTCCAGTTGCCGTCGTGGTGGTACTTTCCTTTTGCTTCTCGCAGGCCAGGCCATCACGCAAGTACTCCAGCATCAAGCACTCCGGTTACTTGACGGTCTTGGTCCCATCGCCCACGGTGAAGCTTTCGACTTCATCCACGAATGCGGTGAAATCACTCAAGTAGGCCTGAACGAGCTACCCAGCTACATGAAGTCATTGATATTATAGAAGGCGCATTTTTCCTCCTCACATTGGGTGTACACTTTAGGCATGATAATGCCGAAGGCCTCCTACGGCATGGGCTGCTACTCAAGATATGGCTGCCACGTGCCCGACTCCTTGACCACATGCTTGAAGAGCTTATCTTCAAGCCACGTCGTGGCGAGGTCGCCCCACTGACTGAGTGGTGCTTTGTGAACATGTACGACATGCTCTATGCGATTCAGCTAGTGAGTCAGCTTCATGCCATTTCCAGTGAAGATCTCCACGTTGTGGAGGAACGACGAGCTCATGACCGGCCCAGAAGTCAATGACAAAGGCTAGTCGTCGTTGATGCTGGCGATGGCATCAGCACTTGCAGCCCACTACAATTGCTACCGCATGAGCGGTTGTCACATTGGGGGCTTGCTTCATGAGCGGCCAGGCGCTGTAATTGGCGATCACGGTCAAGGTCCGTGATGCTTTGCCCGAAGTGGGCCAGCAGGTTTGAAAACGCAAACTTCAGGTCCGATGTGTTCAGAGCGTCGGTGATATCCATAAGGGCCTCGACCTCTCCGTGTAACTTTACTCACTACAGGAGGGTAAGGTTCACGTACACGCCTCCAAGTAGTCCCACCTGTGGAGGAAGCTAACATCAACAATGACTCTTGAGTGGGCACTGGTCTGCTCCATTGCGGCCACATCGTAAGGAAGGAGTTTTGCCCCCACTCCTTTTGGTGGTGCCACACCTCCATCGTCGGTGGTGACCTTGATTTGGCCTGCCGCATTGGCAACCAACTCACTAAGCCTCTGGCGGTCAATGCAAGTTGCTTTGGCGATGATGTCGTCTGGCTCCTACTCACGGGAACTTCCTTTGTGGCTTCTTTTGGTGCCTTTGGTGGTGTCGGCATAGTCACTTCTGTCAATAGGTTCACGAGATCCGGTGAGAGTGTTGCCCTTCTTGAGCGATTGACTCAAGTCTGCCACACAAAAATGGTGATAATCATGATCCTTGTCACCTTTGTCCTTGTCGGCGTTATGCTTTGTGTTAGGATCCACGCTTGGGTGGTCCTCCTCGATGTCACCTCATTAACGAACAGCACGAGAGAGAAGTCAACGTGCTTGTTGAACAGTTTTTAGACTTCTACACGCCCCTCAGTTTTGTTGATTTTGGTACCGGTTGCTTTCGGCGGTACGGTTGCCTTTTATTTGGTAGCCCTGCTCACGGCAGCAGCTCCAAAAACTTGGAGTCCGCTGAGGGTGTGAGGTCGTCATCACCTGGCCCTTCTTGGTCTTGGATAGTTCGGCACTTGCCATTCTCTCACCCGTGCAACGAGCATGCGAAGACCATAGTGAGGGTCACACCACGACCTCGGGGAGGTGTTGCCTCCCGAAGTTACCTTCCTCTCATGACCGGTGAGGCCGTGAAAATATTTATTTCTATCTTTTGAGGCTACCACGGTTGGCAAAATCACGTGGTAGAAAAGAACTATTTTTCTGCGCCGCCATGGTTGGCATTATCAAGTGGATTCTAGGAAAAATCCTCATCCGTAACTCACAACACTAGGAAAGCTAGAAAACCTAGGAAGCAACCCAAACTTGAGGACCACTCACATGGTGGAGAAGGGAAGAGAGTAACTCTAACTTAGAGTTCCCACCCTCGCACGCTCCTCCCTCACAACTCTTGCATTCTTTCTTGTCTTCCTGTCATCCTTGGTCTCCCCTTGAGTCCTCTTGGCACGCCTTGCACCTCTTTGGATGCGTGTCCACGACAATAGCGCGGCTTCCAAAAATTCCCAAAGTGCCGCCTTCCTCCTTTTTCGTTTCCTCTTAGGCGGTGAGAGTTCTTGGTCTTATATTTGGGCACTGTCCTAGTTTTCAGTTAAAGTAGGAGAGCGGGAACCTTGAAAAGAGGGATAAAGTTGGTGGTTTGAGGGTAGGCACTCACAACCCCGTCCCCCCAAAATTGAACAAGTCGCCAGGGGGAAGAGGAAGCCTAAAAGAATGAGGAGGATGAAGAAGAGCTCCTCAAGAGCATCCTAACACACTTTTTGGTCCTTGATACGGGTAACAGTAGATGCCGTACCCCCCTTCGACATTTTTTTCACTACTCTTGTAGCTCCTTGCAGCGTTCTTCATATTGTGTAGCCGCACGAACCTTTGGAAAGTTAGTCGGGAGTGTCGTTTAGCTCTGACAACCATTGTAACAACTATGTCTCCATCTCTTGCACTGAGATCGTTGTCAGGCTTCATAGTATAGCAATCTCAGTCTGCGTGAGGGGTTTTTCCCCTCGCAGTAATGAGGAGCAATCGTCATCAATCAGGGAGACTCAAATCTTTCGAGTCTTTGGAGGCCCATTTTTTCTTTTAAACCGCACCCCATTGTTATGGGACCCAATAAAGGGGTGTATACCCCAAACTCCTGGATTCACACGATTTTTTACTCATAAGTCTATTAAAACTGTGCTGATTTGCAGCTTTGATACCTTTTGACGCGACGGTGCAACATGGCCGTGTGCGAGGCAAGCTGGACGAAATCACGCCCACCTTTGAGCCGGTTGCTCATACTCTCTCTTGCTCAACTTCTCCCCTCGTCCATCTCTCCTCAACCGGCGAGGAAAGGAGAGTGTGGGCGAGAGTGCGGGGCCAAGAACTTTACTCATGAATCTTGGTGGCCCCTCGGCCGTTCATTGAGCCCCTAGCTCGATCAGCGGCTGGGGCTGTCCGGCGGATGGCCAGCCGGTCACCTGCCAAGCGTCCGGCCACCCAGCCGGCCAGCTGCCTGTTGGCCGGTGACCAGCGCGTGGCTGGCCACCAGCCAGCCCTCGCTGGCAAGGGTTGGGCGCCAGCCTACCCTCACTTGTCGTGAGAGCGGGGGGGGGGGGGGG
>SZWC01001277.1:157459-172459 GCA_023375785.1 Penium margaritaceum | reverse complement strand
GTCGCCACCGCCGCAGTGAAGGCGGGCGCACACATGCTCAGCTACGCACCGGCAGGCGCTCTCGACGCCGCCGTGCTTGACACCGTCGCCGCACTGTAGGTGCCCCTTGTGCTCGTGTGCACAGCGCCGCCCACTGCCAGCAACGACACCGTTGCTGATGTCGCTCGTGGGTTGGCAGACAGGTTGGCGGCAGCGGAGGCGGCGGGCATCCCACTGTCCAACATCCTGTTGGACGTGGGGCTTGGTTTCTGTGAGGAGCCTGAGCACAGTNCTGAGGGAGGAGCTCGGCAGTCAGAGGGAGGCGCTCCGACACCTGCCGCTTGTGCTGGGGCCTTCACGTAAGAAGTTTCTGGGAAGGATCATCGCAGATGCTGCAGCTGCGAGGGCAGACAATGGCGATGAGGCTGCCAAGGGCGTTGCTGCACCTGCACCGCCGCCGCCCCCTCCTGCTCGGCCGGTGGGCGCGGACAAGGACTGGGCGTCGTGTGCGGCGGCGGCAGCGTGCGTGGGTGGCGGTGCGGACGTTGTGAGGATGCACAATGTGAAAGCAGGACGTGGTGCGGCGGATGTGGCGGCTGCCCTTTGGCGCTGAAACTAGTTTACTCTCTTGTGAGGGTGAGGCATCCGTGCTCCTCATCTCTGTCCTGTAAGCAGTTCCTGCCTGCTGGATCGTAGGAGGGAGCTGACACCTTTTTTGGTGGTGAATGCTTCGTCTTTCGTCTTTTGAGTTGTTATCCAAGTGTTTTGATATTGTGCCCCCCATAACTGTGCACAGATAGTGACACTCTCACTGGGCTCTAGTTGTCTTGATCACCGCATGCATGAATGAGAGAGTTGGCTGGCACTACCTTAAGTTCATGTGAAGAGAAATGCCTTCTTTGTGACTTCATACCAAGGATGATCTTCAGAGTACCGTGTGACTAAATGATATGGACATCATGCCTATGACCATCACCTTGTGACATGAGTTTCATGCCAGGTTTTTCTCGGTTCTCCTATTTACTCTACCGCCACTTTTTGCTAGTGGAAAACTCCTGGGTTCACAGAAATTCATCGCTCTCTTGACATTTGTTGACAGGAAGAATGTCATGGCTCCAACAATCATGCCGCACGCTTGCTCTGTCTTTTGCATGAGGAATGAAAGCAATGCATTCTACAGTGTCCATGCTTGTGCACATACTTGATGCCAAGCCAGCTCACGGTCTAGCACCCATAGTCAAGGGCTGTTACATCAGTTCCAATCGGATTTTGTCCGTATCCAAACTTCAGAATCCAAATCAGAGCCAAAAACTTCGGATCCATATCCGATCCGATCCGATGATTGTGGTGAGATAACGGAATCCGATCCGATACCAAACAAAAGGTTCAGACCATAGTTCGGATCATAGGATATTACGCTCCGACGCCTAGGCGCACCTCGCGTACGCGTGCTCTTCTGCGGCCATGCTCCAGACTCTTCATGACCTCTTTGGCCGCCACCTCCGTGCGGCTTCTGAGATGGAGTTGTTGTGCCCTCTTCGGGAGGATGCCCTGGAGCACTTGCTTGCTTCCATTGTTGCGCGCCTGCCCCCGCTCGGGGTCCTCCGCCAGTGCGCAGGGCAGGGATTGTACCAGCAGCTCAACACGTCCTTCTTCCACTCCCAACATCTACCGTGGCTAGAGGAGGTGGAGATGGTCGGGGCTGCATTGTTCCCGGACGCGTGCAAGGCTATGGTGCGGAGGTTCTTGGTGGTGGGGTCTCGCGGGGCGGCTCTCTGGCTTCAAGCCAGCCTCGCGGGTCCTGCAACCTTCCGCCTCCACACCCAACTTTGGCTGGGTCTGCCACTGGGATACCTCTCTATCCATGGCGATCATGGGCTCCTGCCAGCAGACGTCACGCGCAGTGCGGGGTCTGGACCGATTATTTGTGTCCACCATGCCATGCAAGAGGACTTGGCGTACATTTTACGGGAGAATTTCCTCCGAGCAATGGTGAAGCCGGAAGGGTTGTTGGCGCGGGGGGGCTCCGACCGGATGTCCTTGTGTTTTACTCGGCCCAGGGCATGGACTGGGTTGTGGACGTCACCACGGTGGACACCCAATCGGACAAGGTGAAGGAGGAGGGGCAGGCTCTCCCGTCGGTCGAGGCAGTGAAGGAGAAGCACTACAAGGCCGTCCTTGCACAGCAGCCAGGGTACCAACTGCGCACAGTGGCTTGGGAGACCTTTGGTGGTCTTGGCCCAGATTTTTGGCACTTCGTCTGTAGTCTACCGACGCTACGCCTGGAGAGGGGTCGAGGCAGGTGCAGTGAGGCTGACCAACCGGATTGGTCGGCGCGGGCGGTGTCTTTGTTCGCACGATGGCTCTCCATTGCTGAGATTCGGCAACAATGTCATGTGCTCCGCCACTTCTGCTTGTGCCGTGGTGGCCTGGACCCAAAGTTGCACAGTGTCGCACCTGTTGAGCTGCCGCGGCCGTGGACCCTTGGCCTTCTTACCCTGTCTGACATCTGCTAGACTATGTGGTTGGACGGCGAGGAGAGTCTCCTCAGCCCTTGATGTTTGTTTCCATGCTTTTCCTCTCCACCTTATTGTGCCGTGGGTTGCGCCGTTTGCATGTTCCTTCTCATCAATCAATCTTTAAGGGGGGAATGTAACATTCAGTTAGGATTTGAACGGTTTTTGAATGTTTATGCACATTTCCATACTTCAAGCCTTGGTCGATTGAAGAGATACTATGGTGTGCACCATGTTGAAGTTTTTGGATGGAGGAAATCTATATTCTTTTTAACTTGGACTTTCCATGGTCCTAAGACTAGGTAGTATCCATTTTGATGCACTCTTAAAAATGAAAAATCCAAATCCTATCGGATCAGTCATTATTCCGATCCAATCTGATCTGGCTCTCGTTCGGACGGGTTTTGGATCGGATCCGTCGGGTTTGAAAAAAACGAATTTGACAGTCTTGCAAAGCAACACCGATAGGGGGTGACCCCATCCACTAGCAACTAAGATACAGCTGCCAAGATGTCTTGGGTGCTTGCTTGGGTGCTAGTTTTACACAATCACTAGAGTTTTCTTAATGGGCTGCATCTTTAGCCCGATTTGCATGTTTTGCATCGTGTCTTCACTGATTGGTGCCGGACATGTACATATGACCAGTCATAGCATTTTGCTCAAGAGTCTACAATTCTAGGTTAAAAAAATTCGTATTTGAATACCTTTGCATGAAGCGATAGTTAGAACAATGGTTCTTGGCATGTTCTAGGACAAATTGATACCGCCGCCTGTGTCATCCGCAATGTGCCGAGACAAGATTTTATGTTGTGTGCTTTTCATTTCTCGTTTCTCTCTACATTGATAAGTCATTGCGGTCTATGAGATTTTGGGAGTCTTCATCGATTAATTCTTGTTTTTTCTTACACCTGCTTACTTTGTAATGTATGAACAAATTTGAAAGTGTCACTACGTCAGTGGCAATAAGGCTAGGAAGCTTCCTAGTACTTAGTTATGGAAAAAAAGAAATAATATAGTTATTGCTGAGCTGCGGCACAAAGAAATAGTATTTGCAACATCAGTGAGAGTGACCACAACAGCTGTATCCTGGAAACCATCGTAGTAGACACCGCGAGCACAAAAGTCATTAGCATCTGCGTCGCCACACGGCCAAAAGTGACGGGGTGAGTTACCGCCGTTGTTGTAGCAGTAGTAGCTACAGCAACAAGTTGCAACAGCCTCACTGAGCGACAGCAGCAATAATGGGAAAGAAGAGAAACAACTCAAAGTATCATCTCATGCTAGTGGATGCGAGTAATCAAAACAAGCAATGGTTGTGGCTGGAGCTGGCCTCTGAGGCAAGATGGAGCACCCTGAATCACAAGGCTGTACTGCCACAAGGGGAGGAGGGCTGTCACACTCAGCTGGACCCGCACAGGTGGACTAAGATGAAAATGAAGCTATCAAGGTAGGTGGAAGAAGAACTATGATGGAAACAGGTGTAGAAAGAGGAGCGATGATGGAGTCGTCAAGAATGGGAATGGCGAAAACTAAATGCATGCTCACCTCTCCCGTGGTAGTGTCTCCTTCGGATTCGGAGTTGGTATAAGATCCTCCCCTAGGAAGGGTGTGCAAGATTTTGATAGTGGAAAGCTCATGTTGATAGTAGTGGTGCTTTCCTGCACTGACACTCGCTCCCACATAGCCATCACCTCCCGCTACAGCATTTGTGCACGCTTCTATAATTCAGTGTAAGCTGCCTCAGACATGCGGAGGTACCCCATGTATGCCTTACGTAGGACCAACTCTATCTCACTGGATGCTGCGCACGCCGATTACAGATATGGCAAGTACAACTGGGTCTCTGTTGCAACACTGTCCTCACCTGTCGACGCATTGGATAAAGTTATGCAGAAATGTGCCTTGGCAACTGATCCAATGTCAGTCAAGGCAACTAGCAAACGCATTTAGCGCTCATGCATCATCTCTTTGGGAAGGCTGGTCCCTATCACCCGCTTGATGATGGAATGAGCATCATCACCCAAATGTGTAATGTGTGGCGCTACCCCTCCGCGTAGACGGAAAACTGTAGACTCTGAGAACATGGATGACTCCTAGTGTTGAAGCTAGTCCTCGGGTAGCACCGATGACAAAGTCAAGTCCGTTGTGTCTGATACAGCATATATCCTGGTGATCTCCCGCAATAACACTGTTCTCAAGAATGCCTCCATGTATGGAAGACCACCTAATCCTCTCTACTCGTGCAATGTGGTCGAGGCCGGGCTAGTGTGAGCCTTCTGCACTAACTCCCCCAAAAGTCCGCAAGAGGCATCCCAGGCTATACCGGGTTCCTCTGCCAACACCGGAAGGGCACCGGTCGGCACTGCGAGTGGCACCGCCCAGGAACTTGGGGTCCTTCTGCTCCTGATACAAGCTGATGGTGTAGAACTTCCCGCTCATACCCCGGCGTAGAAGTCAACCTCGATGATGCGCATGTTTCCTACACTGCGACCACTGTCGTGCTGGTGTGATCTTGCTGCACTAACTCCCCTGGCGGTCTGCAAGAGGCATCCCGGGCTATATGGGGCTCCTTTACCACCACCGGATCACCTCCGGTTGGAGCCACAAGTGGTGTCGCCCAAGGACGCTAGGCTTGCACCGCTCCTGATACAATCTGATTTGGTATGACGTCCGGTTCCTGTCCTGGCGTGGATGTTGACGTCGTTGACACACATGTCTCCACCATCAACGCCATGTCTAGATCTGACTCCACGTCATGCGTCAACATCATGGAATCCGGGTCTACATGAGGTGACTCCGCGATGCTCCTCACAAGCGAAGGTGTTGACCCTGTTGATATCGATGTGGCTAGCTGTCCTTGACAGCCACTCTCCCCCTCAACAAGATGAGAAACGGTAGCCCTGGGAGCGGAAAGTCTATCTGATCCCTGTCTAGCACGGCAGGCCGTGCGGCAATAACGACGCTGTGCTCGAGACCGGCCACCGATAAATGAATCAACAGGAGGGAGCATAGTGGCAGAATGAAGGCTCGAGAGAATGGTAGCCACTTGGGATAGATCTAAGGGTGAAGCTCAAGAAACATCCTGAGGCAATGCGGAAGAAGAAGATACACAAGAAGGTAGAAAAGTCGGCGACAGACTCATGGAAGCAGCACGCTCGGTGACGACAAGGTTATACAGCTCCTTCATCTTCCGCTTCAAACCGTGGATCTATGCGAGCATGAGCGCCAGAGGTCCAGTGAGTGGACCCACGAACGTCGGTATCCTAATCCCGTGGAGGACTTGTACTCTCATAAGACCAAAGCCAAGGGAGATGCCAGCCTTGAGGGTGTGTCCACGCGCCAACCGTGTCGTCCATCACCACAGTAGTAACAGGCGAATTCACAAGATGGCTACTTCCATGTCGGCAAACTCATCTCGAGCGCCTTACAATGGGGGTGCAGAGAGAACCTGCTCCTGGCGCTAAAGCACCAAGCCCCATCAGACTACGACTCAGTCAGACACGATCACTGTACCAAGTCGTAGTGCTAAGGTCAACATTTGTGACTTGACCGGACGAGCTACAATGCCACAACACATCCAAAGAAGCATGCGGCTAACCGGCTACAGATGCTGCTGCTACCACTCCTCAACCTACACATGGTGTGACCATTGACACACCCAAAAAGTACTGCGAAAGGTGTGTTAGTCGTCCCTTTTTGTTTTTTATTTTTTTTCTCTTGTTTTTTTCTCTCACCAAACTCTTTGGTGATTTTTCGCATGACCTCTTGCTCAGGAGCTACTCGATTGCCGCCTTTTTTCGGGTGTGGTGGTCCCCCCTTGTCTCCTTCTTGTTTTTTTTTCTTCAGCTTTCCTGATGGATTTTGTCATAGGACAACTCACTGGGGAGTTCCTGGACTATCCTCCACTGTTGGGTGTGACAGTCCTCGCTATTTTTTTTTCTTCTTTTTTTTGCCCCCTAGCCAGCTCTAGTCTGGCTGTCGTACCCAGAAGAATTTTGGGTGCAATCGCTGGCTTGCTCACCAGCAATCTTCGGCCCTGGGCCGGCTGCGCTGCTTCTGCGCTATTGTGCAAGGGCTGCGTAGCACTCACAGCTGCTGCTTCTGCGGGTGCTACCACTGCTGTTGCTTTGCTACTGCTGTAGATTCTGTTTTTGCCCTGATGCAACAGCTCGTAGTACTGCTACTTCTACGGCACTGATGTTGCATGCTGCTTGCATGCGTTGCTATTGCTGTTTTTGCTGCTGCTCGTTGCTACACCCTGCTGCTGCTGCTAGCTGCTGTACCCTGCTGCTAATGCCTTGTTGCTGCGTCCTTGTTGTTGGTGTTGCACGCTGAAACTGTTGCTGCGTACAATTACTGAAGCTGCTGCTGTTGTAGGTGCTAATCCTCCTGCCGTGGCACTACTCACCTATAGCTCACAGTAGGAGGAAATTGCATGGCGATGTCCTTCCCTTCCTTTTATTCTCGTTTCTTTTTCTTTCTTAGGGACTGCCACGTTCGGTGTTTCTCCTCCTGCCGTTGCTACTGCTCTTGCCACCTAGCAGCACCTGCTGCTACACCCGGTCGTTGTGCGCTACTCATAGCCCTTGTGGCATTCGTTTGCAGTCACTTAGCGCCCCCTCATGCTGCTGCGGGCATGGAGCAACATGGCGCATTCTCATTTGCATTTCACCCATTATTCTTCTGTTGTTTCTGCTGCCTCTGCTGCTCACATGCCCCCCTTTGCTCTAATGCCAAGATAGAATTGATTAGAGCATGCAAGCCCATGCAAAAACCACCATGAGCTCTGTGTGTGAGAGGCAGCGAGTGCAGGCTAAATCTGGCTAAGTCTGAAACGCATTAAGAACAAGGTGTACAGTGAGCCCTATTGAGAGCTTCTGTACTGGGGATTGGCAGCTAGCCCATAAGGCCCCGTCATCCCTGTGGTGCTTAAGGGCACGCACAGGGAGTACACGTGTCACAGAACATGAAACCACACAATGGAGGTCTCCCGAGGCACCGAAACAGTCAACCGTGTGCCCGGATCTCGACCGACAAGAAAATGTGCAATGTTTCCCAAACACATCCTGACTCTATAGTGACACATAGGCATTACCGGCCAGCCAGGCTAGGCAAGTTTAGGCCTCCCGAGACGTGAGAACATATTACCAGACGTCCGGGTCTAAGAAACATGCAAGCTATACACGTCTGATCACTAATCAGTGCTGGGTCTCCCGAGGCACTGGCAGAGACCACCAAGTGCCCAGGTCTCAACCTCCCACGATGAACGAGCAGTGTTCAAAATATAGAACCAGCTTCCAGTCTGCACAACACACTTTTTGAGTCTCGGAAGCGACACTAGTACCATCGGGTCTCCTCGTAGCACTGGTGCAATCCATCGGGTGCACGGTTCTTGACCCATCGAGAAAAGTCCCCTAGCTCCCGACCATCCAACCAGGCTGCCGGAACGCATCGGTTGCATTTCGAAGGCACTGTCGTAGGTGCTGGAGAAGTCTCAGGACAGTCCGGAGGCCCATCGTGTTGTTAGGATCTCCACTACCCTGTACCACCAATGTGGGGTATATGGGTAATCTATCTTCATCGCTCGTGACGGGTGGAAGCCACATAAACCAACAAGTGGCACTTCATAGTGGCGGAAGTAGCAAATAGCATCAGTTGCAGTAGCAACCGCATGCAGCAATAGTAGCAAAAGGGCAACAATAGAGGTGGAAGCAATACAATAGTAGCATTGATGTTGTTGCCATGACACCAACAATAGTAGCAACAACTGTAGCACCGCGAAAGTGAAGAAGCACTGTCAGTGGCTCTAACAGCAGGAGATCCAAGGCAGTGGAAGATGGGCTTGTGGCTTGTGCAACAATTCTGTTGTGCACTAGCTGCTACTCATCAGTGCGGTAAAGTAGAACTATTGTGCAGCCATGTAGAAGTTTTGCAGGTTCATGCACAAGTTATGTAGTTTTACGTAGCTCTTGTGTAGCTGCAAGAGGGAGGGGACACGGTCAACCCGGCCCCCACAACCATGCGAACTCCACTTGAGTAAGAAAATAGTCATCTTTGCTAGCTTAAAATACATTGGCATTTTTTTCCAGTTGTCTTTTTGCGAGTATTAAGAATGATGATTTCTTCACTAACATTGCTGATACCAACACTTGTTGGTTCAAAACATCATGTTTCCTAGCATTCCAACTTCTCAACAAATCCTCACTATTCTCAATTCCAACGCCATTAACTTTTGGACCCATAGTAAGTGGCCACATGAAATGAGCCGGAGACAAAGGAGGTCACTGATCCCTCTAGATCCAGCTCCTTGGCAAGCCCGTGAAGCCCACACACTTGGGTGATTGATGTGCTGCAATAATTGCAAGATGAGAGGAGGAGCCATCAGCAAGAGTAGTTGACCCCTCTCTAGTACATCCTGACCTTGTTGTAGAGGTTGCCAAGACTACAACAAACTCCACCACTCGCAGCTAGATCCACACCATTGGGGCAGCCAAATGCATCCATTGGGTCCGCCAGGTAGTAACAGGTTTCTGAGAAGCAGGATTGAGAGGAGGAGTAGGTAGATGCACGGACATGCAAGATTTGCATGCAGCTAGATCGCCTGCACTTCGGCCCACATTAGACACCCATGCTTGCATCAATGACCACAGAATGTAGAAACCCCTCAAAAGGAGTGACTGGAATCTCCTTTTTTTAGCTGGCCATGCCATGGACATTCGCCACAGTGCCTGAGGTTTCCCTCCCTAGGGAGCGGCGGCCAAAGGACTTTGAGACTTTGCCACCGAATTAGGAGAGTGATGCTCGGTTTTCCTGCTGGGAGGTGTGGACTTGCGCAAAGCGGGTGTGGCACTATAAGCTGAGTTGGTACCAAACCGCTGATGCCTACCATGCGCGGTCTACTCTAAGTTGTTTCCCAGGAGATGGGCGTGGACTTGTGGGACGTTGATTGAGCCGGCCCTCGCAGTGGGTGTGAGTTGGCCCTCACTTTGTTCACTAAATGGATACACATGACAAGGGCTACCTGCCTTTGGGAGTTCCACTCCCTGTGCAAGGGAGAGTTAGACTCGACAACAGCATACTGGAGCTGCCTGATGCGCATCTAGAGCCAATTCGGCACTGGCGAATGGTCCAAGCTATGGGTGTTCGACACCATAATGCTTGTTTCACACATGGAGAACACCAACCTCTTCAACTTTGTCCATTGATCCACGCTAGATGAATTCTCTGACTCCCTTGAGCTACTTTCTTGGGCCCAACAGTACTATCTCCAGCGATCAGGGGCCATAGAGGCTGGTTATGCGCATCAGGCCCGCCACTTGGTACTGGTGATGACAATATCCCCGACAAACCCTCTCACTCTTATTTTTTCCACCTCCACTTCTTCTTTGTCTGCTCCTTCTTCCCCGTCCACATCAGCACACAGCATGACTGTTGCCACATAGGAGAAGAAAGGGAAAATGAAATACGGTAAGGATCATCAGCACGAGCAACAATAGTAGTAGCAACCTACCAGCAATGGCAGTGGATGCTCTGTCCACTACAACATGTGTATCATCTCTCATTGTTACACAAAGTGCTAGCAGCCCTTGTATTGGAGCCGGATGGTTCTTGGCCTCCATGTTGTGCATGCCTGCTAGGCAACACGCAACACCACACAGCCAGGTTGCACGGCGACGGTGACAACAGTCAAGCCTTTTACTACTGTGGGTTGGACCAGAGGCATGGACTCTCGGGACCGCATGATCATGAGCTTCATTGGCTACTAGCGCTTTGCACTAAAGGCGGTGGGACAGTGTTGTCAACAGTCGGGCAGACCCTTAACAGCATGTCATATTGTGTTTGTTGTCCGTTCTAACGAGTCGAGTCTCCAGCTCCTGCTCTGAAGTCATCGTCGGAGTTCGCAGAATGGCGTTCTCAGTCCGCGTCAGGGGTTTACCCCCTTTGCAAGACTGAGGGGCAATCTTCATCAACAACCCAGAGCAGGGAGACTCGAATACATCGAGTCTCCAGAGGCCCATTTCCGTTTTTAACCAAACCCCTGGTTCTGGGACCCAAACCGGGGGTTTTTACCTCGAACTCGTGTGTTCGCATGGCTTATTCCATTTGTTTTATGTCGAAATTCATCCTAAACGAACTTCCACTTTCATTTTTGTTGGGAAAGGAGCCATCCGGCTCACTTTCAGGTCCACAGGAGCAAGTTCCAGGAAAGTACCAGATGCCTGCTCCGATAGTCGATCCGACTTAACCATTAAAAAGATGAGGTGGCAAAATGTCTACGGTCCAAGTTTGAGGCCGATCCAACGGTCGGATTGGGAGATATAAATTTTCGTAGTTTCCGAGGTCATCGACCGTCGATATCCGGGTGACCATGGGCGATGGCTCCATGCCTTAGCCTGAGAAAAGAAAAAGGCAAGAGGTCCAGGGTCAAGACCTGATGGGAGAAATATCCAAAAAGGTCCGCGGTCTTAGGATTGCCTTGTCAGAGTGTGCTGACTAGGATAAAGGTACCTCTCCTTACTTTTAAGGTGAGGTGAGATCCTTGTGTGCTAGCCATGGACACATGGCGATTCTCCATGGGTTTGTGGGTTATGTGACCACTAGGAGTGTGCCATGAGAGCATTCTCTAGCTCTCTAGGTCGTGTGTGAGTGGCCAGTCTGATTGCTAGGCTGATTTCCTCCCTTGTGTGAGATTATGGACTCTAGTGTGTGAGCCTTAGCCTCCATGGCTAAGTGGTGTGGCTTGTGAGAAGGGCTGACTTGCCCAAGCTCTAGCTCTATATGTACTCCATCATTTTGAGTGATTGAACAACCATTCTTCAGCACAAGTGATGCCCTTCCAATCAAACATGCTCGCTGCTCCAAGGCTCCCTCTCTCCTCAAGTTCCAACATTTGGTATCAGAGCCAAGTTCTGCCACTTCCAGCCAGGACAGGCCGTCACTTTGAAAGTGACGGGTTGGGTTAAAAACTTCACCAGATATGACAATCGACCACAGGATCTTCAAGTTCAATAGACAAGCTTTACAACGAGCCCAACATCGCAAAGATCCAACGGTCGGATTGGGAGTTATGCTCAAAACGAGGTCGGCCAGCGCTACACTCTCCTCTATGAGTAAGACTGTCGCCTTGTGATGACCATAACTCTCTTGTTTCTTTGTCACATTTAAAAAGTGGCACATGCGAATTGTAGTATTTTTTCTAAGCTTTCCATTGGTGCAAAAATATTTGCATTCCATTGATTCGTTTGGGAGAAACGTCGTTTACAAACTGGCTGGTCTGAGTTGGAGTAGGAGCAGAAGCATACCCTGTTTTCAAGAGGGCATATCTTTTGAAATCCCCTGTTGATGACCCTGTTTTATGGGTCGATCTGAAAGGTTTTGAGCTGAATTTTCCAGTGGTGGGCTCAGTTTTTTAAAATTCCCAGTCTGCTGGCATCTACAGTCCATTTTCTGTCAGACAGATTTCTGGCAGAAGCAGCAGCAGAAGCAGGGGTAGCGCCGCCATCCAAGGGCAGCGCTGAGCATCACCAAGGCTCAAAATGGCAGCAGCTGGCGTTGTGACAGCAGCCCAGCCTTTGGAGAGGCTGGAGGGACGCGCCAACTTCACGTTTTGGAAGATCCGTACCCGCCTCCTTTTGGAGGAGAGGGGCTTGTGGGAGGTGGTGAGCGGCAACGAGCCGGCTCCAGTTCCACAGGCAAAAGGCATCACCGCAGCGCAGGTGGTGGCGGGGAAGACGCCGCAAAAGGGTGCAGCTGATGCGGGTTCTTCTGTAGCTGTACCTACGGCGTATGAGGAGTGGAAGAAGAAGGACAGGCAGGCCTACAGGTTGCTTGTCAACACCATCTCCAACCCGCATCTTCAGTACGTGAGTGACAAGGCTACTGCAAAGGAGGGGTGGGACACGTTGTGCAAGAAGTATGAGAGCAAGGATCCTGCATTCCTCATGCTTTTGGAGGAAAAGATGATGGCGCTGAAAATGCAGGGTGGTGAAGGGATGGAGGCGTATCTGGACAGGGCAAAGGAGCTGGCGAAGCAGCTGAGAGCGGCCGGCAACCTTGTGGAAGAGACGCGCTTCATCCTCCTCTTGCTGAGAGGACTCCCAACCAGCTACGACACGGTACGAGGGACGCTGGAGTGCCAGCCAACTCTCGACCTCGACTTCATCTGCACACACCTGGTGCAGGTGGAATTGTGTTGCAATGCAGCAAAGCGCAATGGCGGCAGCAGCAGTGAAGCAGCTTTCATGGCCATGGGCTCACGCAACCACCAGCAGCAGCAGTCTGGGCAGCAGAGATGCAAGAAGAAGGGCAAGTGCCACTATTGCCAGAAAGAGGGGCACTACAAGAAAGAGTGCTTCAAGTTCAAGAGGGACCAGAAGGAGCAGCAGTAGCAGCAGCAGCAGCAAAAGCAGCAATCTCCACAGCAACAGCAGCAGCAGTCACAGCAACGCCAGCAGCAGCAACAACAGCAGCAAAACCAGACAGGCGTGCGCCATTTTGGCAACATGAACGTTGCTAAGGAGGTGCGCGACCGCCTCTTCATGGCGAAGTCTGACATGTCGCAGAAGGAAAAGGCGGATCTGGCGTGGTACAAGGACTCGGGGTGTACCAAGAGTCTGACGCACCACAAGGAGTGGTTCACGCAGCTGGTCTCCATTCCCCCCCATCCGATTGCTTTAGGTGATGATCGGATGGTGTATGCTGAGGGGATTGGGATTGTGGAGATGTGGTTGGAGACCCCGCGTGGCATTGAAGTGGGAGTATTCCATGGCGTGCTGTATGTGCCTGATGCTGCGTTCAACCTTCTCTCAGTGTCCTCTCTCACCAACACAGGACTGCGCGTCGTTTCTGACGTAATTATGGCTACATCCTCGACAAGGAAACAGGAGAGGAGTTGGCCAAGTCGGTGAAGGAGGGCGACATGTACCGCCTGCTGGGGGCGACCAAGATCCCGCGTGAGCAGAGTCTTGCAGCAGTGGTGCAGGCGACAGATGGCGAGATCTGGCATGCGCGCTACGGCCACATCGGCATGCACACCTTGCAGCAGCTTCAAGCAAAACAGATGGTGCGTGACCTGCCTACCATCTCTAACTTTGCGCAGCAGTTATGCATCGGCTGTTTGGAAGGGAAGCAACATCGTGAGGCGTTCTCTGGAGCAGGGGAGCGTGCAAAAGAGGTGTTGGAGCTGGTCCACACGGACTTGTGTGGACCGATGCAGACCCAGAGCTTTGGAGGCTGTAGGTATTTTCTCACCTTCATTGATGATTTCAGCCGTTACACTGCTGTCTACTTCCTTTCCTCCAAGGACGAGTGCTTTGACAGGTTCAAGGAGTTCAAGGCCATGGTGGAGAACCAGACTGCCAAGAAGATCAAGGCGCTGCGCAGTGATCGCGGTGGAGAATACCTAAGCAAGGAGTTCTAGGACTACCTCGCAGCAGCTGGCATCAAGGCGTAGCGTACCGCGCCGTACTCGTCGCAGCAGAATGGGGTAGCAGAACGCGCCAACCGTACCATTGTGGAGTCGGCGCGCTCCATGCTGCACGCGGCCCGGCTGACCTACGACTTCTGGGCTGAAGCCGTGAGCACTGCGGTCTACATCAAGAACCGCAGTCCAACCAAGGCCCTGGAGCAGATGACGCCGTACGAGGCGTGGTTTGGCAAGAAGCCGAGCGTGGGTCATCTTCGCGCGTTTGGCAGCTTGGCGCACATGCACGTGCCAAAAGAGAAGCGGCAAAAGTGGGACGCGAAGAGTGCGCAGATGCTGATGATTGGCTATGACGTGGCAAGCAAGGCGTATCGCCTCTACGAGAGGGATACATGCCACGTCATCATCTCCAGGGATGTTGTCTTCAACGAGAGCAACGTCATCGGCACCAACATCGTGTGTGAAGAGGCGGCAGAACCAGCAGCTGACAAGACAGTGGGAGCAGAAATTCTTCCGGACCCAGTTTTTCTCGATCTTTCCTCTACTGTGACAGTGGGAGAATCACTCTACTCTCCCATGTCTGATGTTGCACATACAGCAGCCTCATCGGCAGAAGCAGAGGAGGGAGATGTAGCACCACCAGCAGCAGCAGTTGTGCCAGCAGCACCGCGCCAGCCGCCCGCTAACGCTCAAGCACCAGGTCGCAGGTACCCTCTTAGGGTGCGTTACAAGCCTGGTGAGCGCGACCATTTCTGGATGCTGCAGAAACCAGAATAGATGAACGTCGCAGTTGTAGCAGATTCAGATGAGCCAACGTCATACAAGGAGGCCATGGCTGCACCGGATGCAGCAAATTGGGCGCAAGCCGTGCAGCAGGAGATACAGTCGCAGCTGGACAACGGCACGTGGGAGCTGACTGAGCGTCCACCAGGACGTAAGGTGATCAAGTGCAAGTGGGTGTTCAAGAAGAAGCGAGGAGCAGATGGTAACCTGGAAAAGTACAAGGCGAGGCTGGTCGCCAAGGGCTACTCGCAGCAGGAGGGCATCGACTACACAGAAACTTTTGCCCCTGTTGCAAAGTTT
>SZWC01001277.1:132053-151167 GCA_023375785.1 Penium margaritaceum | reverse complement strand
CACCTTCCAGTCTTTAAATTTCACTGGGTCGAAATTGTCGACTAAAGGTACTGTGAATGTGATTGAACTCATCGCTTTGAGGGCGTTTGCTTCAATAACTGTGTTACACAACTCTTGCACAGTGGTTGGTGTCACCACCACTAAGCAGGTTCGGTCATGCATCTTGTCTGGTGATGTAAGATTTAGTGGGCAATGTCGATCAGCAAGTGCAAAATGAGGTTCAATGAGAGGGGAGAAAACAACAGAGAAATTTGAACTCGTCAAAAACTCAAATTGTTTAACATCCTCGTCTGAAAACATGAACTCACACTCGTGATCCAGTTTTACCCCTGAGTGGTCCCCACTGACGTCATTCAGGGGTGGGAAAAACCCGCCCCACGGCCCTGTCCGTTACCACGGCCGGGCCCATTGCCGCGACCACGGCCTTGTCCGCGGCCTCCTCCTGCACCATCCCCACGAGGTGCTGCTGCTACAGCTAGCGCTGCGGCCTCTTGACCACCAGCAGCCTCAGGGCACAGAGCCCTAAAGTGGCCCGGCTGCATGCAGTTATGGCAGAGCCCTTCGCGGAAGGCTGCGTTGCGACGCTCACGCGCCGCCTGCAGCTCGTCACTCTCGCGGCTGCGCTTGTTGTTGGGACCCTTGTGCCCACCAGCCTTCTTGGCTGGAGGGTTTGTAGGCTGGTTGCCCTTGGCCCTGCCTCGCTGTCCGGCTGACCCACCAGCCCCTGCAGCGTCCACGCGCATGTCGCGCCCCTGATGTGCACGCGCGTTTGGCCGTGCATCAGAGTAGTGTTTCGGGTTCGCCGAATACACTTCGCTCATGTAGTCGCGCAACTCCCTCCATCTTGTCCAAGCTTGGCCAGTGGCTGTCGTGGTGGTCTTGTCCTTCAACTTCTCGCTGGTGAGACCATCACGCAAGTACTCCAGCAGAATGCACTCCGGGTACTTGAACGTTTGAGTTCCATCGCCCTCGGTGAAGCTTTCGGCTTCCTCCACGAGTGCGGTGGACTTGCTCAAGTAGGATTCGAGGGAGTTGCCCAGCTGCCTGAAGTCCTTGATCTTGTGGAAGGCGCGCTGCGCCTCCTCATGTTGGGTGCACTTCTTGCGCATGATCGCGCAGAAAGTCTCCCACGGCATGGGCTGCCACTCGAGGTGCGGCTGCTGTGCAGTCCACTCCTTGACCACGTACTTGAAGAGTTTGTCTTTGAGCCGCGTCGTGGCAAGGTCGCCCCACTGGCTGAGTGGAGCCTTGTGGACACATAGAACGTGCTCCATGCGGTTCAGCCAGTCGGTCAACTTCACGCCCTTCCGGAAGATCTCCACACTGTGGAGGAAGGACGTGTTCATGACCGACCCCGAAGTCGTCGAGGTAGGCAAGTCGTCGGTGCCACCGGCAGTGGCATCCGCAGCTGCGGCACGCTGCCCTTCCTGCTGCATCCGCACCTGGGTTACGCTCTGCAACGCCTTGTCGAGGTCGTTGCATCGGCGGCTTGCCTCATGGGCGGCCAGGCGCTGCAGCTGGCGATCACGGTCAAGGTCCGTGATGCTCTGCCCGACGTGGGCTAGCAGGTTGGCGAACGCGAACTTGAGCTCTGATGTCGTCAGAGCATCGGCGGTAGCCTCCAGGGCCTCGCGTTGTCCGTGCACCCTTACCCACTACAAGAGGGTACGGTTCGCGTACACGCCTCCAAGGAGTCCCACCTTTCGGAGGAGACTGTCGTCGGCGACGACGCTCGAGTGGACGCTGCCCTGCCCCATTGCGGCCACATCGTAGGAAGGGGGGTCCGCCCCCACTCCTTCGAGTGGTGCCGTATCTCCACCGTCGGTGGTGATCTTGAGTCGGCCTGCCACCTCAGCAGCAAACTCCGCAAGCCTATGACGGCCATCGCGAATTGTCTTTGCGGCTTCGTCGTCCAGCTCGTTCTCGCGGGAACTTCCTGTGTGACTGCTTTCAGCGCCCTTACTGCTCTCGGCAGTCTCGCTGCCGTCGGCAGCTTCTGGCGATGCGGCGGGCACCTTTTCCTTCTCGAGCAATTGGCTCGAGTTCGCCGCACGACGATGGCTATGGTCGCGATCCTCATCGCCTTTGCCATCGTCGGCGTCGTGCTC
Organism: Penium margaritaceum; assembly: GCA_023375785.1. NCBI lineage: Eukaryota > Viridiplantae > Streptophyta > Zygnematophyceae > Desmidiales > Peniaceae > Penium > Penium margaritaceum. The sequence goes on along the minus strand of SZWC01001277.1, from coordinate 149,059 downwards.
TTCGTCGGGGTCCTCCTCTGGAAGATCCTCCTCCATCGCGTCGTCCGTCGCGTGGGGGTCGCCCATGTGCGCGTCGACGTGCTCGTCGAGCACCTTTGCGGCCCCCGCACGCTTCTCGGTGTCGCCGAGGTTGGCGTCGGTTGCCTTAGGTGGCACGGTTGCCTTAGGCGGTGCGGTTGCCTTAGGCGGCACGGTTGCCTTAGGCGTGTACGGTTGCCTTTGGGTTGGCAACCGTGCTCGCGGCGGCGGCTCCCAAAACTTGGAGTCCGCCAAGGACGTGTGGTGAGCACGTCACCACCTTGCCCTTGTTGGCCTTAGACGGTCCGGCACTTGCCATCTCGTCGCTTGTGCAACTAGCACGTGAAGATCGTTGTGAGGATTACGCCACAACGTTAAGGAGGAATTGCCTCCCACAAACTCCTTGCTCTCACGATCGGTGAGGCAATTGTAAATTCAATTTCTATTTTCCTAGGCCGCCACGTCGGCACAAGGTCGTGGTCATTCTTTGTCTTAGCTTTGTGAGCGGTACTCACACAAGAAGTGTGAGTACCGCTCACAAAGCTAAGACAAAGAATGCGGGAGGAATTACACAATTCCTAGCAACTCCTCCAATCCTTCTTCGAACTTCTTATCTTCTTCCTATCTTCTTGTCTTCCTTGGCCTCCTCTTGAGTCTTCTTTGCACGTCTTGCACCCCTTGGCGGCATCCTCCTTGAGCCGGCGACGTTGGGGGAGCCGCCAAAAATCCCCAAGGCGGCACCCTCCTTCTTTTTAGGGTGCTCTCAGGTCGTGAGAGTCCCTAAGCTTGGGGAGGGATGCTGTCCCAATTTTTTGGATGAAGGAGGTTTGAAGGAGCCTTGAAAATGAGGAGGATTTGGTGGTTTTAGATGTGGGAACTCCCCAACCCGCCCCAAGAAAATCCTCCTAGCCCCCTGGAAGTGTGGAGAGGCTGGAAGGAAGTGGCTCCACCAAGTAGAAGTTTTTTCCAACTCTGCAACGCACTTTACGGTGCTTCAATCCGTGAAGCATGGATGCCGTAGTCCCTTCTGGAGTTTCTGCTGCTGCTTGCAGCTGCCGGCGGCGTTTTATATCTGACATAGCCGCCGTTTCCGTCGAACCCTTAGTCGCGAGGGTCGTCTGGCTCTGAGAACCATTGTAACAAGTCGAGTCTCCAGCTCCTGCTCTGAAGTCGTCGTCGGAGTTCGCAGAATGGCGTTCTCAGTCCGCGTCAGGGGTTTACCCCCTTCGCAAGACTGAGGGGCAATCGTCATCAACGACCCAGAGCAGGGAGACTCGAATATTTCGAGTCTCCGGAGGCCCATTTCCGTTTTTAACCAAACCCCTGGTTTTGGGATCCAAACCGCGGGTTTTTACATCGAACTCGTGTGTTTGCACGAGTTATTCCGTTTGTTTTATGTCGAAGTTCGTCGTAAACGAACTTCCAGCTTCGTTTTGTCGTTCTGGCGTGAAATCGTCGCGTACGAGGCACGTTGGCGACTTCGCGCCAGCAATTTTGACCTCACCCTCTCTCCCCCTATCCCTCGTCCTCTCTTGCTCGTTTGCAAGGAGGGCGAGGGGGGGGCGAGGGCATGAGGCCACGAGGCCTCCCCCTTGAGGCCCTCGTGGCCTCTCAGCCGCTGATAGGGCTGAGGCCGCGATCGGCGGCTGGTGGCTGGCCGGCCGGTGGCCGGCCGGTCACTTGGCCGGCCGCCGGCCGTCCAGCCGGCCAGCAGCAAGCTGGCTGGCGGCCAGCAAAGTGCTGGCCGCCGACCAGCCCTCGCTGACGCGAGGGCTTGCCGGCGAGGGGTGGTTGCGCAATTTTGACCTCACCTTAGGGGGAGAGAGGGTGAGGTCAAAATTGCACAACCACCCCTCGCTTCAGTGAGGTGGGAGGGCCGAACCGGCCCTCCCGCTTCATCCGTGATGATTCTTGTAGGGGAGTTGAATTGCCTTGTGATGAGGATGGACCTAAGGATACGGACTAGATTAAGGACTTGCAGGTCACCAATTTTTGTCGTCTAGCTTAAGAAACCTATCCTCCTGTACTCCCACTCTTCACCAATGAAGAGGATACCACTGGATACCAGCCAATGTTCTACTGTGTAGACTTGTACACCGAGTGGTTCACCACAAACTTTGCCCGTGCTAGGAATTTTTCCCACTCAGCCATAGAAAGGTCCATGTACATGTGGAGAATCTTCTCTAAAATGCAATTCATGCGCTCTGTTTTTCCATCACTTTCAGGCGAAAACGCTGTCGAAATTTGTGAGTTGCTGCCGAGTTTTTCCATCACTTGTGCATCTTTTCCAGAACTTACTAAAACGTTTCTAACTTGATCATAGATAATGAGCAACAGCAAGTCATGATACTTCACGATCACCTCAAAGAAGAGTGGAGCGATCTCCTTTACAGTCACATCAATGGTTGTAAAACTGAAGTTTGTCATTTTGGTCAGAAGATCCACAACCAATAGTATTCCATCGTGGCCACGGGCCGTGTCGAGAAGACCAATAATGATTTCCATGCGAATTTCACTCCGATGGAGTTCCAAGGATGGGAAGATGTTAGAGGAGTCCAAAGGTTTTTTGTTACTAGCCTTGTTTTGATGACATGAGTCGCATGTCATGCAATACTTACGCACACCGACACTTCATCTTGGCCACCGATAGTGGTCCAAGAGTGCATGTATGGTCTTTCGAGGTTCCACATAGCATGCGACCGGCCGGTCGTAGACTTAGAGATAATCTTGCTTGAAGGTCTCTCGAGTCCGGCACAACTTGTTCTCCATGCCAGAAGACTCTTGCGGCCTCCACCAAACCCTACTTGCCTAGATTCCAAGATTCTTGAAACCAAGACTTTAGACAGTATCCCATCCCGATCGTGTCTACAAAACTATTGTAGTGGATAATTTCTCTAGGTGGCTACCGCACATCTGCAGCGAAAGCTTGTATTTCTAGCATTGCTGTCGTAGTGGCCATAAAACAATAACCGGCCTTGGTGGTTGCTTTTATTTCCAAAGGTTGACGACTTAGTAGATCGGCCACAATGATGTGAATAAGAAACGGCTCAGGTATTTGCTCCAACGCGCCTCTCAATTTAGCAGGTTCGGTTGCATTTGGAAAAACACCAATGGGTTATGGTCAGTCATGACCGCCACACCCCCCTCAGTGTCCTTGAAGTCAGAATGCCACATCTTGAGGAGCTCTTGATCCCTTGACGTGTACCGTGCCTCCACAGGGATGAGCTTATGGCTCTCATACGCAACTAAGTGACCGTTCTGCATGAGGAATGCTCCAATTCCTACCACTGACATATCACATCACACCCCCCCGGGTTCAATGGGTTTGGAAGGGCTCAAAAAGGCATTGTGAATAGAATCTCTTTGATTGGAGAAAGGAATTCTTGTAGTTACATTTCCAATCCCAAAACATGTCTTTTTTTAGCCTGGTTAGCAGCGCTACTATGGTAGAATACCCTTGCATAAACTATCGGAAGTAGTTTGTAAGACCAAGGAACTATCAAATCTGCCCAAATTTTCATGACTGCACCCAATTTATCATGGCTTGGACCTTTTGTGGGTTGACACGCATGCCTTCCTTGCTGACTAGGTGTTTAAGGTATTCTTTGTCACCTTGAGCAAACGTGCACTTGCTCACTTTTGCATGGAACTTTTGTTCCCAAAGGATGTCAAGGACTCCGCGCAGATGTTTGATGTGCTCTTCTCCATGAATAGAGAAAACCAAGATGTCCTTCAAGTAAACTGAGAAAAACTGGCCGAGTTGCTTGGCAAACATTTAGTTCATTTCTCCTTGGAATGTTGATGGGGCGTTCGTTAGCCCAAAGCACAGAAGCCAGAATTAATCGTGTCATGTGTGCGTTTGAGACGATGTTTTTGGTACATCATCTTTCATGACGCGGAGTTGATGGTACCCTTGATACAAATCCAAAGAATGAAAGACTTTCTCCCCTTCAATTTGGTCAAACAGGTCCTCAGTCCACGGTAAAGTTAATCAGTTCTTCACAGTCGGCTTGTTCAGCACTCGGTAGTCTACGTGACACAAACGTAAGGCGACGCCATCCCTTCCAAAGGATCAAGCAGTTTGATTCAAATCACACCAAAGCCATGTTATTGCGGAAACAGGGATCGCTTAGTACCACGTCAAATGATTCAAGAAGTTTGAGTACCTTTAATGTGACACTTCGTGAGTAATCTTGAATGAAAATGTATGCTACACATGTACTGATCACAAATAGAGTGCAATTGTCACTCACAAAAATGTGCCATTTCAAGGCTCATGCTGTGGGCCAAATATTCGGGTAAAGCCAAGGCTACCAAAGGATTCATCCCCTCCAGTGCCAGCTAGTACGTTCAAGGGAGCACAAGCTACGTGTCCTTTGAAATGCATTGTCGTGTTACCTCTACTTTTATGGGTGAACAGGCTCAACGACGGCAAGCAAGTTTGGGATAAACACGGAATGTGTATGGCGGACGCCACAACTACCATGATTTGCCTACCCAAGTCCACATCTTATGGGCACGTGTGAATTGTTGCTAGCACGTTCCAGTAATTAAATCTGACTGGGTCGAAATCATCGACCAAATGTATCGTGAACGTGATTAAAATCATCGTTGTCGTTGTTTTTGCTTCAATCACTGCATCAGAAAACTCTAGAAAAGTGATCAATGTTGCCACCAGTAAGCATGTACGATCATGCATACTGTCCAGAGATGCAAGGTTAAGTTGGCAATGCTGGTCAGCATGTGTAGAATGAGGCTCAAGAAGAAGGGAGAAAAAAACACATAAGTTTGAACTCGTCAAAAACTTAAAAATTTTAACATCCTCATTTGAAAACATGAAATCCCACTCGTGATCTAGATAAGCCCCTGAGTGGTTCCCATTAACATCACTCAGGGGTGGGGGAAAACCCGCCTTGGCCCTGTCCGTTACAACGGCCGGGCTCGTTGCGGCAACCGTGGCCCTGTCCACTGCCCTATCCACGAACTCCTGCTACACCATCTCCACGAGGTACCAAGGCTACGGACAACGCCGCGACTTCTTGCCCACCACCAGCAGCCTCAGGAAAATTGACCCTAAGGTGCCCACGATGCATATGGATGTGGCAGAGCCCGTCGCGGAGGCCGCATTGTGACGGTCACGTGAAGCTTGCATCTTGTCATTGTTGTGCCCACGTTTGTTGTTGGGGACCTTGTGCCCACCAGCCTTCTTTGCTAAAGGGTTTGCGGGCTGCTTGTCCTTGGCCCCAGCCCGCTTTCCGTCTGATCCACCAGCCCCTACAACGTTTATGTGCATGTCGATGTCCTATTGTGCATGGGCTCTTGGCTGTGCATCACATTATTCTTCTGGGTTCCTCGAATACACTTAGCTCATGTAGTAGCACAACACCCTCTAGCTTGTCCAAGGTTGGCCAGTTGCCGTCGTGGTGGTATTCTCCGTTTGCTTCTTGCAGGCCAGGCCATGACACAAGTACTCCAGCATCAAGCACTCTGGTTACTTGACGGTCTTGGTCACATCGCCCTCGGTGAAGCTTTCGACTTCATCCACGAATGCGGTGAACTCATTCAAGTAGGCCTAAACGAGCTACCCAGCTACATGAATTCTTTGATACTATGGAAGTCGTGTTTTGTCTCCTCACGTTGGGTGCACATTTTAGGCATGATAATGCAGAAGGCCTCCTACAGCATGGGCTGCTACTCAAGATGTGGTTGCTACGCGCCCGACTCCTTGACCACATGCTTGAAGAGCTTGTCTTCAAGTTGCGTCATGGCGAGGTCATCCCACTGACCGAGTGGTGCTTTGTGGACACGCACGACATGCTCTTTGCGATTCAGCTAGTTAGTCAGCTTCATGCCCTTTCAGAAGATCTCCATATTGTGGAGGAACGACGAGTTCATGATTGGCCCTGAAGTCATCGGCATAGGCTAGTCTTCGTTGCTGCTAGCAATGGCATCAGCACTTGCAGCCCACTACGATTGCTATTGCATGAGTGGTCGTCGCATTAGGGGCTTGCTTCATGAGCGGCCAGGCACTGTAATTGGCGATCATGGTCGAGGTCGTGATGTTTTACCCGGTGTGGGCCAGCAGGTTTGCAAACGCAAACTTCACGTCCGATGTTGTCCGAGCGTCGGCGATATCCATAAGGGCCTCGACCAGTCCGTGTAACTTTACTCACTACAGGAGGGTATGATTCACATACACGCCTCCAAGTAGTCCCACCTCTGGAGAAGGCTAACGTCAACGGTTACTCTCGAGTGGGCGCTGGTCCGCTCCATTGCAGCCACATCATAAGAAAGGGGTTCTGCCCCCACTCCTTTTGGTGGTGCCACACCTCCATCGTCAGTGGTGACCTTGAGTCGGCCTGCCACCTCGGCAACCAACTCACTAAGCCTCTGGCGGTCAATGCAAGCTGCTTTGGCGATGATGCCATCCGGCTCCAACTCGCGGGAACTTCCTATGTGGCTGCTTTCAGTGCCTTTGGTGGTGTCGGCACAATCACTACTGTTAATAGGTTCACGAGATCCAGTGAGAGGGTTGCCCTTCTTGAGAAATCGACTCAAGTTTGCCACATGAAAAGGGTGATAATCATGATCCTTGTCGCCTTTGTCCTTGTCTGCGTCATGCTCTGTGTTAGGATCCACGCTTGGGTGGTCCTCCTCGATGTCGCCCCATTGACGAAGAGCACAAGAGAGAAGTCAACGTGCTTGTCCAACAGGTTTTTGACTTCTACATGCCCCTCAGTTTTGTGGACTTGGGTACCGGTTGCCTTCGGCGGTACGGTTGCCTTTGATTTGGTAGCCCTGCTCACGGTAGCAGCTCCCAAAACTTGGATTCCGCTAAGGGTGTATAGTGAGGTCGTCACCACCTGGCCCTTGTTGGTCTTGGACAGTTTGGCACTTGCCATTCTCTCACCCGTGCAACTAGCATGCAAAGACCATTGTTTGGGTCACCCCACAACGTTGGGGAGGTGTCGCCTCCCAAAGTTACCTTCCTCTCATGACCAGTGAGGCCAAAAAAAAAATTGTTTCTATCTTTTCAGGCTATCACGGTTGGCAAAATCACGTGGTAGAAAAAAACTGTTTTTCTGTGCCGCCATGGTTGGCATTATCAAGTGGATTCTAGGAAAAATCCGAATCCGTGACTCACGACAGTAGGAAAGCTACAAATCCTAGAAAGCAACCCAAACTTGAGCACCACTCACATGGTGGAGAAGGGAGGAGAGTAACTCTAACTTAGAGTTCCCACCCTCTCGCGCTCCACCCTCACAACTCTTGCCTTCTTTCTTGTCTGCCTGTCATCGTTGGTCTCCCCTCGATTCCTCTTAGCACGCCTTGCACCTCTTTGGAGGCGTCTCCACAACAATGGCGCGGCCTCCAAAAATTCCCAAAGTGCCACCTTCCTCCTTTTTCTTTTCCTCTTTGGCGGTGAAAGTTCCTGGTCTTATGTTTGGGAACTGTCCTAATCTTTGGTTAAAGTAGGAGATCGGGAACCTTGAAAAGAGGGATAAAGTTTGTGGTTGGAGGGTAGGCGCTCACAACCCCGTCCCCCCAAAGTTGAACAAGTCCCCAAGGGGGAGGGGAAGCCTAGAGGAATGAGGACGATGAAGAAGAGCTCCTCAAGAGCATCCTAACACATTTTTTGCTCCTTGAAATGGGTAACAGTAGATGACGTATCCCCCTTTGACAGTGTTTTTTACTACTCTTGCAGCTCCTTGCAGCGTTCTTCATATTGTGTAGCCGCTCGAACCTTTGCAAAGTTAGTCAGGAGTGTCACTTAGCTCTGAGAACCATTTCAACAACTATGTCTCCATCTCTTGCACTGAGTTCGTTGTCAGACTTCATAGTGTGGCAATCTCAGTCTACGTGAGGGGTTTTTCCCCTCGCAGTAATGAGGAGCAATCGTCATCAATTAGGGAGCCTCAAGTCTTTCGAGACTTCGGAGGCACATTTTTGTTTTAAACCGCACCCCATTGTTCTGGGACCCAATAAATGGGTGTATACCCCAAACTCGTGGGTTTGCACTAGATTTCATTAAGAAGTCTATTGAAACTGTGCTAGTTTGTAGCTTTGATACCTTTTGATGCAACAGTGCAAAATGGTCGTGTGCGAGGCAATTTGGATGATTTCATGCCCACCTTTGAGCCGGTTGCTCATACTCTCTCTCTCGTAGTCAACGCTTCTTGTTGGTTGGCTCCCTACCGCCACTCATTCTCTTTTTGAGTGAGGTCAAAGAGAGGCGTTGACACTTAAGCGTAATCCCATATGGAGCGCCAGTAGTAATTACAGAAGCCAAGGAATACTTGAACATCTTGAACGTTGGTTGGTGTCGACCAATCTGCGACTGCTGCCACTTTTTTTTTCATCCATGGTGATCCGTCCGTCGTTGATATCGTGACCCAAAAACTTGGTCGAACGGCGACCAAAGTCACAATTCAAGAGTTTTCCGAAAAATTCCCTCTTTGTAAGACTTTGAGAACTTTTGTAAGATGTCCATCGTGCTCCTCAATGGTGCAAGTGTAGAGCACAATGTCGTCGAGGTACAGCAAGACAAAGTCGTCCACGTACGAGTGAAAATTGTTGTTCATTACTCTCATGAACGTCACCGAAAATTTGCAAGTCCAAACAGCATCACCGTGAACTCGAAATGCCCGTAGCAAGTTTGGAACACCGCTGAATTCGACGTCTGCCACGTGAATCTGGTGATAACCGCTGTAAGAGTTGATTTTGGTAGAAATTCTAGTCCCTCAGAGTTGGTCAAAACGTTCGTTGGCTAGGAGAAGAGGGTAGCATTTTTCTTTATAGCGCAGTTCAACGCCCAATAGTCGCACACATCCGCATTTCACCAGTTTTATTGTTTTCAAACAGTATTGGTGCAGTGTATGGTGAAAGGGATAGGCGGATGAACCCCTAAAAAGGCATCTCATTGAATAGCTTTTATAACTCGGCTACTTCGTGATCGCTAATCCTATGGCCCCCTCGATTTCTGGGTCAGCTTCCAAGCTTCAGCTCCATGCGATGGACAATGTCCCGTTAAGGTGGTAGGGTTTTTAGGAGTCCATCGATCGCACACCTGTATCGGTTGTACAAGTCGTCACTTTTCTTCTACCGAAAGCTCCTCTTATGCTTCCACCTCTTATGTGAGAGCTGTCGTCTTCCGTCCTATATGGAGAAGTTGAGGCTTGACACCGTTGATTTCCATGTAGACATCGCCGCTCTTCCAGTCCACCTACGATTTTCTTTCCTGCACAAAATCTTGTCCGAGAAGATTTTGTGATCACTTATCGGACACAGCCTCCAGATCGTTACATTCCTTATATCGCCCACCTATAGTTGTAGTGGTTCTTGGAGTCTCCGTATTAGCAATCTCCCATCAACGGTTTTTCCTTCAAACGATCCTCGTTCAGTCTGCAAACCCAGCTTGCGAACCAAGTTGTTACTAAAAAAACTGTGAGAAGCTCCTCGATCCAATAGTGTCAGTACTGTTCTGCCACTTTTCCATCCTCGAGGTTGGACTTTTAGCAGCATTGCTGGTTGGTCGTCTTCGTTCTCCTTGTGTAACTTTGCGATCTCAGGAACCCTCCGCATCATTGTAAGCCTTTCACATGGGCGATCGTTTAGTGTAGATCGCTCCTCAAGAAAAGAAATCCTGCCTTTTACTCCTGCCCTTTGCCATTTCCCGACTCATTTTTCCACGGATTCCCCCCTTCTTTGGCCTTTTGCATGATCCATGGGAGTAATGTGATCGATGTTTCCGCAAGTGAAGCACGTGTGCTTATCTATTTCATCGGTAGAGTCCACTTCCATTGGAATCGAGGAGCCTTACAATTGGATTTTTCTGTTTCCACAATAAGTGGGGTTGGGAGGTCCCCAGCCGCAAGATTCCTAGATCCGAGCATTGCAGTTTGTGATGTTGATCCTTTGTGTTGCGGCAATCATCCGTGGCAAATCGCTTTGGATGCCGAAGATGGCAACTGCTCGCCGGATGTCTCAATTGAAGCCGCTGTTACAGTGATAATAGAGTTTGTCGGGGGTGATGTATGCGCCAGTGATGATCTTGCTAGACCTCTGCGTGTACTCTGCCACGCTCAACTGCTGACGGAGACGCCAAAGCTTCTACCGTGCGTCAGATTTTTCACTCATCCGTCTGAATCGTGCATGCATTGCGAGCGAAAATTCATTCCAGTCGGTTGGTGTCAGCACGTCTTGCCACTCGGGGTTAATCTGCTCCGAGGGTAGAACGCCCACGAGGGTCAATCTTTTTCATTCGTCGCTGACCCGAGAAACAATGCACTACACCTCCAAGCTTTTCAGCCACATCCGAGCCGTGGGTTCTTAACAATCAGTAAGGCTTTGGTGGGTCCATACGAATTTTGGGTTCCCTCGAGAGTTGGTCATTTCTGTAGACGAGCACCGCTTCTCGTGCGCTTGCATTGCAAAGAGCATCCATGGCCACATTGAGCTGTTGGAGCAGATGGCTCTTGATCCCCTTGAGCACAAAGATTCGGTTCGTCAGTTCCTTGTTCATCATTGCCTGTCATTTGGTGCCACCTGTCATTCCCACCTTCATTGTTCAGGCTCTCGGTAGGGGCAGCTGGTTTACCGACGTTGGATCCGCGACCGGATTCGTTGTTGAAGCCGTAGGGATTGATCCAACTGTCGCATAGCTTTCACATCGGCGCTCGCTCCCAATTCACGGTTCGCATGCATAGGCACATTCTGCTCCTCCATCTCTGAATTTTTTTTGGCGAAAGACCCACTGCTAGTCGTCGGTTGCGCACGCTTACCGCTCGTAGTAATTGTGAAGTTTGTAAAGTATTGACGTGCGAGATGCTTTAACAAGTTGTGCAGGGTAGGTCTCCAAATGGGTAAACCTCTTGGATGCCCCTCTAGCATTGGTGTGCTTTGATACCAAGTGTTATGCCGAAAAGATCGTAGATGATGAACATGTACAAGTTGCGAGTCAAAATGCGATTTAGAATTCGGGACACTTGAGTAACATATAAATAGTTTTTAAGTGTTCTTCAATGATAAGTGTCGAAATGATCGAACACATTCATACAAGTTGCAACTTACAAATGAAGTATAGTCGGGGTTGTTGGGTCGATTGTCGAGCGACGTGTTTGGGGTTGCGTTGTGAGCTGTGGGGTTCGAGAAGCTCTGTTGAGAAATCGAGGGGCTTCGAGGATCGACAGTAAAGAGGCAAGAAGTAACTTCATAATAAGATATGTCTCGATGCGTCAAGGATTCGTCTGAAAGGTCATGAAACTTCCATCTTGGGTTCGCGAGAGTGGTGGCAGTTGTCAGAAGGTTCGAGATGGTTCACCGAAGGGCGAGGGCTGGTGGCCGAACTACCCTCGGCCGTCTAGGTGAAAATCGGGGTCTTGAAACACGGTGGCTGTTGTTTTAACAACAGAGATGCCCATTTGGAAAGATAAGGGACTCATGTATGTTTGGTACGTAACATGAACCACCCACTTTGTGCTCGGCAAAAAAAATGTTCAAAATCTCAGAAAACAGAACTAAAGTGAGAAAAATATCATAACGAAAAGTTAAATGGGGAAAATCCACTCTTGAAGTCGTTATCGTTTCGAGAAATACTGAAACGGGTTCTTCACTTAGGCTTGCTTCGTGCTTTGATAGACCTTCCGCTCCAGTTTCACAGCACCAGAGCCTATAGTGGTAGCCTTGACGGGTTCAGGTCCTATTCTTCAACTTGCTGCATCGTTTTGCGTCGTGACGTCAATCCCGTTGTCCTTTTCGACTGCCATGTCAGCAGTCTGCGCGCCGCGCGGTTTTCGTTCGTGGTTTCCACGGGTCTTCTTGAACTGTCTATTTGATTATAAGGTCTCCTTCTGACCATTTCCGTTTCACTGATGCGAATTCTTTTGCTGCTGAATGCGGTTCAGAGAAGACAATGTTTCCCGGCCGGTAAACATTCTTCGGTCAATAAACGATTACGGTGAAATCGTTCCCCATGAGGTCACGAGGCACCTTTGTCAACGTGTTTGCTATTTTCATCCGCGGCTGTTGGCCGTCACCATAGCGTCACATTTTGGTCAGCGACGGTCACCTCTCACACGACCGCATGTGGCGAAGGACGACGGTCAACCGTTTGCGAAACTGAATTTCCGAACGGGACCTATGCACTCCAACCTGTGCGTCCCGGCGGCCACAGCTGCGCTTGCGCTGCACGGCACGCCGATGACTCCGTCGGTCAGCGGACCAAAGCACCGTTGCCGTGGTGTGGTGTGGCCACGCCGCACCTTCACCTTCACCGTTCGCATCCCCTCCATGGCTCCGACCCAAGCACTCCGGTTGCTTCCGGCGGCGCATGTCGGACGGCCGCACCGCAGCGCGCCTCACTCGCATCGTCGCCCAGCGCTGGCTCTGGCCTTCCATGCCGTCTCTCACAAAGCTGCTAACGCCTACAAACGGTCCGCTCTCCATCGGGCTCCTTGTACAGCAAGAAAGCTCCATCGACTGCCATTCACTCCGCGCGCAAGAAACCATCGCACACAACGCAGCAGCACAACCAGTCCTTCCCTCTCCACACCCACACATACCCGCACCGCACTCCCCCAACACCCACGCACACGCGCACACGAGCTCACACACGTGCGCACGCACCGTCGCCTCCTCCAACGCTGAGTCATCGACGGGTGTTCATCCGCAGCCAAACGCATCGCTGCGGTTGCCGCCGCCTTGTGTTCGCGGAGAAGGAACGGCCGGACGCGGCTCGAAAGATCAGTCGGCAAACACTTTCTCTCGGATAGACGAAGAGCACAGGAGAAGACGAACACTGTGAATCAACGATGGCTTTTGACGGCACTCACCGCGTCGCCAAATTTGTCAACACACTCACAAAGGTGAGCCCTCCACTTTTCATTGCGAGCCACTGTCCATTGCTGGTTGGACAAGAACCCCTTTCTGCCCTACCCGTCTTTACCCCTGCCCATTGGTCCGCGAAGAAGAACGAAGATGGGAGAGAGTTGTGCGAAATGTCACATTGTGCTTCAGCGGCTCAACGCTCTGTCTGCGCAATCTCCTTACTGTAAAGGAGATTTGCGATGTGTCACATCACATCGCGCAGGGTGGACTGCACCAGTGTGGACACTCGTGCAAGCGATGGCATGTCGAACTGGAATCCCCCCGGCTTCCCCCCGCCCCTGCCCCTCAACATTCCCCTCTTCCTCTCCCCTCCATGTGCAGGGGTACCCTTGCATGCAGCAGCTGACTCGGCAGTGCTGTGGCGTTTATTGGCGTTATGTTTTGCTAGCCTCTTGAGTGCGAGTGAGAGTGAGAATGAGAGTGAGAGTGAGAGTGAGAGTGAGAGTGAGAGTGAGAGTGAGAGTGAGAGTGAGAGTGAGAGTGAGAGTGAGAGTGAGATTGAGAGTGAGAGTGCGAGTGAGAGTGAGAGTTAGAGTGAGAGTTAGAGTGAGAGTGAGAGTGAGAGTGCGAGTGTGAGTGCGAGTGCGAGTGCGAGTGAGAGTGCGAGTACAAGGGCGAGGGCGAGGGTGAGGGTGAGGGTGAGGGCGAGGGTGAGGGCGAGGGCGAGGGCGAGGGCGAGGGTGAGGGCGAGGGCAAGGTGGAGGGCAAGCGCGAGTGGGAGTGGGAGTCCGTTAGCAAATGAGAATGGGAGTGTTCGTGTGGATGCGGATGACGATGCAAGTGAGTGTGAGGGTGGTGGTCACATTGGTTCCACAAGAGTCTGTGTTACAGCTGCGACTGTTGCTGTCAATGTTTACCCAAAAACTCTTTCGACGTACTTTTGTCTGCCGTTGTCATGCAGTATGGAAAGGCGCGAGCAAGAGCAGCGATGGTGATGGGCGAGTTGGAGGTGGTGGGAGACAGTCTGTTTGGACCTGACAGTGTCACACACGCTGTGGTGCAGGCCAGACAAATGGTGGCCGACGGCGCTGACGCCATTGAAGTCACACTCCCTCCCACTTTGTGAGTGTGCTTGTGTGCCACTGCTGCCCTTGTCCCAGAAGTAGTTCACAGGTGTTGCTTCCTGCTGCTGCTGTTGGTGTTGGTGGTGGTGGTGGTGGTGGTGGTGGTGGTGGTGGTGGTGGTGGTGGTGGTGGTGGTGGTGGTGGTGGTGGTGGTGGTGGTGGTGGTGGTGGTGCTGCTGCTGCTGCTGCTGCTGCTGCTGCTTCTGCTGCTGTTGCTGCTCCTATTGCTGCTACTTCTGTTGCTGCCGCTGCTGCTGCTATTGCTGCTGTTGTTGCTGCTGCTGCTGCTGCTGCTGCTGCTACCGCTGCTGCTGCTGCTGCTGCTACTGCTGCTGCTGTTGCTACTGCTGCTGCTGTTGCTGCCGCTGCTGCTGCTACTGCTGCTGTTGTTGCTGCTGCTGCTGCTGCTGCTACCGCTGCTGCTGCTGCTACTGCTGCTGCTGCTACTGCTGCTGCTGTTGCTGCTGCTGCTGCTGTTGCTGCCGCTGCTGCTGCTACTGCTGCTGCTGTTGCTGCTGCTGCTGCTGCTGTTGCTGCTGCTGCTGTTGGTGCTGCTGCTGCTGCTGTATCTGCCGCTGCTGCTACTACCACTAGTGACAAGAGTAATTTGATCATGTGGCTCAGAGTGGTTGCTTTCATAAGGCTCAACCATTCCATATGTTGCTCTCACAAGCGTGACAGCCTCTGCAGTAGCCACTCACAAACTTTGTGCGCTCAAAGCAAATGGCCCTCCCAGCCACAGTACCATGTCGTGTCGTGCCTTTGGAAACATATGACATGATCATGGTGGCAGCAATGCTGCTGTTGCTTGTGTCCCATCAAGTTGCTGTTGAATCCAAACTGTGGACGTTGACAGCTTGCTTCGTCCACCGATGTCTGCTGTCACATCCACCATATGTGCGTCGAAGACTGCCCACATGTAATCTCCACTGCTCGCACATACACTCACAACTGAACTCGTTGCAACGATGTTTGCGTGCACACTGCAGATCCAGCAAGGAAACCGATAGCAAAGGCAAAGGCAAGGACGCGGGCAAACCCGCAACAGCAGAGGAGGCAGAGATGGCGCGTGTCGTCCCCATCGTGGCAGCACTCGCACAGGACTCGGTGGTGAAGTCATCCGGTGTGACCATCTCCGTTGCCACCGTCCATGCCTCTGTCACCACCGCCGCAGTGAAGGCGGGCGCACACATGCTCAGCTACGCACCGGCAGGCGCTCTGGACGCCGCCGTGCTTGACACCGTCGCCGCACTGCAGGTGCCCCTTGTGCTCGTGTGCACAGCGCCGACCACTGCCAGCGGCGACATCGTTGCTGATGTCGCTCGTGGGTTGGCAGACAGGTTGGCGGCAGCGGAGGCGGCGGGCATCCCACTGTCCAACATCCTGTTGGACGTGGGGCTTGGTTTCTGTGAGGAGCCTGAGCACAGTATGGCGCTCATCCGTGGTCTGCCCAAGCTGAGGGAGGAGCTCGGCAGTCAGAGGGAGGCGCTCCGACACCTGCCGCTCGTGCTGGGGCCTTCACGTCAGAAGTTTCTGGGAAGGATCATCGCAGATGCTGCAGCTGCAAGAGCGGACGATGGCAATGAGGCTGCCAAGGGTGTAGATGCGCCTGCACCGCCGCCACCCCCTCCCGCTCCGCCGGTGGGCGCGGACAAGGACTGGGCGTCGTGTGCGGCGGCGGCGGCGTGCGTGGGTGGCGGTGCGGACGTTGTGAGGATGCACAATGTGAAAGCAGGACGTGATGCAGCGGATGTGGCTGCTGCCCTTTGGCGCTGAAAACGTGTTTACTTTCTTATGAGGGTGGCCTCCGTGCTCCTGATCTCCATTAAACTGGAGATATCTTTCCATGGATGGAGAGTTGACGACATGGCTCGAAGAATGAATTTGATTTGTGCGAGTGGTGCGAATGGTTGTGAGACTCAGTTATGGGCAGTTGACATTTTACTGAGCTCTCTCGCACGAAGAATTTTCATTCACTTCTTCTGTGACACCCTCATGCTCAATGTTTGCTCCAACCTGCGGATGCACACGTGAAATGTTTGCTCTAGCTCGACCGTGTAAGGTGCAGAAGCGAAAGCACTCCCCACGTGCCATTGTTTGAGGAGTGCCTACCCATACACATGTGTGTTTTGGCCGTGCAAGATGTACCTACCGCTGCTCCCTTGCATGTTTCCCTCTGTTTCTACGGAAGGATAATGCGTACAAATATTCAGGAAGAAACTGACTGCCAGTGGAAGAGCAAAAGAGGGTGTATCCCCTATATGCTCTATTATTATTCCCAAGAAGGTCGCATACATTCGTGCCGATGAATCTACACACTGCCGCAGCTGCGGCTGCATGCAGAAACATCGGCAGCTTTGACAGAAGTAGTTGATCTCATTGCTGATGTAGCGGCAGCAGCTGGCACAGCGCCCAAGGCCAACCGGACGTCCGCTTGCTGGCACCCGTGTTGATAGAAGTGTTGGTTTTTTCGCTTCTCTCATTGTGCTCTGTTGTGTCCTCCCGGCTTGTGTACATCGGCGTGCAGATGACTGACGGCGAGACTCGACGCTGATGGAGTGTCGTCCGGTGGAGCCACGCACGCTGAGGTCTTCTCGCAGTTCGCTGGAGCCTCCTCTCCCCGGCGACGCGCTCAGCTCCATCGGCAGGCCTCCTCGGCGGTCGTGCTGCCGGCGGTCATTGACACCGCAGTTGCCGCTTGCATGCGTCCAGCGCGTCCAATCGCGTCTGCATCGTCATGCACTGCCTAGGGTCACAATTGCATGCTGCGTGGCCCTGTTTGGTAGCATAAACCGTTGTGGGCACTATCTGGGTTTAGGCTGCCATAACTCCTCGTTACTATTTTTCTAGCAGATTCTGACCGCACGGCTGCGTTCGCAGCGGCGGTATTATGGTATGGTCCAGTTTTCAGGCAAAACGGACGACGCCCGGGTTTTGGGCTGTCGGCTGCCTGGCAGGCCTCACCGAGAAAACCTGCCAGCCTGAACTGAGCTATTTTCTGATTGGCTGTTGAACTGAGTAACAAGCTCTACAGAGCTG
>SZWC01001277.1:111611-125279 GCA_023375785.1 Penium margaritaceum | reverse complement strand
GTCGAGTCCGGTCTCTCCGAGGGCTTCTACTTTGAAGCCATGGCCTACATGACCTGGGTCTGGAACCGGATTCCCCACGGTCCCCTTCCCCGTCAGTCCACGCCGTACCAGCATTGGTGCGGTCAGCGCGCTGACCTCCGCCCCGCTCGCGTCTGGGGTTGTGTCGCCATTGTCTGGCTGCCCGCCCCGTAGCAGGGCGGCAAGCTCGCCCCCCGCGGCCGTCCTTGCACCTTTCTCGGTGTCTCTCGCCAGTCCAAGGCCTGGCGCTTCTGGGACCCCTCCCGACATTGCATCGTCGAGTCCCGGGATGCCCTCTTCTTCGAGGACCTGTTTCCTCGCGACCTCATTCGCTCCGGCTTGTCTGTGTCTATCCCGTCGCGTGGGGGAGTGGTGAGTCCGTCCTCCGTCCTACCGCGTCCGGGTGACACATTCTTCGGTCCCTCCGAGCCGGCTGCTCCAGTCACGTCCGCTGGTCCCTCCGGGCCAGCTGCCCCAGTCGCGTCCGCTGGTCCCTCCGAGCCGGCTGCCCCAGTCGCGTCCGCTGGTCCCTCCGGGCCAGCTGCCCCAGCCGCGTCCGCTGGTCCCTCCGGGCCAGCTGCCCCAGTCGCGTCCGCTGGTCCCTCCGAGCCGGCTGCCCCAGTCGCGTCCGCTGGTCCCTCCGGGCCAGCTGCCCCAGCCGCGTCCGCTGGTCCCTCCGGGCCAGCTTCCCCAGTCACGTCCACTGGTCCCTCCAGGCCAGCTGCCCCAGTCGCGTCCGCTGGCCCCTCCGAGCCGGCTGCCCCAGTCACGTCCGCTGGTCCCTCCGGGCCAGCTGGCCCAGTCGCGTCCGCTGGTCCCTCCGGGCCAGCTGCCCCAGTCGCGTCCGCTGGCCCCTCCGAGCCGGCTGCCCCAGTCACGTCCGCTGGTCCCTCCGGGCCAGCTGGCCCAGTCGCGTCCGCTGGTCCCTCCGGGCCAGCTGGCCCAGTTGCGTCAGCTGGTCCCTCCGGGCGAGCTGCCCCAGACGCGTCCGCTGGTCCCTCTGGGCCAGCTGTCCCAGTCGCATCCGCTCGTCCCTTCGGGCCAGCAGCCCCAGTCGCGTCTGCTGGTCCCTCCGGGCCGACAGCCCCCGTCGTGTCCGCTGATCTCTCCGGGCCGACAGCCCCAGTCGCCTCCACTGGCCCATCAGACTCAGCACCGTCGCATGCCTTACCACGCTACACACGTGGTCCTGGCGGCAGCCTCCGACCCAGGCCGACGGTGAGCGTACAGACCGTCGCACCGCGCTCGGTACTGCCTCGACCCCCCGTGGCTCCACGTGCCTCCTCCACTCCCACGGTCGTGAGTGGGGACCCTGGCACCAAGGCCCTGGGCCTGACCACATCGGCCATCATCGCCGATTTGCACCCGTGCTCTGCATTGGGCTACGCCATGCTCCATCACGAGCATCGGCACGCTGTCATGGCTGCCCTGGCGCGCATCCCACCTAGGGCGCGAGAGGCACATGCTCTCTCAGTCCGCTCCACAGCACGCCCGGAGGACCCAGCCACCTTGCGCGAGGCACGAGCCTCTCCTGAGGCCGCACACTGGGACGCTGCCTGCGCCGATGAGCTCGCCGCTATCCGACAACACCACGTGTATGACCTCGTCGACCTTCCTCCAGGTCGGAAGGCCATCGGCGCCAAGTGGGTCTTTCGGCGCAAGTGGAAACCGGACGGGTCCTTGGACAAGTACAAGACCCGCCTCACTGCAAAGGGGTTTGCCCAGGTCCCTGGGGTCGACTATGACCAGATCTTTGCCCCAGTTGGCCGGTTCTCCACCAGCCGGGCGCTCTTCAGCCTGGTCGCCCAGTACGGGTGGGAGCTGCATCAGATGGATGTGAGCAACACCTTCCTCCATGGTTCATTGGAGGGTGAGGAGCTTTACATGGTGCAGCCACCAGGCTTGGACGATGGCACCGGGAGAGTGTGGCGACTGCGCAAGGCCCTCTATGGCCTGAAGCAGTCGCCTCGGTGCTAGAACCAGGAGATCAGCAGCACGCTCCTTCGTGGTGGGCTCCAGCGCAGCACCGCGGACCCTGCACTGTTTGTCAGTCCGCGAGGCCAGACCTTCGTTGCTGTTCTGGTGCACGTCAACGACCTCCTCATTGCGTCGCCAGACACGGCCGCCATCCAACGCGTCAAGGACCTGCTGCACGCCACCTACCAGATGAAGGATCTCGGGTCTGCCCGAGTCATCTTGGGCATGGAGCTCGAGCATGATCGCTCCCAGGGCATCCTCCATGTCCATTAGGCTGCTTATGTGCAAACTCTGTCCACTCGCTTCGCTGAGGACCTCCCACTCGTGCCGAGCGCATCCTCACCCATGTCGCCCGATGGCCAGGTGAAGCCGAAGAGTCCTGACCCAGCTGTTGTGGGGGAGCCAATTGACGTGACCACGTAACTGCGAGTGATCGGGTCACTGCTGTTCCTGGCGACGACGACGCGTCCAGACATCGCGTTCGCCGTCAACCTCCTGGCCCAGTTTTCTCAGGAGCCGCGTCACCTCCACCATGAGGTCTCGATCCGAGTACTGCGCTATGTCGTCTCGACTCCTCGGCGAGGTCTCATGTTCCGCCGCCAACCGTCTGTTGTCGCAGTGGGCTACACCGACAGCGACTGGGCCGGCAGTCCTGACGGTAAGAGTCGCACAGGCTGGATCTTTCTGATCGGCGGCACGGCTGTATCCTGGCGCAGTGGCAAGCAAGGGTGCATTGCACGTAGCACTACTGAGGCTGAGTACATGGCTCTTGGATCAGGCGCGTGTGAGAGTGTGTGATTGCGTCGTATGTTGTCCGAGTTGCGTCAATCCGTCCCATCCATCACGTTGCATTGTGACAATGAGAGTGCCATGGCCATCGCCGACAATGACGGCGTGCATCACACACGCACAAAGCACATCAACGTTGAGTATCACTATGTGCACTCATTGTTACATGACGGCAGCATCAGCATTGTGTGGGTTGAGACAGCACGGCAGTTGGCTTACTTCCTGACCAAGGCACTGAAGCGCGACTCGCTTAAGAAGGCTGTGAGTTCGGTCGGCGTACGTCCGTGAGTGACTCTCTCTTTATCTCTGTCTGCGTCTCTGCATGTCCTGGGGGAGTCTCGATGTTGACCGTGTCCCTGTCCGCTCATGTGCACTACGCCTGTGAGTCATGGGGGAGTGTTGGTTTTTTTGCTTCTCTCATTGTGCTTTGTTGTGTCCTCCCGGCTTGGGTACATCGGCGTGCAGATGACTGACGGCGAGACTCGACGCTGATGGAGTGTCGTCTGGTGGAGCCGACGCACGCTGAGGTCTTCTCGCAGTTCGCTGGAGCCTCCTCTCCCCGGCGACGCGCTCAGCTCCATCGGCAAGCCGCCTCGGCGGTCGTGCTGCCGGCGGTCATTGACACCGCAGTTGCCGCTTGCATGCGTCCAGCGCGTCCCATCACGTCTGCATCGTCATGCACTGCCTAGGGTCATAGTTGCATGCTGCGTGGCCCTGTTTGGTAGCATAAACCGTTGTGGGCACTATCTGGGTTTAGGCTGCCATAACTCCTCGTTACTATTTTTCTAGCAGATTCTGACTGCACGGCTGCATTCGCAGCGGCGGTATTATGGTATGGTCCAGTTTTCAGGCAAAACGGACGACGCCCGGGTTTGGGCTGTCGGCTGCCAGGCAGGCCTCACCGAGAAAACCTGCCAGCCTGAACTGAGCTATTTTTTGATTGGCTGTTGAACTGAGTAACAAGCTCTACAGAGCTGGGGGGGGGGCCTAGAACTTGGAGGGGTCTCCCATTGTTGTTCATTCTTCATTCCTAATCAGTCATTGTCAGTTTTCAGCTGCTTTCTGGCGCTAACACTGGCGTGCGCGTTTCTGAGTAACAAAACCCAGAGCTTCCAGACTTAGACTCTAGAGCAGCAGACTGAGGGGGCAGCTGACTTAAGCAACGAGCGTGGAAGCCCGCACGCTGCATCAACAACGCTGCTGCCCCAACCTGCTGCCTAGTTTTCTCTCTAGAAGTGGCCGTGAGAAGATGCGTGGAAGCTTCCTAGCAACACAGCGGCCGACTAGGCGTCAGTGCGTGGTCAGACGGTGACGACAGTCACAAGTCGTGCACACAACGGCAAGGATCTGGCTAGGAGACAGTGTTGTGATTTGTCGACCTGTACAGTTTACTGAGACCACTCGGCCTTGTCCATACTCGTGCACATCCCTGATTCGGACCCTGGAGAGACCGGTGCGTCACGTGGCGGCGGACTACCACCCTCAAGCTGACCGGCGACCGTTCCAGAGCTCTCGACGCTACCCGAGACCTCCTGCTGTTTTTCTGTTGCACACAGGAGTTTATCGGTGGACTGGCCGTGGGCCCGATTTGCATGTTTTTGTATTGTGTGTCCACCGTTTGATGCAGGATGCATGCATGTACCAGTCGTAGCCTCTGGCTTTTGATTTGGCACGTCTAGGTTCAGACGACGTAGCCTTCTAATATGTCTGCACAGAGTTACGACCAAAAAAATTGTTTTGGGCCGGTTTTATGACAGATCTTGCAGTGCCAAGTGCGACACCCGCCGTGCGCTGCGGCACGTACTTATGCCATGGACCTGTCATTTGTCATTTCTCTCTGCAAATGCTATTGAAGCATTCTGACACTTTGCCTTGTGTCTCCTAGCCAGACCCTTGCCGTTGTGTGCACGATTTGTGACTGTCATCACCGTCTGACCAGGCACTGTCGGCGGCTATGTCGCTAGGAAGCTTCCACGCATCTTCTCATGGTATGAGAGCAGTGAGATAGTTCTCACCGAGCTGCGCAGCACAGACACAACAGAGAAGCAGCATTGAGAATCACCGCTGCAACAGATCCACAGGGACCTATCGACGACGACAGCGGATCACCGTCGACCTCCTTCACCATTATTACGTGAGATTACATCAGCAACAGCTGCTAGAGCAGCAGGAGACAGCTGAAACAGACTGCAATCGCCATCAGCTGCAGAAATTTGCACATGCAGCAGCAGCAGCACTGAGCAACAACAACAGTAGGGCGGCGGTAGCATCACGCAACAGCAACAGCACAGCAGCAGGGGCAGAAGCAGCGGCGGCAGCAACACAACAGCAGCGTAGTAGGAGTGGCAGCAGCAGTGGCGGCAGTAGCAGCGCAACAGCAGCAGTGACAGCAGCGCGCGGCGGCGGCAGCAGCCGTAGCGCACACCACCAGCAACAGCGCGTAACTGCTGCCACAGCCGTGTACGTAGCTGCCAGGCGGCTGCCCCGCACGTAGTAGCGCGGCTGCTGCTGGAGCTGACGCCGCAGCAGCAACACCAGTAGCTGAGAGGAAGCTACATAGTGGCTTCCGCTCAGCTTCCGGGCGGCTGCTGTAGAGCAGCGGCCTGCACGCGCACAAACTGTGAAGGTTGACCAAAAAAGGAAGGCGAGCTGACGTCAGCATTCTTCCTTGCTGACATCATCAGGTCTTGCTGACGTCAGCAACTTCTTGCTGACATCAGCACTTGCGTTAGTGAAATTTTGGTCGGAGGGTCAAAAGTTGCAAGCGTTTCAACTCCTTGAGAAACTTTAACGTTTCTCAATTCGACCACGTTGACGTCCCGACCCATAATGAGCTGCGCCATGGCTCCTTCCGACAAGAAGGGAAAAGGGTACTAGATCCCTCTTCTTCCTTCTTATGGGTCATGAGCCCACGTTTGCACGCTACTGAGGACTTGCTGAGCCAGCAAGACGGGATGGTTCGCCTACAGCGGGAGCAGACTAACGCCATCCGTACACTCACCGAGCTTCTTCGAGGACATTCCACGACTCCATGACAGACTTCTGAGGGAGTGGCCGGGGTCGCACCCTCTACACAGCAGCCAGCTTCAACACCGGAGGCAGCAGCTGGAGCTGACCCGCCAACTCTTGATCCTTGGGACAAGGATCCAGACATGCCAAGCATGGAGGGCGACTCCCACGAGCGCGAGATTTGTGTTCTTCAGGAGCGTCTCCGCCAGCTTCAGACAAGCTCTCGGCCCCCACACACATCTCGCTTTCCGGAGTTTCGATCATCGCCTGACCTCCACCCCAGCAACTTCCCTCTTCCCGGCGTCTTTCCCATCTCTCGTCCTTCCCAGCCTGTGGTTGCTCTCCTTACGGAGCGGCAACCCAAGGACTTCGAGACGTCACCCCCACGGTATGTGAGCAAGGACGGCTTTGACTGCTGGGAGATCCTCTTTCAGGTCAGGGTCACTTCAGAGGGTGTGTGGCCCTACTACCACAGTTCGTATCAGACTACGGACCGAGCTCACGTGCTAGCAGCGGCTAGGACGATGCGCGGACTTCTCTACGCCATGCCGCGCGAGACCATCTTCGACTTCTGCTCATTCCTTGGCAAGTCGGGCACGGGCACCAACGCTAATCCCCGCGGGGGCTGGGACCTAGCTTTGTCCCTACTTGCTGCAGAGACGCACGCCACCCGCGCCGCGCACATCAGTGCCTTTCACTCCCTTTGCGAGGGGCCTGCCAAGCCTGTAGCCGACTACTGGCGACGCGCAATGCGCATTTACACGCACCTTGGGACCTCAGGAGGTACACAGCTATGGGCGCCCCGCACAATCATGCTCGGGGTTCGCCTTGAGCACAAAGACATCTTCACGAGGTACAACGATGCCGTGGTCGAGCCTTTTTTGGATTCACTACAACTTCTTCCCAGGGCGCACCAGGTCTTCCTCCAGGTGTCTTCCCCCCGTGAGGCAGCCGTGGCTCATCAGGAGACCTACATTGGTGCCAAAGTCAGTGCATCGCCACCGACGCCCCTCCTACAGACTCCTTCGTCATCCTCTATCACGTCCTCTTCCTCCCCTTCCACCCTGATTACACCGACTCAGACACAGAGTGTCGCGGCAGCAGTACAAGGGAAGAAGGGGCGATGGAGGCGTGGCTCGAGCCAGCAGTAGTCGCAGCAGAAGCCGTCATCGAGTAGTAGCAGTGGACGCTTCGTTCACTGCTACAACTATGGAGGCGCCCATCGCTACACCGAGTGCCAGCAGCCGCTCAGCTGGGCGCAGATTACTCGCGGGCTTCAGACTGCGCACGTACTATGGTCTACGTTGAGCAGCACATCCTCCGCCCGCGCGGCGACCACGACCGCAGTAGTTCCCACCTCACCACCAGGGGCTGACGGTGACCCAGACCCACGTGACCGCACTATCGCCGAGCTCCGACACCTTCTGGCGCTTCGCTTTCAGGGAGGTGCGAGTACGTTGTCACAGCCGGGTGGTTCATAGACTGTGTGTTTGTCTGTTCTTGTAGCTCGGGATGACTCGTGTGGGAGGGGCACAGTCGGCATGTGATGACGATGGGCCTGATTGTACGGATTGGATTCATGAGTCTCACCTTTGTGCCCTTCGTCGTTCCTCCCCACCGATGCCCACCATCCGTTTGAGGCCGAGTGCTCCAGTGCCCGTTGTACAGTGACATCCTCTAGTCGTGATTCCAGTGGCACTTGGATCATCGACTCGGGTGCCACTCATAACATGACGTGTCGTCAAAGTGATTTTGTTTTTCTCGCCCTTGTTGCATCTGTTCAACCGTCCGCACAGGCCCTGGTCAGTCCTTGCCAGTCCAAGGTGTTTCGGTCGTATGTTTTGATGGTCCGTCTGGCCCCTTGTATCTTTCCGAGGTGCTATTTGTGCCTGAACTTGACCTCAGTTTGCTCTCTGTACGTGCTTGCATACTGATGGAACTCTCTATGGAGCACACTACAGAGTCCGCGACTGTGACTGCCATTGACACTCGTAGCGTTGTTCTTCCTACCTCTATTGTGGATGACCTGTATCGTGTCTCATGGACTTCTACTCCTTGCTCCCCCTCCTCTTCCGCTCGTGTTTTTATCACTGGTGTTCTGTCTCTTGAGCACCAGCGATTGCTTCATCGCCGCCTGTGTCACGTAGGCTCCGACATTATGTCAAAGCTCATTTGGACACAGACCGATCTCGGTCTTGGGGCAGCTTCTTCCGAGAAGCCGCCCAAGACCGACTGTCTAATCTGTGCTCAGGGTAAGATGCATCATTGCACCTACCCTGACTCTCGTTCAAGCGCACTTCGCCCTCTCGAGTTAGTCCATTCAGTCCTTCTTGGTCCCCTACTTGTCGAGTCTCTGCCCGATCGGGGTCGATACGTCTTGACCCTGACTGATGACTTCACCCGGATGCGGTGGGTCTACGGCCTCTACTAGAAGAGGAACGCTGCTCTCGCGGTTTGCCTCTGGCTAGTGATGGCTAAGCGTCAGTTCCGCCACACGCTGCACACCTTCCTCTCGGATCGTGGCAGCGAGTTTCTTGGCGAGATGGTCAGCTTCTTCGCCAAGCACGGAATTTTTCTTTAGGTCTCCGCTCCTGCTACTCCTCAGCACAGCGGTGTTTCTGAGCACTGGAACCGCACCATGGAGGATGTGGTTCGCGTTATGCAGTCTGAGTGCGATCTTCCGGAGTCCTTCACTTTTGAAGGCTTCGCCTACATGACTTGGGTCTAGAACCGCCTCCCGCAGGGTCCTCTTCTGGACCACGTCAAACCGTATGAGCTCTATTTTGGCCACCATGCATACTTGCGCTTTGCTTGCATCTGGGGATCCGTGGCTTCTGTGTGGTACACCGAGGACTAGCAGGGGTCCAAGGTCTCACCGTAGGGTCGCTTGTGTGCCTTCGTTGTCATCTCCCCGGGGTCAAAGGCATGGAGTCTTTGGGACCTTGCTTGTCGTTAACCTGTTGAGTCCCTTGACTTGCTCTTTTTTAGTCCCTCACCTACCGTGACCTGACTTCGATCACGTCGGTGTCCGTCACACACATTCCCACGTGTGAGGTTTCTCGACGAATGGGGGAGTCTGCGCCTACGAGCACCGCTTGCCAGGCTGATGTGTCCGTTCAAGCTCCCTCCACTTCTTCGGCTCTTCATGACCCAACGATCATCGCTGTCGGTCCAGAGATCTCTCCAGCACCGCCGGTTTCTACCCCTGTCCCCTCGCACCCCACAGGTACCCCTGATTCTGTACCTGTGCATACTGTGACCGTATCTGTGTCCGCCCACAGTCCTGCCTCTGTGCGTGGGCCTACCTCACCTGCTCCTAAAGTCACACAGAGTCCCATGTCGCCCACACCCGCATCTCCTCGCATGGCATCACCGGCTCCCTTGCCTCAGCCCTCCCAGCTGCGATTGTACCCGTTCCAGAGCTTGAGGCGCGCCCCTTGAGCCCGAGTTTTTCCCGTGATTTTGGCGGTCGTCTTTGACCATTGGACTCCGGAGCTCAGCAAGTATCTGGTCCTGCACCTAGGCGCTCCGCTCGCAGCATCGCGAGTGGTGATCCCGGCACAAAGGCCCTAGGCCTGCGTTTCCGCACTGAGCATACAAAACTACATCCAACGTGTCCCGTAGGGCATGACATTGTCACTCGCGAGTTTCAAGTCGCTTGTGATGCAGCAGCCAATCTTGTGGTCGTCAGACCTAGCATTGAGGCTTGCACTCTTGCCACGCAGAGCTCTCTCTCCATGGCGACTGATCCGGGCACACTGAGGGAAGCTTTCTTATCACAAGATGCTGACACTTGGCGTGCTGCTTGCGAGGATGAGCTTCGCGCCATCCGAGAGCACGGAGTTTATGAGCTAGTTGTTCTTCCACTTGGGAGGAAGGCTGTTCAGGTCAAGTGGGTCTTTCGCAAGAAAGTGAAGCCGGATGGCTCACTAGAATGCCACAAGGCTCGCTCGGTCATCAAGTGGTACTCTCAGATTTAGGGCATCGATTACACCGACACCTTTGTCCATGTCGGCCGCATGACCTCAGCTCAAGCTGTGTTCGGTGTAGTGGCTTAGCATGAGTGGGAACTGCACCACATGGATGTGAAAAACACGTTCTTCCATGGCTCTTTGGATGAGGAGATTTACGTGGCTCATCCACCCGGCTTTGAGGACGGTGACAAGGTCTAGCGCTTGCGCAAGTCCTTGTACGGCCTCAAGCAGTCTCCTCAATGTTGGAACCAAGAGATCACTGGCACCCTGACTCGTGCGGGATATGTACAGAGCGAGGGAGATCCCTCTCTCTTTATTCGACAAACGCCTGAGCGATTCACCGCCATCGTGGTCTATGTCGACGACCTGTTGATTGCGTCTCCTTCACTGGAGGCCGTGAAGAAGGCCAAGGCTGTCTTTGAGACTGCCTACAGGATGAAGGACCTTGGTCTTGTAGTGGTATTTCTTGGTAAGGAGATTGTGCGAGACCGCAGACATTGTACTCTACTGCTGCATGAGGCCCGATACGCACGTATCGTGGGGGAGCACTTCAACAACCTTCTTGGCGCATTGCCCACAACTTCTACACCTCTCAGGCTTGACGGGTAGGATGCCCTAAAGGTGGACGATCCCACACAGCTGGGGGAGGTGACCCTGTACCTCCGTCTCATTGGATCTCTGATGTACGTGGCCACTAACACACGTCCTTACATCGCATTTACCGTCAACCCTCTTGCCCAGTTTTTGCTGGCTCCATGCACTAGAGCCCTTCACGCAGCTGTGCAAGTGGTGCGGTACGTGGTCTCCACATCGTACCTCGGACTCTGCTTTTGCTGACAGTGTTGGGTGGTCCTTGACGGCTACACCGACAGCGACTGGGCCTGGAGCCCAGATGGACGGAGTCGCACAGGTTACGGCTTCCTGCTCCGTGGAACCGCTATGTGTTGGCGCAGCGGGAAGCAGGGCTGCATTGCAAGTAGCTCATTAGAGGAAAGTACGTTGCTCTAGGTGCAGGGGCTGCTGAAGCAGTATGGCTGCAGTGCATGTTTCTTGAGCTTGGCCAGTCAGTACCCGCCATTGTGCTTCGTTGCGACAACCAGAGTGCTCTTGCCATTGCGGAAAACTCTGGTGTCTTCCATGCTCGCACAAAGCACATTGCGCTTGAGCATCACTTTGTGCGTGATCTAGTGGAGCAACACGTGATCTCCGTCATTTGAGTTGGCACTGACATGTGGCGTGCTGACTTCTTGACGAAGGCAGCAGCACACGGAAAGTTTTTGGTGGCCATGTGTTCTATTGGACTTCGCCCCTTGCCTGAGAGTGGTTGAGTGTGGAGTGTGACCGTGTCCATGTCACATTTGTCGTTGTACTAGTTCTTGTACTCATCTCAGTACCGCACGCATATGGACATGCGTACCATCGGGTCATGGGGGAGTGTTGTGATTTGTGATGTTCCGCTCCACCTGTACAGTTTACTATGGCCACTCGGCCGTGTCCATACTCGTGTAGATCCCAAATGCGGACCGTGCTGGGACCGGTGCATCATGTGGCGGCAGACTACCAGCGTGGAGCTGACCGAAGACCGTTCCAGAGCTCTGGATGCTACCCTGGACCTCCTCTAGTTTTTCTGCAACACACAAGAGTTTATCGGTGGAGTGGTCGTGGGCCCGATTTGCATGTTTTTGTATTGTGTGTCCACCGTTTGATGCCGGATGTATGCATGTGACCATTTGTAGTGTTTGGCTTTTCATTATGCACGTCTAGGTTCAGACGACGTAGCGTTCTGATATGTCTGCGCAGAGTTACGGCCAAAACAGTGGTTTTAGGCCGGTTTTAGGACAGATCTTGCACTGCCGCGTGCGACACCCGCCGTGCGCCGCGGCAAGTACTTATGCCATGGACCTGTCATTTGTCATTTCTCTCTGCAAATGCTATTGAAGCATTCTGACACTTCCCCTTGTGTCTCCTAACTAGACCCTTGCCGTTGTGTGCACGACTTGTGACTGTTGTCACCGTCTGACCAGGAACTGATGCCTAGTCGGCGGCTGTGTTGCTAGGAAGCTTTCACGCATCTTCTCAGACACAAGGCAAAGTGTCAGGATGCTTCTATAGCATTTACAGAGAGAGATGAAAAATGATAGGTCTATGGCATAAGTGACTGCCGCTGCGTACGGCGGGTGTCGCACGCGACAGTGCAAGATCTGTCCTAAAAACCGGCCCAAAACCACTATTTTGGTCGTAACTCTGCGCAAACATGTCAAAACACCACGCCATCTGAACCTAGACTTGCAAGATCACAAGTCGGACGCAACGACTGGTTACATGCATGCATCCAGCATCAAACGGTGGACCCACAATGCAAATCCATGCAAATCGGGCCCACGGCTAGTCCACCAATAAGCTCATGCGTGCTGTAGAAAAACTGCAGGAGGTCTCCGGTAGCGTCGAGAGCTTCGGAATGGTCGTCGGCCAGCTCCAGGCTGGTAGTTTGCCACCAGATGACGCACTAGTACCACCAGGGTCCGCATCAGGGATCTGCAAGAGTATGGGCACGGCCGAGTGGTCACAATAAACTTTACAGGTCGACAGGAACGTCACAAATCACAACACTCCCCCATGACCCGATGGTACGCATATCCATACACATGCAACACTGAGACGAGTACAACAACAAGTGCAATGACAGATGTGACATGGATACAGCCACACCCCACACTCAACCACTCTCAGGCAGGGGACGAAGCCCAACAAAATGAATGGCCCCCAGAAAATTTCTGCGTGGTAATGTCTCTGTCAAGAAGTCAACATGTTGCATGTCAGTGCCAACCCAAATGACGGAGGTCATGTGTCGCTCCACCAGATCATGCTGAAAGTGATGCTAAACCGCAATGTGCTTCTTGCGAGTATGAAAGACACCAGAGTTCTTTGCAATGGCAAGAGCACTGTGGTTTTCACAACAAAGCACAATGGCAGGTACCAACTGACCCAACTCTAGGGAGAGGCGCTGCAGCTATGTTGCATCAGCAGCCCTTGCACCCAGAGCAACATATTCTACCTCCAATGAGCTACGCGCAATGGAGCCATGCTTCTCGCTAGGTCGACACGACCATCACAAATCACAACTGGTAGAAGGTAGTGCAGCGAATTGCATCTCTGTTACATCATCCACGTTTGAGGGCCAGAAAGGGACATAGGTTATAGGTCACCGTGTAAGTGCCTCCCGTGACCTCTGTACGTGGGCATGGTGAGCTACGCCACTATGGGTTACTTCAACTGGCGTAGTAGAGGCTCTACTGTTCTGTTTTGGGCGTGCTTGGATGCGTTAGAAATCTCAGATTGCAGGATACAAGAATATAGTGTGAAATTACAATGATATCGAACCAAAAACGTTTCCTCACCCTTTCTCAGCTCCTCAACCTTTGTTCTGCCAGTTTTCTGTTCATTTGGTGTCTGGCGATCCAAAGCACACATCTCCCTTGAAAGTCGCTTTGCACTGACTGCCATGAAGATTTGGTGGATCAGAGAACTCAAGGAAAGCATTACTGAAAGACTGCTTGAATGATTGACGGAAGGATAGAGAGAAGCAGGAAACTGGGTGACACATTATGAACCATGGTTCAATTT
The DNA here is from genome assembly GCA_023375785.1 of Penium margaritaceum. Taxonomy (NCBI): domain Eukaryota; kingdom Viridiplantae; phylum Streptophyta; class Zygnematophyceae; order Desmidiales; family Peniaceae; genus Penium; species Penium margaritaceum. The sequence goes on along the minus strand of SZWC01001277.1, from coordinate 111,888 downwards.
TTCTGATTCATGGTGTGAGGATGAGAGGAAAGGCAACAGTCCCACAGCTCCTCCTTGGAATCCTGTAATTCATGATGACCACTACTTACCTACTCCAAGATCTCTTCTCAAACTCACCGCGTTGGAAAATCCAAAGATGAAAGGGGAAATTTTGTCCATAAAAGTGGGGAGAAAAGCATTTGAGTACATCATCCACGCTGGAAGAAAGAAAAATGGACCAGAAAAGGGGGAAGTTTAGAGCTAGAATGGTTTGTGTTAAAAACTATCTCATCGTGGA